>JAWPHD010000367.1:0-492730 GCA_037043455.1 Cyrtodaria siliqua
GATTATATTACGCATTTCAACAACGATTACTGTAGTGTGGTGTTCATCGTTAAAAATATCTTTTTGTGTTGTTGTTTTTTAATAAAATCGTACAAAATGTTGAAGATATAGCGGCGAAAATATTTTACATTATTGTTTGCCAGTTCATGGCTTAGGAAGTAGACGTTTCAATAATAGACTATAACTGTCTTCAAATTGAGTTTTGACACTTAGTCAATACCCACAAAACTTGTCTTTGAGAGTTTCTAAACACCATATCGTCCTGCACTGCACAATTCAAGATTTCAGCAATCAATAGCTGTTTGATGCACACCTTACACTTAACAACCTTATCGTCGTTATTGTTCCTTCAGCATTGCACACAGTATGGATTTGAAAGCGCCTTTATACAGTTTGTTTCCAACACCGTAAAATATCCAGCTCATGCTCGAATTCACGTAACCTACAAATAATGCATACGCTTTAGCGCAACAAGAGGTCCATTGGAAGGCTGTATTATTAATATAGCCGTTAAACACTATATAGGGTTAGCCAGCAATAAGAAGAATACGACATAAGAAAAAAAGCCATTAACTTTGTTTTGGCCACCTGATTCTGGTTGGATGACAGCAATTTGATTTCTTGCTGACAAGCGCGCTCCGAATTACGAGGGCGTAGAATATACAAGTCTATCGAAAATGTTAGCAGAAACAACACACAGGATCAAAAACATTCGTGAAGCTGGAACTTGAGCTGAAAACTCTCGGCAAACCAAATGGTCATCATTATAGTCCCAAGTCGCGAATCTCTCGTTTACTTAACATAACCACAAACCCTACACGATAATTATTTACGCTGTTATATGACCCATACGAGTACTATAGTTGTCAATATGAACTTCTTCTTTTTGCTCTGAACCATATATTGCAGAGGGTAAACTATATTGCTAGATTATCTGTCAATGGAAATGAGTGACAGAAAATTGCCGAAGACACACCATTGACACTGCAACTATCGCTCCCTCCTTACAAGACACATGTACTTATAAGTTGACAATTCTGAAAATATAGCTATACCACAGGGTTCAATGTCATTTCTACTCCGAGTATCAAATCAGATATTGCAACATTCAGGACTAATTTATGAACTGGAGCTCCGTGAAATTTACGAAATCTACCGTAAGCTAATTATTATTAACGTGTTTCCAAAACAGGGTTGGGAACACATTGCCTATAGTTAGCACCACTAGTATTAACAGCTTGTATTCTACTTCCACTATTGGTACATCTCTTGTAGATATACGACTACCAGCATCCATGACTAGGTTCTTAAAAGAACGTTTATCTAGATCTCTGTTTTCCTAGTTTCCTATTTATCAGTCAATGTTCCTTAGTAATGACCTGGATCTGTAATAATTATATAAAATAGTATATAATGATACTACACTTGGAATAACCTGCATACTAAGTCAAAGCCATCGCTTAATAATTAATAGCCGCAATATTTTTCAGTGAATAAATGTGCTTGTTTGTTTTCTTTTTTAAACATTAATAGTTAGTTGTTTTTTTTCTCTATTTAACAAATCAACATTAAATTATATTATAATTATACAAATGGTAAATTAAAATCGACAATTCATCTTACCTCGTATTGTGCAGCTCCCTGCAGTGTCGGCACATTGTCTCCTATAATTTTCCCATCTGCAGTGCTTGGTTAAATAGTATTAAATCTTTAAATCAATATTATTCATATTCACCGTAATGGAATTACTGATGACTCAAACGTAATATATTTCGTGTTTTGCGTTTCAGTTAGTGATACACGATTGTAACATGTTATATATACTAAATCAATCCACTCAAATTTGTATTGAGCTTTGATTAATGCAAACAATTTAATAACAAAATGGAATATTAACAATAACTCCTAGATGATCAGTGATTAAAACTGTGGGACGAAACAGAACAAACTAATGGCAACTGCCTCATAGAGAAACCATTGAGTTCGCTTCTTCAAGTAGACATATCATCACATCACACACCAAAAACACACAGATAAAAAGTCCAGACTCCATTGTGCCTATATTCGTCGGGTAGGACGCCTGTCTTAGGCGGACGGACTATAATCCTTAGAATACACGCATGAAACTACAATGGAGCATACACTGAACGACATTTAAAACACAACAGGGAAATCAACTAAGATAACTGACATATTTCAATAGAAATTAAATTTTAATTTCATCTATTCTATTTAACCATATCTACAGTTGAATTGCTGAAAATTTCAGTTTATTGCTGATCAATTTGAATGATTTTTTTAGAAATCAATAGTTAAATAGAATAGATGAAATTAAAATTTAATTTGTATTGAAATATGTCAGTTAGCTTAGTTTATTTCCCCCGTTGCGTTTTTAAAGTCGTTCAGTGTATGTAAAATATACAAGTTCCAGAAGGGCCACACCAGTAGGAACGCCAGCTCTATGGCGTAGGAATATTTATCAAACAAGGTCACGTGATAAAATCGATAACAAAATGATATTATTGGAAAATTTTCACTGGTCAGATTTATAACACCTCTATCTATAAACTGTGATAATGACACAACCACAATCACAGAATCGTTGTTAAAGTAATAATATTCACAAACTAAATTGGTCGAAACATAATTGGTGTTCACTTCGTGTAATTCCCATTAATAGTTAAAGGCATTTTTCAAAGGGATGAATTTAGGTTGTTTTAAGGTTTGAATTGCCAACAATGCGCTTTTAAATCAAATCGATTTATTTCGTCATTTTAGAAGCGAGAATAAAAACAAATGCAATGTACGTATAGATTAAATCTTTCCTCTGTCCATATGCAAAATTGTAATGAAAT
This sequence comes from Cyrtodaria siliqua, assembly GCA_037043455.1. Classification (NCBI taxonomy): domain Eukaryota; kingdom Metazoa; phylum Mollusca; class Bivalvia; order Adapedonta; family Hiatellidae; genus Cyrtodaria; species Cyrtodaria siliqua. The sequence goes on from JAWPHD010000367.1 coordinate 2,856, forward strand.
ACGGAGACAAGTACTTTTTGTTCCCCAAAATTAACTAACATGACCCACGGACTCAAAGACGGCATAACGCATATACATTTACAGACGCGACCGGGTACACAAGAAATGAAATAATTCCATTATTTCAACACATATATTTCAAATGTATGTATCCATTGCAATTCCAGATTAAATTTGTGATCTATACATGCTTTTGGTTTATGCCGGAGTGCTCAGAATAGGTTTTAACAAACCAAATTGCAACGGTACGTCGGGAAAGGAAATGAGGATGGTGAAAATATATGTTTGCAGTGCTAATTTTCTGAATCCGAAAAAATGCAAAATAAATGAAGTTTTAACAGCGAGAATGAATTTTTTTCATGAAAGTGTTCATTGACATGTCGACTATTATAAATCAAATTTAAAGTCAATCAGAAAAAAGTATTTTTTTCCCCAAAATTAACAAAGTTACACCGTGTCTCGCTAAAATATGAACAATCGCCTTTCAAAGTTAATTTACACGCGGATATAAAACCATGAAATTGTGAAATCCTTTTTGAGATATATTGATTTCGACATTGTTTCTGTATTTAATAAATTATTAGAGTAGAATGTTCACAGTTTTTCTCAAGGATACCATTACGGTAGTATCCTGCAACCCGCCCCCTCATCCCACCCCACCACCCTCCATACCGTATTGATTAAGTTGAATATAGCTACGAATGCGCAGTTTTAATCAAATTCGATTTATTTCATCATTTTAGAAGCGAGAGAAAAAGAACAAAAAATGTACGCTTAAATACATCTTTCCTCTGTAGATATGTAAAAATATAAACAAAATCGGAGGCAAGTACTTTTTCCCCCCGAAAATTAACGAAGTACACCGTAATCGCTTAAATACGCCAAATCGACGTTCAAATCGATGTTCCGAACGGAATAAAATTGTGGAATTATGAATTCATTTATAAAGATAAATCGATTTCAGCATTGTTCAGTAGTTGTTATATTATTGATGGTAGTATGTTCACAGTATTATGAGAGCAACATTACGGTAGTATCCCTCCAACCCCGGTCGGCTTCCCCCCTCCAACCCAATACAATACGTTGTGTATTGCTGAGAATGCGCCTTTTATTCAAATCGATTTATTTCTTCATTTAGAAGCGAGTATAAAAACAAAATCATATAGATACATCTCTCCTCTGTATATATGTAGAATTTCAATAAACGAGACAAGTACCTAATTAAGTAACAGGACCGTCCGACCCAAAGACGGCAACATTTATATTCATTAAGAAAAGACGACCGGCTACAGAAACAATTAAATCATTTCGTTATGTAAACACATAAATTTAAAATGTATGTGTCCATGTATTTTACACTAATATTTTGATCTATTTATGTCAGAGTGGCCAATTTATTTATTACATACGTTGCAGAGTTAATTTAGAAATCAGAAAAAGCGATAAACTAATATTAGTTTACAACCGGCAGAAAGAAGTATATTCTTTTAACTGTTCGTTTAAACAGAGGAGGCGACTCGAGTTTTTAAAGAAAGCAAGATTGGCACGTGTCCCTTTAACTCCAAGTAATTAAATGACTGACGAGTAACAGACATGCTACTGTCATAACAAACATGATTATGTGTAGACTCGAAGATTTCATAAAATAAACATGCGGACATGACATTGTGACAATGGAGCACTTGCCAGATTTGTGGTGTTGTGAAACACTGTACGCGTGAATCCAAAAAGTGCGGGGGTCGTTTATATTTATAGGGCATATATAGTTATATATATATATTTATTATATATTATTCTTTTATATTATATGGTCCCAGAACGCAAGTCATACTCACTACTATATTGAAAGGTAAATACTGAATATACATGTGCGGTGCGTTACGATCTGTAGTATTTGAAAACAGACATATTAAACATTTCCCTGAACATATATATCGATGATAAATACTATATTCATGGAATTATTTTTTCCTGAAAAAAATACTTGTTTGTTTTCAGCAGTTGAAATCCACTATATTCTGCGAATATTGCTACTTTGAAAATTTGAATACGTCTGTTTTCATCAAATAGCATGTTTTGTTTGTTTTAATATATATATTTTTTAATTTATGATTTTAATAAAAATGGATGATCGGAATATGTCTTACACACTGTTGTAATCCTGTAAACTAAAAACAAGTGGTTTGGTTCACAGGCGACAGTATCGGTGAACAAAACCACTTGTTTTACCGGATTCAACATTGTGCAAGAAAATATTCATATATTATACCATTAATATTATATAACATGTGTGTTGTAACATATGCTTATCCTTGGATAGTGGATGTCTGCAGGGAACATGACCTTTTACCTAAAAATCAAACGATCATCCTCTTTCCACTGTTCACCAATGAAGTTTTATGAAATTTGCTTTAGGTAAGAGGAAAACCTGTGTGGGCAATACTTTTCGTTTTCCGTTCATGTAGGCTGTGAGCTAGTAGGAGAAACCCTCCCCCCCCCCCCCCCCCCCCCCCCCAGGGGGAATTTTGTAGGGTATGATTTTCTGAAAGAACATACAGTAAGTTTCATAATGAGACATGTGTGCCATCTGAGCGTTGGGGCTTTAGTGAGTTTTGGGGGAAAACGTTGCGTTTTTAGACAAAAATCGCTGAAATCTGGAATTATTTTTTAGAAAAAGAATGGAATATATTAGAACCAATTTGAATGGATGGAATCTTTCTCGGAACGCATCTCTACGTGTCCCACCATATAATTTGTGGATCTGATGCTTAAATATTGAGATTTTGGGTAAAAATGTTAAAAAATTGAATAAAATCGCTGATTTCTGTAATACATTGGGGATATTTAACTAAAAAATAGAAAAATATCTAATACAATAGAAAAAAGAAATATTGTAACCTTTTTAAGGTCCAGTGATTCAGTAGAAAAAAGTCTCAAACCGCATGATGTTTGGAAATGCCTTAATTTTGGGGCGAAAAATGTGTATTTTTGTCAAAAATCGCCGGAATCTGGAAAAAAAAATTGAAATTAGTTTGAACATAAACTTATCAAACTGAAGCAATAGAATGTTGCACAGCATACATATTCAATTTTTTCCTGACACATTATATAACATATGTACTCAAATATTGGCATTTTAGGGCAAAATGTTGGAAAAAATGACAAAAATCACTGATTTCTGTAATCCATTGGGTTATTGGGTTAAAATATAGAAACAAATTTAATACAATTGAATAAGGACATATTGTAACATTTTTGGATAGACAAAGGTCCAATAATTAAGTAAAAAAAATTCCCGAACCTTATGATGCTTGAAAATGCCTTAATTTTTAGGCGAAAAATGTGTATTTTTGTCAAAAATCGACGGAATCTGGAATTATTTTTGAAAATAGTTTTAACATAAACTTATCAAATTGAAGTTATATAATGTTGCACAGCATACATATTCAAGTGTTTTCTTGCATCATATATAACATATCTGCTGAAATATGTTGGAAAAAAGGACCAAAATCACTATTTCTGCAATCCATTGCGGGTATGGGGTTAAAATCTAGAAAAATATATAATACTGGTACAATAGAAAATAGACTGTAAGCTAGTAGGAGTAACCCTCACCCCAAGGGGAATTTAGTACACCCTATTTTTCTGAAAGCCCATTATATGTAGAGCATTTTGGAACAAGTACGTGTACCAACTTGCGACTTGGACTTTATCACGTTACCGGTATTTCGAACATGATACATAGAGCTATATACAGTATACGTTATAAATAGAGAAATAGTGTTGAGCGACTCTCTGCGTACGGCCACTGGGCCGACTCACAGATTTTGCGACACAACGGGACCGGTGGCCAGCTGTTGGCAAAGGTCCCCAGTACATGTGGCACTCGGTCGCTAGTCCATATTAAGAGAAAGGCTACCCGAGTTCGAGTCTCGAACATGGCACATAGAGCTATATACAGTTATATAGAAGGATATAGTGTTGAACAACCTTCGGCCGATGGCCGCTGGGCCGACACAGATTGGGTGACACAACGGGACTAGTGGGCAGCCGTCGGCAAAGGTCCCGGCAACGCGTGGCATTCAATCGCTAGGCTGTATCAGTGGGGATGCTACCCGAGTTCGGGTCTCGAACCTCGTAACTTACCTAGAGCTTTATACAGTATAGTTATGTATGTATAGAGGGAAATAGCGTTGAGTGACCATCGGCTGATGGCCGCTGGACCGATCCACATATTTTATGACACAACGGGACTGGTGGCCAGCCGTCGACAAAGGTCCCCGCTATGCTTGGTACATGGTGTTTAGGCCTTATCAGGGTGAGGGCTACCCGAGTTCGAGTCTCGAACATGGCACATAGAGCTATATACAGTTATATAGAAGGACATGGCGTTGAACAACCTTCGGCCGACGGCCGCTGGGCCGACACAGATCGGGTGACACAACGCAACGGGACTAGTGGGCAGCCGTTGGCAAAGGTCCCGGCAACGCGTGGCATTCAATCGCTAGGTTGTATGAGTGGGGAGGCTACCCGAGTTCGGGTCTCGAACCTCGTAACTCACCTAGAGCTTTATACAGTATAGTTATATATGTATAGAGAGAAATAGCGTTGAGCGACCATCGGCCGATGGCCGCTGGACCGATCCACATATTTTGTGACACAACGGGACCGGTGGCCAGCCGTCGGCAAAGGTCCCCGCTATGCGTGGTACATGGTCCCTAGACCTTATCAAGGTGTGGGCTACCCGAGTTCGAGTCTTGAACATGTAACATAGAGTTATATACAGTTAAATAGACGGAATAGCGTTTAACGACCTTCGGCCGATAGCCGCTCGGCCGACCCACATATTTTGTGACACAACGGGACCAGAGGCCAGCCGTCGGCAACGGTCCTCGCTACGCGTGGCACTCGGTCCCTAGGTCGTATCAGGGGGAAGGCTGCCTGAGTTCGGGTCTCAAACATGCCACATAGAGCTATATAGTACATAGCTTTGAACGACCCGCAGCCGACGGCCGCTGGGCCTACCCACAGGTATTGTGACCCAACGGGAACGGTGGTCAGCCGTCGGCAACGGTCCTCGCTATGCGTGGCACTCAATCCCTAGGTCGTTTCAGTGGGATGGCTTCCCAAGTTCGGGTCTCGAACATGGCACCTAGAGCTATATACAGTATAGTTATATAGAGAGAAATAGCCTTGAGCGACCCAGTGCCGACGGCCGCTGGGCCGACCCACAGGTTTTGTGACTCAACGGCGTGGCACTCGGTCGCTAGACCGTATAAGGGGAGGGCTACCTGAGTTCGGGAGAAGTGGGGTGTCTACAGCCAGCTCAACAACTAGTAAATGATGTGTTGTATTGTTCGGGAGGTTCTGTCATGCCATTTTTTAACAAATTCTCATAAGGTATCAGCTAGAGCAGGCTTGTTTGAGCAAATAAAATGTCAGCCTGCCATGCACTCCTTGGAAACATATGATGGGTCAATGGCAATATCGCCAGGTGAGAATAGGAATGTTCCATAGAAGAAAGACGGCACTTTATTCTCTCATCTGGCGATATGTAACATGTATGTTGAAATTACTTTTTGAAGAAAACAATCCAGATTTCGTTTATGTTTTATTAAAAACACATTTTCCTCCAACAAAATAAAGCAGCATTTACCATCTTCTGATGGGTTTTCTGGTATATTATTGCACATTGGACTGCAAAAATGTTACAATATTTTTTTTCCGTTATTTCTATGCACTTTTGTTTCCCAATACCTCAATGCATTACAGAAATCGGCGATTTTAGTCATTTTTTTCAACATTTTGTCCTAAAATATAAATACTTGAGCATATATATTATATCTGATACAATAAATGACTTGGATATGTATAGTGTGCAACATTTTATTGCTTCAATTTGATAAGTTTATGTTCAAACTATTTTCAAAAGATAATTCCAGATTCCGTTGATTTTTTACGGAAATACACATTTTTCGCCTGAAAATTAAGGCAATATTTTAAACATCATATGGTTCATGACTTTTTTCTACTTAATTATTGGACCTCTGTCTATCCAAAATGTTACAATATGTCTTTATTCTATTGTATTAAATATTTTTTTCTAAATTTTAACCCATACCCAAAATGGATTACAGAAATCAGTGAGTTTTGTCATTTTTTCCAACATTTTGCCCTAAAATGCCAATATTTGAGCACATATGTTATATATGATGCCAGGAAAAACTTGAATATATGTGCTGTACAACATTTTATTGCTTCAATTTGATCAGTTTATGTTGAAACTAATTTTAAAAAAGAATTCCAGATTCCGGCGATTTTTGACAAAAATACACATTTTTCGCCCCAAAATTAAGACATTTCCAAACATCATGTGGTTTGGAACTTTTTTCTTTTTAATCACTGGACCTTGCCCTGCCCAAAAAGGTTAAAATATTTCTTTTTTCTATTGTATTAGATATATTTCTAATTTTTAATTAAATACCCCCAATGTATTACAGAAATCAGCGATTTTATTCAATTTTTTAACATTTTTACCCAAAACCTCAATATTTAAGTATCGGATCCATAAATTATATAGTGGGACATGTAGAGATGCGTTCCGAGAAAGATTCCATCCATTCAAATTGGTTCTAACATATTTCATTCTTTTTCTAAAAAATAATTCCAGATTTTGGCGATTTTCGTCTAAAAACGCAACGTTTTCCCCCAAAACTCACTAAAGCCCCAACGCTCAGATGGCACACATGTCTCATTTTGAAGCTTAATGTATGTTCTTTCAGAAAATCATACCCTACAAAATTCCCCCTAGGGGGTGGGAGGGGGGTCTACAGCCAGCTCAAGAACTAATGGTAACGGACCTTTCAACTACTGACTTCAAAATAAACAGGGATTATCATTTCACCAAAGGCAGTCATATTGTGAAGTTTTATGAAATTAGCTTCAGAGAAAGTAATAAAGCGTATGATTGCGGACACGATTTTTCATGATCAAGTCACTGTGACGTTGACCTCATATTTACTGACCTCAATATTAATAGGGATCATACTCTTACCAAAGGCAGTCAACCCATGACGTTTGAATATATTTAATGATCGTTTCAGGGTGATATTGACCTTTGACCTATTAACCTCAAAATCATCAAACGGCGCAGTAGTCTTATCACAGGCAGTCAACCCAGGACGTTTCAAGAGACTTCCTTCAGGAAAAGAGAAGTTACAGTGCGGACAATGCGTTTCATTATCCGGTCAGTGACCATGACCGTTGACCCACTTAAAATCAAAAGGAGCACCCTCTCGCCACAGGCAATCCATCCATTAAGTTTCATGAGATTTGCTTTAGGGAAAGTGGACTTAAGTTTACAACATTTTACATTATCATGTCACGGTGACAATGACCTTTGACCTAATGACCTCAAAATCAAAAGGCATCATTCTCTCACCAAATGCACTCAAACCATGAATTTTGCTTCTGGGGAAGTGGACAGTGCAGACAAGGTTTTTCATAATCATTATTGGGTCACGGCGCCCTTGACCTTCAATATTTGATATGCACATACTGATGCTTCGTACAAAGTTTCGTCAAAATCCAACAAGTAGCGCAGACAAGATTTGTGACGGACGAACGGAAAGGCCAAATATAATCTGTCTCACCTACCACTTTGTGGTGGAAGACATAATTATAAAGACAATATGTTAGTTCATATGTATACTTCATTAAGCAAATAACTGAGCGAACATAAACTTCATCATTGACTCTGGCCAGTGGTGTACATGGAGTCTTCTTCCACATGACGTGCAGACTGAAAGAAAAGAAACACATAGAATAAAAAGTTAATATAAGTCGAGCAGAGTATTCAATTTGAATCAGGTGTTGCGAGGGGGAGCTAGTTCACTGGATTCAAAGCCGATATGCTGTAAACGTCCATTGACCAAAACTGAGTAAATGGCACTCAAGTAAAGGGTCAATACATATTATGTTGTGTATCATACGAGTATATGATTGAACTGACATGATTACAGAACAATTTTAATGTATTTTTCACCAAACAGTACAACAAGAATCTATTATAAGGAAAGTTAAATCTGACAGAGGGTGCAATGCTCTATAAGCCATTTTTATTAGAAGGGGAAAAAATAACAGGAATTGCCAAAAATCTAAAATTGTTAAATTTTACAAGTTTTGTTCATAGGATATTTTACTTTAATGACTTAGTAAGGTCATTTTGTATGGGGAGAAAACATTAATATACAACTATTTATTTTCTCTCTCAAAACCTGGTGATGCCGCTAGTTTTAGAAATAAAACATGATTAAATTGGGCAGTCCAGAAGACACTATTGTAGATGTGTGGTCTGTTCTGATGTGAAAATGTGTAAAACAGACACAATATTGGACATTTGCTCTGTGTCCCTTTAATAAATTGGGGACCTATCATATAGACCATAATCATTTTTCTGAACTATTCTAATAAATAATATTAATGATGCACAAATGCAAACTATGCAGAAAAATAAACCGAAATTCAGAAGTTTTAAACAAATAAAGACTGCCTAGTGTCCCTTTAACACAACTTGTTTTCGCATGTATCCAGTACATGTAGTTTACACGAGCTCATATGACAATCACGCTGCATTATCACTGAAAACATTGTTTACTCTAACTTTGAAGAGCACCGTGCACGCATAACACAAGCTCCATTTAAAGAACTACACAAGTGCAAACAATTTTTAAAAAGGCTCTTACCTCCATATGATCCAATGGCATTTAATACGGCTTGACATTCTGAAGTCGTCAGTATCAATTCACTTAGAGCTGCTCAAGGGCACGATTCACATTTGAGGCCTCTCTGAAAACAACATCAATCCAATGTCAATGATCAAACAGACATAGTTTATCCTTTGTTATACATAATGTAACATATTTAACAAGAAAAGTCATAGTATACAATATATACTATGACGACGAGCGGCAATAAGAATGAAAATTGTAGAATATATTTGTTTTAATTCATTGCATTGGAATTAGAGCATCATGTGTGGTTTGTTTGTGTAATCCTGATCTGGCATTTACCTACGAGAGGTGATACAAACTTCCAGAACAGGTTACTCTAGTAATGATCCTTTTATTATATACCTCTTACACATCATTAACATAGAAACATTTGCATTGCTATTGCATACACATTCAATAAAGCATACTATTTCTCGATAAAGTGCATCGGGAAAATGTATGTAGTTTTAAGGTGTTGGTGTCATTGGTTTGACCTACTTGTTTTGGTTGTATGACGCAACGTCGTCTTGACGTTCTCGTGCATAGTGGCGTAAAACTTGCTTGAACTCCTGTTCTATTTTTAGTTAGATAGTGATACTCATTCTATTTTTAGAAGCATAGTGATAACCTGTAGTGTGATACAGGTTGTTGTATTCCATTGTAAGAAGATGACGGTACTATGTATATATTATTGACAGGTATATAATAAATATATATATATATATACACTAATAATAAAAAAAAAAGGCAAAACATCTGTTAAAGTTTGGTAAAGTTCAGATGAAAAATGCACTACCTAAGACACAACTAGGTCGAAATAGAATATGTTTTCTTCCAAAGATTAAACCTAAAAACATCTAGTGCATAATTCTAGTTCATGAGAAAGTGATGTAAATGTAACAATTAAAGTTATCTGCCCTTTGCTTGGATGGTGAAGGTCACATCCACATTTGCTTTGTCACATTGCCATGTACCACCCAAGATCAACTATAAGCAAAGTTTGCAAGTTGTAGTGCATACAGTTTGTGAAAAAGTGACCTAAACGCAAAAGTTGAACATAAAAATTAGTACGTTATCTGCCCTTTGCTTGGAGGGTCAAGGTCACTTCCACATTTGCTTTGTCACGTTGCAATGTACCACCCATGATACAACTATAAGCAAAGTTTGAAAGGTCTAGTGCATACAGTTTGTGAGAAAATTACATAAACGCAAAACTTGAATGTTGACGCCACTGTCGCCGGAACAGCAACACCTATGTCAAAAACACACTCTGGTAATAATAGGATGAATGACTATCAAATGTACATATTTTTAAGTTCATGCTGTACAAAAATAACATTACTGATGTGGAAAAAAATAATTGTATGTACAACTCAGTGTGTCAGGTCCCTGCCAAGACTTGAACTTGAATCTCTTTTCTCGAAAGAAAAGCGTGTTTCCTTACACTACAGAGATCGCCCAGACATCACAAAAAGCGAAATTAATAAAGATGTAGATCAAAAGAATGTCAAACTAAAACTATCACTGAAGGTTATTAATACCCTTGCAAACGCATACCCCATGACTTCATGTATATGCGCAGTTCCACTTCATACTGATGCTTCTCACAATATTTAGGGTATGACAGAGGTCACAGTGACCTTATTTTGGTATGTGACACACCGCTATCCCAAGATGTATCCACATACCAAGTTTGGTAAGACATAGTGTTATAGTACTGAAAATACGATGCGGACAAGCATTTTCTATGACAGAGGTCACAGGTCAAGGTCAAAGTCATAGTGGCCTTATTTTGGTATGCGACACACAGCTATCCCAAGATGCATCCACATACCAAGTTTGGTATCTCTAAGTGTTATAGTATTGAAAATACGGTGCAGACAAGAGGTGAAAGAGTCTGTGGATGCTCTACTGGCTAAATGTGCAGGAGACCGTAACACATTTTCAACATCCATTCAACCGGCACATGGCAATGCTATAGGCCACTAGTTGTTGAATGCCAGCCAGGGTAGCAGGAGAACTAGTCTGTACAAAGTGAGTGTATTACAGGGTTCCCACAGTTTTTTGAGAACAAAACTCAAGGTCTTTTCCAGGTTTCCCCACAGTTTTCAAGGACAATTTATACCAGTGTTTGTCCGACACCGTTGTTGCAAAAACGTTAAATTGTTCGCATTACTAATATGTGACATCACACAAGATGTTAGTTTATTGTTTTTGACAAGTATTGACTTTAACCCGCTGTTTTTCAGGCCGTTCTCCCTCCTATGAAGGAAATTTAGTATTGACATTTAACTTGTTCTCAGACGACATGCTTTATCGATTCAAATAATTAGACGCTTGCACATACGACGGAACCATGCGAGTTTTATTCGTAAATACTCAGCTAAAATCGTCAACATTTTTTATGAGTCATCCGGTAAGATATCGAATTTGTACGACAGCGATCGAAAACAAAAGTACAATTTGGGCTTCACATTTCATTGATCAGAGCATTAACACATCTTTACGATTGTTCACGAATATCAATGGTTAATGTGTATTGGCTTACTAGGCAAAAAGTAACCTGAACTGGCGAATGAAAACCGTAAGAAATGCACACCAAATTTGCCAGACATCGGCGGTCTGACGAATCCAAATTTGTGACCGATTTTGTCTAAAAGATCTCGGAAAATCCCGAATTCTAATTCACAAAGTCTTTCACTGTTTATAAGCCACTATCCCGCTGAGTGTTTTAGCTAATTAGTGACAATCCATTTAGATAGATAAACCAATTATGGCAGCGTTTATTGAGAGCCACTGTCAAATTGTCGGTGCAATAAGACTCCACCCACTGTTCCGCCTCTTGCTGTCAATCAACTGGTTTGTGTCCCCGCGCTCAACATTATCTACAGATTTAACTGTGTGATCGAGCCGGTTAAAACATCAAATGTGGCGCCCTCTAGCGGCCAAAATGGCTGATCAAAACAGAAAGTTTGAAAATGTTTGCTTACGAATTAGCCAGAGATACTCAGCCCGTCGGTGTTTACGATCACTGATAAGTGTTAAAGGGAGTACATCAGGATTTTTCTAGAAATATCTTAAATTATAAAAATGTTCCAGTTCATGATAAAACACTTATATCAATCAAAAATAATGTTAGAACCATTTTGTTAATGTCTAAACTTTGAAAACAACATAAAGCTGGGACGGAATCGGACGTAAAATGCTGAAATTAACCCTGGTGTGTCACCTAGGATAGCACGTATTACTGTGCAGAATGAATTTCTTTGCAAATAAGGGGTCACTTTTAGGCACACTCATTATGTTTAGGACATTTAGAATAGAAAATATTAATATTTTCAATTTTTAGTCGGACACCTAGACCCCCATGAAAATCCTGATGTACTCCCTTTAAAGGGACACATGGCAATCTTGATTTTTTAAAAACTAACGACATCCCGTTAGTTTTTCTACATAAATTGCATTTGTTCAATCATTAATGTTAATTATAAGAATTGTATTAAGCCATTTTTTTTTGCATATTATTATTTTTTTATATTATTGCACCAGAAATATATTAAAACTTATAGTATAAGACGAAATAGTGAATACTTAAAATTTGATTTATTTAAATGTAACCAGGGTAAAAGTAAAAATGATACTGGATATATAAATTGAGACACCCATTTCATATACTGCAAGATTGCCATGTGTCCCTTTAAGTGCCTACTAATTAGTTGTACACACGGTAGCGTAAACTGAAACAATGGCAAGTGTGAACCGATGTTTGATCGGCTGTTTCTGAATTGGGTTCATTTTATGGTTGATTGTTCAATCAACATGAAACAATACAAAAGGTGCGATTACTCAAAATATTGGTGTATGATTGATTTTAGCGTGAATTGAATCACAGTCTATATGACGCGTAAGTTACCTGGTAACAAACAAACACCTTGTTAATACGGAACAAAATTACGCGTTGGAAATGATCCAGATTTAAAATCTGGCAAATATTGCAACATCGTGTTTGAACGATAGTTTAACTTCATTTTTATAGTGCAAAAAGTCACTCGCCCTGTCGGATGACCAGACGCCAAATGTTACTCGTCCGCAGGCAGCTTGCATTTTTTAAACCCCATGCTTACGTAAAGTACGGAATATCAATTGACGTACACCTTTATTTTTATAAATCACCGGGATTCCACACTTGGAGAGGCTACACAACACTATTTTTTCCCCGAATAAATCCCGTTTTTTTTTACTGATTTGGGTAAAATTCGAGGGTTTTTCATGGCCTGGAATTACTGTTTTCGAATTCCCGACTTTTTCCCGGTATGGGAACCATGATATTATGTCCTATAATGGGCATAACACCGCCGAAAGTCATTCAACTGGAACACAACAATGACATGCGCAACTACACATGGCACTAATCATCCCTGCCATTGTATCAAGAGAACAGAAATGTGACAAAGTTTGTGTATTAAAACTTTAAAGAAATCAATATCATTAACCAGTACACAACAATGGCAGTGCAGCTAGGCTTGGTATAGTTCTATGACATAAAACGTCACAGATTACAGAGCTACAGATAAGCAACGTATTTGCGTAAATTCCCAGTTAAAACTCCCTAAATACACAATTAAATTACTTTATTGGTGCGTACCAATTACGTTTAACAAATTAATTACGCAAAATAACTGTTTTTGTCAGCGTATCATATTTTATGATATCCATTACCGTGTAGACGGCCAATATCAAACGGCATGCATCGCCGTTTCCAGTCAATTCTCAAATAAGCGAGCCATTGAGATTGGCTAAATGTGACTGGTTATTAAGTTTATTTTTTTTCACTCGAAAGTAAATCCTTCAGGAACAAAAATGTTGTATACAGTCTATTTTTAATTATTCGGCATCACCGAAGCACTCCACTTTCTCTAAACGACTTCAACATGGCGAAAAGAGGCGCAGGTGTTTAAACTCAGTGGAAGAATAATCATTATCGCTAAATATTAATAACTAACTCAGAACACAATAATAACTAACGTTACTAACTCAGAACACATTAATAACTAACGTTGCGACGTTGAGTCGTGACGTCAATAAAGTGTTGCTGACGTCGACGTCATCCGCCGATAACGTTCAATAAAGCGAATATTTGTTTGCAAAAACGTAATTTAAAATGTAATAAATAGATTATTTAACTGCTGCGATCGATTATGGGTAATCCTTCACTTGATGGTAGACGTGCTTTGTTTTTTCACTCGCTCGCATGCGATCGTTCGTGAAAAGAACCACACGCCTACCTCTTGTAAAGGATTTCCCTATAATCGATCCCAGCAGTTAAATAATCTCTATATAATTCATTTAGGGCCCTGGTTTTGTATCACTGCTTAACACAGAAGTTCAGAGAGATATTGCACAGGGTATAGTTCTACCTGTACACTGGACAGACTACTTTACATCCCTCCGAAGGATGACCTATATTCACAGTACCATGCCCAAGTAAGATACTGCGGGAGTTTGTTTGAAAAATTCGGGATGTGACCCCACTGGAAATCAAACACGTGATTTCTGGGACTCAAGTCAAGAACGCTTAACACTTGGCGACCGCAGGGTTAAGTTTCCATAATTATATGGAAACAAAAGAGCACAAGATGTTTCGAAAGATAAACATTCAAGAAAAATAGGTCTGGAAGTCTCCTGAAACATGGAGTCATACACAAATATCCTAGAACAATTCGGTATACACAGGGTCTGAATTACCCTGACTACCACAACAGCCATGATTCTCACATCTCCGTCTAGGTATTTTGTTCTTCTTTTAGATTAGATACTACAGATTACCAAATATGCAAACGACGACTAGAAACGTCAGGGAATGTTTATGCACACACAACCTTCCAATTAGTCACTCGAATATTTAAACATGCAGATGAATAACAAATAAGTTATCATTTTAAGCAGTCTAGATCATCTGCGACGCTTGCTTGTTTACAAAATTATCAGGCGTCGAACATGATTAAGACTAATTTCATTTAGGTCAACGCAAACAATACACGTAACACAAAACATTCATAAACTGAAAATGTGAGCTAACTTCATAGACACGTATGACAGTGGAGAGTGTAAACTTGCACATATTCTACTTACGATAAATTGTTGCGTCCTAACTGGAGCACTATCGCTGCACAAAATAAAAAAAATGGAGGAATGGCCGCATCAAAACGGAAATGGAATGCTATGACGTCAGGCTATTCCAGTAACACATTACTTTCATGAAACGCCTCCCGAGTATTGGCGATCTGGGCAGTGAGGTATAAAACAACTTTCTGCTCACTATAAAAGACACATACATCTATATAAATCTTCCTTGGAATTTTATTAGAACAAAATGTATTTCACATCGATTCAAAAACATATACAGAAAATGGAATTCGCAATTAACTATCTCCATACACGAGGGGTACAGCAAATTCACGCTTCACTGTGCACTATATGCAGTATATAGAATATCGAATTAGGTCAAACTCCATCACAGTATTAGAGCGTTCTAATGGTTCCCATACACAGTAATAGTTATCTGAATTTCTATATTCATGAATAATAACGCTCTATGAAAAAGAAAAGATAAAAGAAGAACTAAATTGAATAAAGCATGAATACTACCTGTGCTCAATAAGCGGTTAATGTAATAAAAACATCTCTCATCATTCATTATACATGTAAAATATGACGTAGCCTAACTGGAGATCAATTAAAAAACATTGTTCCACCTTCACAACATATGTCCAGCCCATGGAATAGTCATTTATTTTGAGACACACTGGAGGCAAGCGTAGTAGCTCCACCTCCTTAAAGGCTTTTAAGTGAAGTGTACTTTCTCGAAATCGCGTTGTTTATTTCGCAACAGAAAGTATGTAGTAAATGTAAATAAATGTAAATTCAAAATCACTTCCTTGCCTCAAAACTTTACTGTACATAAATATGAATCTGACCGATTTCAGTCAAATGTCTATGGCAGTTTACATTGTTTCAATGGTAGTTGTATCGGGTTATGTATTCACGAATGTGCGAGAAAATGGGGATAACATAACGATATAGAGACAACGCTAACAATTTACATTCATGCATCTGAGGGGGGGGGGGGTTGGGAGGGGCGGGGTGCACGGGGTTTTAGTTTCCTTACCCCTTCTTGTTTTCGGTATGCAAGCTCCATCTACCCCCACACCCCCATCTACCGTACTTGGGTGGGGGCGGGGTGCGGGGGACATGGATAGCATTTCTACTAGTAATTGTTTTATTCCACGAAACTTTCTTCAGTTTACTGTACATCCAGTTACTGGAAAGATCGGAGTACAGGAAAAACACTTATAGTGATTATGAACTTTCTATTATACAGTATACACCACTTTTTTAGGCACTGTATTTGGCCAATGTCTAAATATGTACGATCTAAAAGTGGTGTGTACTGTTTATTAACAAACACATTTTAATGACAAAACAAATACCTTGATCATGGACCTCCAGCAGCAGACAGAAATCCCAAATCCAACTTACACCAACATGTCAATTTCACGTGTCAAGTTATGTCACGGTGTCCTGTCAGTCACCAACACTGCATCGTGTATACACATAATGGAACGTTATTTCGTCCGGTAAGGTATTAATTTTTACATAATCTACGGTATGAAACACTGTACGCGTGTTGTTAGACATCCATAGGTATGGTGATTCCCCTGGTTGCCGGTGGTTGCTTATTACTGGGGTAGTTTGTAAAAATCCCATTCCCATCATGCAATGTCTGTTCATAAGGTCATTTGTATGCAAATGTGTTGACCTAGATTGCCGCTATGTGTCAACACAGGAAAAAATCAAAATTATTAAATATTTTTCATTTTAAAAGGAACAAAACAAATACCTCCTGTTTTTTTTAATTTTTCCCTCCTATTCAGAAAAAAATAGCATGCCTGTCTCAAAATTGATCAAATTTGCTTTTTTGATGTCGTCTGCTAGTTTTAAGTTCGGCCATCTTGCTTCATAATAAATCAGGTCACATGTTCCCAAATATGACCAACATCCGGTGCTAACATAAAAATATACGAGGTGATTTATACCTATACACCGGTATACTACCATCTTTTGTTTTCACCAGACTTGATGTGACCTTTTTGCGGTGATAATTTTACAATTAAAACACTTTATAATTGGAAATTTGTTGATGAATATTCAAAGATAATAGATTATTTTATCATCCTATCACACATAGTTTTAAAATGTTTTATTATATAACCTATAAATAGACGCGTTTTCATTGGCTAAAAAGTAATTTTTTAGAAAAAATATCTAGCGATATTGACCTGTTTTTTTCTGATATAAACCAGTTTAATAAAACTGTCCCGAGATGTGATATTATTGAAAAAATCTATTGTTTAATTGTTATAAACTGTCAAATTCAAATTGAGGGTTATATAATAAAACAGTTATGGACTTTTCAGCTGTTATACATGATGTTGATATGTACCAAAAAATCATTATTGACCTCGGCTATCGCCTCGGTCAATAATGATTTTTTTGGTGCATATCACATCATGTATAACAGCTGAAAAGTCCATAATTGTATAATATTTTTGCTTTCAACTGGATGCATTTTATGAGAAGTAAATCGGTATATAGATGAGCGAGCATACCGTAGTGCTCGCCGACGTAGCGCGCCCAATTTCGGGTGTAAAAAAATGGCGTCTGTTTTAATTGAAAATTCGTAAAATAGTCTGTAAAATACAAAGAAATAGTCCATGTTCGCGGAGTTAAAATGCGAACAGAACTGATATGTTATAGGTCCGTGGCGTTCCTACTGCAAACCTGGAGTGTTTCCAAATAACAAGTTAGGCGAAAATATCAGGTATGGAATGGTTCATTAACGTCAAAGCAAACTGTTGGTATCAACATGGGTATACCTGATGAATCTTGTGTCGCATATTTGTTTTTGTATTTTTATAAAATAGATTTCATCTTGAGTCATTCACCAGATACTCGAGCAGATGTTATTGAAAATTTAAGAACACCTCTCGGGATTTGGACGTTATATTCAACATTGACAGCTCTTTCTTTTCTAATATGGTAAATAATATCTATCCTAGAAAGACTTCCATTTCGTAGTCCGCGTATTAACTTTCATACAACATCCAGTCTTTTCTACAAGAAGCGAAAACGAGGTTGGCTAGGGTATGAAATAAAACTTAAGTTCCGCTGAAAACGTTTGCATATTGTAAAATTAAAACTTTTAATAGATAATTTTAAACAGCTTATCGCATGTGATAAAAAGAAAGTAAATATGATGGAAACATACTTTTGTAACCTATCAAAATTCGTTCCCATTTCTATGAAAAGGGAGGTAATTTTAAAAGACGAAATTTAGAATGGTTTTTTTTCAGAATAACAATCTTCAATGAACACATTTCAGCGTTTTTCAAACAATCACAGAATGATTTATGTCAATGCTAAACAGTTTGTAAAATAAAATAAGTTGTTTTTGAAAATATGGGGGGTAACTCTGATACTTCGCTTAGAAAACAATAAAATAACACGATTTGTTTTTGAAAATCATATCATTGCCTAGCATTTATAAATCTTTAAACAACCATATCAATGTTCATATGTTTAATCTATGTCCCTAAAATGTCGTGCTAAACTTTTATTGTTCAGTATATAATTTATGATACTGTAGCTACTTCTCTACATTTAAGTATTTCGTTTAGCAATGAAGAATTAATAAGCAAAAACGTTGGCAAGATATGTTCAAATGTGACGTTGTTGATCATCCCCACTTAGACGGGAATGTTTTCTAAGCGACAACTTATGGAGAATATATTTCTCAACTTATTTATTCTTGATAAAATTTGCAATAAACGCCAAGCTTCATCTATAAGTACTTATGATTTTTCTGCATTACATACTACTTTACCGCACCACCTTATCAAAGACAATCTTATTGCTCTCATACAAAACACTTTTCCTAAGGGAAGATACTACATTTTTGGCCTTTAACAATATTAAAGCGTTTAACTAACGGCGGTTTGGACAATTACACTATGTGGACTTCGGGTTGACTGTGTTCTGTGAAAGTAGCATTTCCTGACTTTAGTACTTAATTTTATTATATAGCTTATAAAGATTAGATCATGGGTGGGATTTCTTTATTTTCACTGTCCTGTTTTAATGGGATGACAGTAGGGTAAGTGTGAGGTTTGGTGCCCCCTAGAACCGGTTTAAACCCCCAGTGGCCTACTTTGCCACTGACCGTTCCAAGGCGGTATCAATATTGTCAACCCTTTTTGTGTTTGTGATGTCGTTTGCATTTATTATTGCTTTTGCCTTCTTGTTTGTCTGTTTGCGTGTTTGTTTCTGTGTTTTGTGGTTTACGGTCCTCCTTGAATGCTACTTTCCCTGTCCGATCTTTTTATATTTCTTTTGAAAACGTTAACATTATATCCTGTGTGTAACTACAAAGCTATTTCAGACAACTTAGACAGGATTGAGCTTTTAAGAGAGACTTCGAGAAAAAAGAATAATAGGGTTCCTATTGTATTAACATTTTCAAGACAATTACCTAACATCCATATGATCCTAAAAAAACATGTTTCGGTCTTGCATCGATCAGACAGAATGTCCCAAGTATTTGAAGACACACCCTTACTAGCGTATCGCAGAGACAAGAACCTGTGTGATGTATTAGTCCACCAAAAAACAAATCAGGTGATAAAATGCAGAAGAGAAACAAATCAATGCTCATGCATAGTCTGTAGCATGTTGACCGAGGAAGATATTCCGGATACCAGATTAAGTAGAAGCTACCCTACAGCTAAGTTCCAGAGATGCACAGACAGAAATCTAGTCTACGGTTTAAGATGTAAACGTTGTTGTGTAACGGTATATGTTGGTGAGACTGAAAGGTCACTACGGGAGAGGATAGAAGAACACCTTAGAGATGTACGCCAGCAGACAGACAAACCCATAATGAAACATTTTCAGGGTCATAAAGACATAGACATGGGAGTAACGGTATTACAGCGAGTTTTCGGTGAAGGTCGAACATATAGACACATGATAGAAGATAAGTGGATAAAAAAACTAGACACAAAATTTCCCAGAGGCTGCAACATCAAGATAAACTATTAACTCACAGGAATTAGTGAAAAACACAATTTAATTTTATATAACTATTTATAAAATGAATTTATAGAGTACTCTTTAAAGAATACCGAGAGACAATTTTAAATTGAATTCATTACTTCTATGAATATTTAGTGTATAGTGTTCATGAAATCGGTTTGTGTTAAAGTAGAAAGTGTTACGGGAAACGACGTCACGTCATTTGCCTAACGTCAAACAGGAAATGACATGACGTCGTTATGGTATATTTTTCATCATAACGTCAGCCATTTAAACAACAAGATGGATTTTACTTAAAAGTTGTATTTCTTTGCTTTTTCTTGAAAAAGAACAAGTGTTCGAAAATTTGAAGAAGAGTTACTATTTATTTAATATATTTCATAAAGGTTTCTTATTAACTTTGAAAACCATTTCAAAATTGTATTATCGGAACTATAGTCTACTTTTAAAATGTGAAACAAACCAAAAAGTTCTACATTGTAAAAATAGTGGATCAAGGCATTTTTTGACAAACTTTCTAACACTTTGGCCTTTTACTCATCTTTGAATTTGTTCTTTGTTTCTGTGTGTGTTTGTGGTTGACTGTCGTCCTTGAATGCTGCTTTTCGTGATCGATTTTTATATCTATATTTCTAATAAGGATTGTATGAACGTGATTATGACCAAGCATCTTTCGAAGTTTGTTAATCACGTCACCAGAGATGCCAGATTGTGATAGCCCTTGTCGCAGAAGACCTCTTAAATTTCTTGCATATTTTAGGATTACTATAATATCAAATTGCAAGTGTTTTTTTAAGTTAATGTTAAAGGTAGCCCTGCTAGAGGAGCTTTTAAGTGATACAAAGATTATGAATGTTAACACATTTAAAACAATGGTTCCAGTGTAACCACAAACCACAATCGCAAAAAAGGACAACAACAACAACACAAATAATAAGGAAGACAGGTGGGTTACTGACTTCAACAGTCATTAGGAAATAGTTCGATTAAACCGATTTTAGCTCTACTGGCCGAATGCGATTCTGAGTTGTCCGTCGTCCGTCATTAACTTTTGCCCCGTTAAGACTATACGACCTTCATTTTCATCCGATCTTTACCAAATATTACCAGATTGTTAATATTAATGAAAGCTCGGACAAGTTCAGCCAGATCGGTCCAGAAGCAACGGAGTTATTGCCCTTGATTTAGTTCAAATTGCTATATTTTGCCTCGTTAAGATGCTAGGGCATTCATTTTTGATCCGATCTTTACCAAACTCTACCAGATTGTTAATATTAATGAAAATTCGTTAGAGTTCGAAACCAGACAGATCGAGAAAGTATCAACGGAGTTATGGCCCTTGATTTAGTTAAAAATGCTATATTTTGCCTTGTTAAGACGATAGTGCATTCATTGTTCATCCAATCTCTACCAAACTTTACCAGAATGTTACTATCAATAAAGGCGGCGACAAATTTGAAAACAAGCCAGATCAATTTAGTAACAGTGGAGTTATGGCCTTTGATTTAGTTAAAAATGCTGTATTTTGCCTCATTAAGATCATAGGATTTTTATTTGGCCGGGTTTTAATGCAACTTTGCAGGGGTGATCAGTATCAAATGTAGTTATGCAAATTGTCACCGTGTTCCGTGAACTTTGTCTGGCCTATTTTCCTGAACTCCTGGCCGGATTTCAACGAAACATGGCAGGGATGATCAGTTCTAGGACTAGTGGTGCATATCATCACCGTGTTCCGGTTGAATGATTTTTTTTGCTGAGTTATAGCCCTTTAAATGCTTTAATACATAAACATTTTCTGGTATAGTTCTCCTGACCCCTTGGCCGGATTTCAACGAAACGTTTCAGGGATGATAAGTACGAAGCCTTATTATGCATGTCATTGCCGTATTTCGGTTGAAATAATTATGGCGGAGTTATAGCCCTTTAAATGTTTTAATACAAAAATGTCTTCCGGACTAGTAATGTTCCCGAACCCTTGGCCAATGTTAAAAGTTCGTATCCTATTGCACCTACTTTCCATTTTAGGGTTCAGAAGGTGCAATCATAGAATCTTACGAGATTGTCAGTATAGCCCTTTAACGGTTTTGATACTCAAACATTTATCAGACTAGTCTCTTATGAGCTCCTGACCGAATATTAGCGGGGATGATGTGTACCAAGCCCAGTTGTGCCTATCATCGGCGTGTTCCGGTTGAATGATTTTTGGCAGAGTTTGGCCCTTTAAAGGTTTTAATATACTAACTTTGTAAAGGCTTGTTCTCCTGAACACCTGACTGGATTTCAACGAAACTTGGCAGGGATGATCAGAACCAAGACTAGTTGCTCATAGCATCACTGTGTTGTTGTTGAATGATTTTTGACACAGTATTTCCCCTTATATACAAATTTTGTTCGTACTAGTTTTCCTGAACTCATGGAGGATTTCAGTGAACATTGGCAGGAATGATCAGTACCAAGCCTAGTTGCGCATATTGTTGTCGTGTTCCCCATCAAAGATTCCATATAGCAAGCAGAGCAATACAGGCCCTCTTGGCATCTTGTTTGTGTGCACAATCTCGCTATTATTCTGTCTGCAAAATCCAAAATACAGTTGTCAGCAAAGTAATTGAGGGACGAATGTTAATGCACCTACATTCCATTTTAGGGTTCAGAAGGTGCAATCATAGAATCTTACGAGATTGTCAGTCATCGCACATGAAGGTGAAGGTAGTGACTGACTGTAGAGGGTTCAATCACTAAACATGAAGTGCTTTGTAATGTTAAAAGTTCGTATCCTATTCTGACGGATGTCGTGATTAATTAAGTGTTTATATAACCGTTCAGAATAAGTATAAAAGTCGAACAGGAAATGTAGCTTTCACAGAACACGCAAATCGACAAAAATGAATGGCAATGATAATAAGGAATAAAGGCATATGACGCCACAAACACAAAATGGTTGACAATATGGCTACCGCCTTGGAACGGTCAGTAGCAAAACTAGGTTTAAACCAGGTTCTAGGGTGCACCAAATATAAAACCTTGTTTTATGTTTGTGTTGGTGTTATCTCCAGTTGGTTGCTACAGAAAGGTTTTTGAGAAAGCTCTACGTAGTTTAGGATCCTCATTTCAAATACAAGCTCTAAAAAAACGAAAATAATTTGAAAAATATATACAAAGTAAGAAGTGGCTCGGGCAATTCTCCTTCTAGGTGGGAAAATCATCTCTTTATCATATGTTTTTCTTATTATTTCTCATTTTCAATCGAGAGTTGTAATTATAAAAAAGAAGCTTAAAAAATTACAGTTTTGTTGAGTTTAAGTACTTAAGAATATATATTATTGCCCATAGTCACCCTTCTTTTCTGTATAAAACATAACAAATTATTGACATTTTCAGAAACAAGCGCCAGATAACGAGAGATGCAATGAAATGCTTTTTTTTAAAAACTGCCCGAGTATCCAGTAATATTTAACATGAACTCTCCGTCATTGCAATACAAAAACAAATACGCAACAATAGGTGCACATGCAGATCATACTCCTTGTGAAATCAGCAATTTGTCTATAAACAGTAGACATGAAGAAAATAGCATATAAGAGGAAAATAAGTGATTCCCAAATGTCTAGCCAAATCCACAGAGTGTAATGTTTTAAATTGCCGTTAGTAACAAACTTTAATCGTCTTATATGTCAAAAAATGTAATACATGTAGGCGTATTACATATATTTACAAAGAGACAATCGTTGCATCACTAAAACACAATTACGTCGTGATAGCAATAGTTAGTACACTCAGTTCATTTGAAAACGCACATCTTTTTGCTGATGAAATTTATTATGATCCCATAAAGCTACAACAACAAAATTTTGTAGTATTTCATCGTTACTTTATTCATTTTCCAAATTTCATCAATATCGTACAGACAATTCATGTATTTTTACTTATTTAAAGTTACCCACTTCATAAACCAAAGTCACAAAGTTAATATCGCGTGTGACCACCTCGAGCGTTCAACAATACCTGGCACCTTCGCTCGAGTGGTCACACGCGATATTAACTTTGTGACTTTGGTTTATAAAGTGGGTAACTTTGAATAAGTAAAAGTACATGAATTATCTGTACGATATTGATGAAATTTGGCAAATGAATAAAATAAAGATGATATATGAACATGATGAATACAACAAAATTTTGTTGTTGTAGCTTTATGGAATCATAATAAATTTTATCAGCAAAAAGATGTGCGTTTTCAAATGAACTGAGTGTATAAATACCCGGAACGTGATTAGCGCCTGTATCGTGTATTTTCGTGTAAGTCGATTACACGAAAATAAAGTTGACTCCACACCGGTGTTTTGCAAACCCTAGGACAGGAAGATACATTCTAAATGACATTTTGAATTTATGTTTAAATGTTAGGTTCGTAAAGGTTAAACATCAATGACAATTTATTTTTGGAAAACTAACTTGGACCTGGGTTCGATGCGATGAGAAGAGCGTTTACTGCAGAAGTAAACTTAACATCTGATACAGAAACGTCAACATAACTTGAATCAATTATTTATTACAACATATAGACATCCATGTCTAACAAAAACCAAGTTTAATACACAGTTCTGATAAAATCGCAACAATTTACAATAAACGTATCTTAAAATACAAACTTTCAGTAAATGGCATTTTCGTCCGTCGAAATGTGAAAGCGTTTCATTTGGGCAACCATGCATTTATATATATATATATCTCTATTAAAGTCCGGTCAGATAGTTTTGTATTATACTTAGAATACCAATTTAGGACCTTATAAGACCAATTTATGTTATAATGTCCAAAAACGCGGAGCCTCTTTACCTTTAGTTTTCTTTTAACGACATTCGCCCCGTGTGGTTCTCGGGGGTCCCGTTTGGTCACGGGGCAAAGAATAAGGCCACTGCAGATCCCTTTGGAGGGATAGGCAGAGGGGTAGAATTCCCCCAAATTCATGTACATTTTATCATTTTTTGTTCATGTTCATTAAAAGTCTTCATCATGATCCCTGCATTGTTTCAGGTGCTATCTCGCTCGCATCAAAGAGCAGTGGCAGAAAAACAATAACGTGGCTCCAGCGTAAATGGAGTTTCTACGATAGAATTTGCAGCAACTCTGCAGTTCAGGGTGAGAAGGTTCTAGGCCCATTTTCCATATTTTATCTCGATGTACATGGAAGATGAGACTGGGAATTATTAAAAGATCGTAAAACACAATGTTTGCTTGCTCCCAACCAAATTCCTTTTTGTTTATTTCGCTCTTCGGGGCATACAATTTTATTAGATCCTGGGACCATACGCCGCTGTATATAGGGGATGAAATAAAGATACAAATATTGCTATATCCACCGCCATATGCTTGCCATCTTCGGGATGGTTAAACTTATGTACTGTTGATTTTTATGAATATTGAGTTCTGCTCAACCCGGGGCTAGAGGGCGTGAGCGGTAGCTAGCATAAACCTCTACCGCTCATGAACAGTCTCAATCAAACCGAGACTGCAATATTTCGTATGTGTCGTGCTCGGCCGTTTTCAAAAGTCCATTATCATACTCTTTTTTATATATGTGTATGTAAAAGCAAGCATTACAGGTCAAATAATACAATGCATTCATCGGGTGTGTCTGTTGCTTCGCTCAATTACTCAGTCTTCTACCAGTTTATATCACAAAATACGTTGGCGGGTCTCATTCATTTTCCAAATGTAGTTTACGGGTTTTTTCACATGCGAGCCAATTTGACCACAGCTTTTTGAGCCTAACATAGCATTACTTTTAGAAGTGAAGTGTTTTAGAAGGCTTGGTGGAATGTTACCTTACCTTACCTAGCAATATTGACCTGATTATTTTACTTCTGTTAGAAGTGATATGAATTTGTTATCTCATTTATACGTGACACATTACAAAATCGGATTGCTGGTTATTTCAACTTGTCTACGTAGATTTCATCATAGTTAGCCCGTACGACACGTTGAGGGAACGCATTCCATCCTACCCTGGACTGTTTATGAGGTAACTGAACTAAACATAGGGAAGGTAACTCTCTCTCGAAATTATTCGTATCTGACTCACACAAGAGAACATTTAGGTAAGAAAAGTAGGTACGTCGAATAGTTGATGAAACATTCACAAAATAATCCATCAAAAACACGCTTTCAAAACTAACTACTCGGATTAAAATGACGATGAGATCAAAACCTTCAACATGGTATCAGTAATGCATGTGCTTAAGGGTTATAAGAATCTTTCATGGGTATCCGGTGAAGATAGGGAATTCCAACCCGAGTTATAAGTGTTTTTATCGCAACCGAGGCTCTGCCGAGGTTCCGATTAAAACACTTTTACCGAGGGTTGGAATTCCCTATCTGAACCAAATACCCATGATAGATTATTTTTCTTGCATATCAGAGACATGTTCTGCGTTGACGCCGCCAGCTTCTACCGTTGTGCATGTTTTCCTGCATACCGGATGTTGTTGCGAACGTGACTTTTATCTTTACCAATAAAGATAAGACTTTCCATTCCCCATGTAAAACGTGGATTGCCTTATTCGGTATGCAAGAAAAAATTATCTATGACTGTCGTACAGTCTCTATGAATTTCTTTAACAAAATGGGGGTTGTTGATGTAATAGTATGCATAGTTGTATAAGTTATAAAAGGACAGAGAGAAGCAGCTCATCGCATGAAAGTGGAAGTTTTCAACATCAGCGACGTATTAGAAAGAAATCACACAATAAGTTATCCCTATAGTTGACCCTTTTATGTTTGTGGTTTCGCATACTTTGCGTGTAAATATCCTTAAAATGCACGTTTTTGATGACAGTGTTTTGTGAATGCTACATTTCCTGTCCGAATGTTATCTAATTGTGTCAAATGAGATGATAATGTTACATTATTTCCGTTCTCAATATTTTCCAAAAGGATCTGGAGGCTGTGATGCATTTGTCTTATTGTTCTGTTGTCAGAAGACCGAGCAACTAACGTTTTACAAACACGTGAATCAGTCATGTGAATGAGTCAATAGTTTGTATGCCGTGGCAATATTAAAATCAATAAGCAATGTCCCTTAAAGTCACTCTCTGAGCCTCTGCACGCGCGTTTTCAACTCATTTCAGATTTATGTTGATTGCGTTTGACATTCCAGTCCTGCTGTCGTCCTTTGTACTCCGTTCCTCGTCTCTAAACCAGTTATGCCATTGGAATACTAGTACTATTTTAATAAACCTTTGATCTTCCAGCCGTTGATTTATCCAATAAGACGTTAGATTCTGTCGGAATTTTCTAATATCCATGTAACATTTTATGACTGTGAGTTCTTTCTGATATCCGACATCATGGTATGTTTCCCAAAATGTTCGTATCCATGTTAATTTATTGTTCAGTGCACCATTGTTAATAACGTTAATATCGGAATTGATGTCTGACAAAATATGGTGATTTGTTTGCGTCTTTTAAGTGGTTTCCAATGATACAACATAAAATAATAGTCATAATAATTAAATCATTATTGTTTTAGCATGCTCAGCTAACGTGACTTATAGGTTACCATAGTGACAGTTTTGTCATATCTTATGATTATTAGTTTACAAAATAAAACAATTATTATTGATTTTAAAGTAAAGTATAGAAACGCTGAATTTATTTTCCATATGTCTGTTATATCCGAAGAAACTCTCAGTTCTTTCCGAACAGTCCTTGTAATTCTAAATACAAAAACCTACGAGTCTAATTACGAAACACACGAACTCTTTACTTATACGTTTAACTAACTGAAGATAGTGTATATAGTTGTTTGGCATATGTTACATTAGCATACTCTCGTAGAATTAAGACTGTTTGCCAAACCGAACAAAGGGTTTGGCAGTTTATATGAAAATGACGCTACAGTTTGCATAAAACATTGACTGTTTACGATGACACCTTCTCTCTTCCAAATGCACCAAACACTCTGCCAAGGAAAGTCCGGGATCGACGTTTGTGTTCAATTATTTCTCTACATAAGGAATGGAAAGCCTCAGTAACGTTGGTTACATCTTCAGATGCTGATAACTCTATAAAAGGACATCCTAACATGGCTGCAAATGTTTTACCTGAAATATGAAACACAAATACTAAATAAACAAATATTGCCTACACTTTCTTGCTTTTGTTTCCGCCGTGTGCTTCCCTAGTCGTTCAGAAGAGGTTAAAACAGCAATAGTATTTTTAGTAAGTAATGGTAGCACTTCAAGACAAATATTCAAATTTGAAATTCTCGTAACTTAGAGCTGATAGTGCTGCTAAGGCAGCATTAGATTTATATACATTTAATGCCAAATTACCTTATACTGATTTAAAAGTTGTATTAACACATATATTCGTAACTATTGGCAATCCGCTTGGGATTTGTCAGTGAACAATAAACTCCATTCAATTAAACCATTACTCGGGGAATGGCGTTCTTCTAGTAGAAATGAGTCGTTCTAGCGCGTTGCAGGATATGGCATACACGTTATACTCATTCATACTTATTACAAGCTGAGCAATTACCAGAATGTATACCCTGTTTTGCACCGTTAACTGTCAAACATATCTTGTTGGAATGTGTAGACTTTGATCCTATGCAGCAAAGATACTACAATGTTAATACTATGAAAGAGTTATTTGATACTATATATGTTAGTCTTGTTTTAGATTTCTTAAAGAAATCAGACTTTATAAATCATGATAATATGTTCTTATATATATTTACTTGTTTATACACCGTTGACGGGGCATTTGATGATTTATATATATATACATAGTTTATATTACTACCATATCATCCGTTATTTATAAATAGTTTTATCTTTATATATTTACATTAGTTTTTATTTACTACTTCATTTCTTCATCTTTCATCAGTTTTTGCGCACAATATGTACTATTTATGTGCCGAAGTGCCGTAAAACACCAATCATTCATTTATTCATTACCTCTTGTTTGTGGCACCTGAAGCATATGACAGTTCCTAACAACTTAAATTTAAAGACGGCGCACATGCTATTGATATCTTATTATTATTTTATATATCTTTACATAACAAGTGTGTCATTTGCTAATTTCTATGGATGTGGTCATTAGTGTTAGTGATTTACTTTTGCTGGGATGTACTTTTATTTACACTTTTTGTCAATTTGGTCGTTAAAGACAGGATAATAGCGAGGTTGTGCATACATGTCAGAATTATCTGTCGTTTTCATACCGTTTTGACCATAACGTATTTTTAACGTTGTAAAGGGAGGTAATTAATAACAAACGTTAATTAAATTAATTATAGTAATTATTTAGAAGAGATATTGTTTGGGATGATTTAAACAATAATATGTGTTTCAAAATTTCAGTTATGCAAAATTAGGTGACCATTGGAAAGTTAAACAAGATCTAGTTAAAGAGAGTAAATTTGAGAGAAGTTGGGTTGTTCGGGTGGCTATAAGAATCACGACTTAGGCCATTATACTGTCTGTCCACTTCGGGTTAGTTTCTTTAAAGCTGTACACGCCCTATTATAACTGGTAATAACTCATGAATATGAATGAGTCACGTGTGAAGTAGTTTCAAATCGACCAACACCCCAAAAGTCGGTATATAAGGAAAAATCGATGCGTAAATTTCACATTTTTATTTAGCCTCTGTACAGGTAACATAATAATTTATGAAAGTGTCTCTTTAATAACTTAAAGTTCGACGAGTTACAATGAACCTGTTCATACAGGTTTCAACCGGTACCTAGAGGGTGTTATATACTCGTTTGCACGTGCAAAGCGAGTATAGGCTGACGTGTACTGAGCAGGAAAGCTTTTCTGTCATTCGAATCCGACAGGCAAACAGTAAAGTCGCTTCATCCAGAGGTTCTTAAAACTAGTTAGAATTCGGGCTGTTTTTAACATATGGAGTCAGCGGAGGAACCAGGAATGCAAACAGAGACATGAGAACAATCCAGAGCGCGTTTTCACGGTCCCTGATTGTTCCACTTCAAAACTCCCAGCGGGCGGCGGGCCGTTCACACAACAAGTGAACAACAAACAGACTAGTTCTTTTCGTCGGCAAAGAACAGCAACCGAACACGATACATGCTTCGGGTGTGGTAACAGAGGACACTGCAGGAGGGTTTGTCGGAGGCCCGCCACTGCCTCAGGGCTACCGGAATTTAAAGAGAGTCGGACACTAGTGCAAGGAACAGATACAACAATAAATGATAAGTACTTTTTAATACTTTGAACGAAGAAAACAGTATAGATATGACATTATTAAACGATCATTCAGAAATTTTTGAAATTCAGGAAATAAATTTCTTTCAAAATAACAGAAATGTTATAAATACAGTTAAAGGTAGTTTAGAGCAGCAAACCATAGAGGTTTGTGAAAGAATAAGAGCTACTCCGGGCTTTATAGACGGATTAAGAAATGGCTATAAAATCCCCTGTTTCGATCCGGCAGTTTCTTTTTCTAATAATTATAAGCAGGAAGACTTATAGGCAAAATATAACTGGGTAAATAAATCAAGGTACTGATTAAAAGCTTAACAACATCTTCAAGTGTTGCTGTGTGTTCCTTTAAGGGAGGTGATTAAACTGGAGATGGAATTGTTTAAAATTTGTATTGTTTCTTGACTATGGGTGGGGGACTATCAGCGATAAGGCAACATGCATGAAATATTATATTTTTGTGAAGCATAGTCTAGAGAAAGCAGGTTTTGTCATAAATTATAATGAATAAATGGTGTTTTACGGCACGTCGACACATAAATAGGTCGTATTGTGCGCAAAAACCGACGAAAGATGAAGATATTAAGTAGTAATTAAAAAAATTATGTAAATATACAAAGAAAAAACTATTAAAAATAAGGGATGATATGGTAGTAATATAAACTATATATGTAAATCAACAAATGCCCGTCAACGGGTTTATAAACAATTAAATTCATAAGAACTCATAAATTATAATAAATCATTATGGGATCCTGTAAACAGTCTGACATGGGTTGGTCTTTGCTTGGAAAGTATTGAATTTAACCTTTCCATACCAGAGAAGACAGTTTCAAGACCTGCTACTGACTCTTTATTTAATATTTACTTTTTATTTTATTCTACCGAATATTAGCGAAACTTACTGGCAGAGTAATTTCATTGACGCCTGTTATTGACAATATCGCGAGATTTATGTCAAGGTCAAGGTTATACGTATATATCTCCTTGGGATCACTTATTTAAACAGTGACGATCCCTATATTGAGGAATTGCTATTTTGGTAGAATAAAGTAGACAATCTGAACATCCGAAAACAGGGTAATGTTTCTCGCTGCCAGACTATAGTTTATTCAGATGATAGCAACAGAGCATGCGGAGCGTCAATTCAATCTTCCACAAAGCATGGTCAGGAGTAAACGCCTTAAAACATATTTTTTTCTAATTTTAGAGAAATAAAAGCAGCAAAACAAGTAATTAATTCGTTTGGTTCTTTGCTAAAGAACAAGTCGGTTAAATGGCTCACGTATTCTAAAAAACTGCGTCAGGCCGACGCAGACTGCATTTATTTGGCATTGTATCGACCCAGTGTCGGGCGCCGGACACAGTCACTATACTGTCATTTTATGGATACGGCGTCAGGCCGACGTAAATTGTATTTTTTTTTGTATTGTATCGATCCGGTGTCGGGCGGACACATTCACTATATTGTCGTTTTATGGATCGGTGTCAGACCGACGCAGAGTTTATTTATTTTGTATTGTATCGAATTGTATCGATCCGGTGTCGGGCGGACACAGTCACTATATTGTTTTATGGATGAATAATATATTTATTTGTCGTTTTATGGATCCGGCGTCAGGCCGACGCAGAATGTATTTATTTTGTATTGTATCGATCCGGTGTCGGGCGGATACTGTCACTATAATATCATTTTATGGATCCGACGTCAGGCCAACGTAGAATGTATTTATTTTGTATTGTATCGATCCGGTGTCGGGCGGACACAAACCATTTGTTGGATCCGGCGTCGGGCCGACGCAGAAAAAAATAAAATAAAAAAAGTATGTTATATTGTATCGATCCGGTGCCGGGCGGGCACAAACATTTTTTGGATCCGGCGTCGGGCCGACGCAGAAAGTATCTTGTTATTTTGTATCGATCCGGTGCCGGGCGGACACAATCACTATATTGTCATTTTATGGATCCGACGTCAGCCGACGTAGATTGTATTTATTTTGTATTGTATCGATTCGGTGTCGGGCGGGCACAATCACTATATTGTTATTGTATGGATCCAGCGTCAGGCCGACGCAGAATGTATTTATTTTGTATTGTATCGATCCGGTGTCGGGCGGACAGTCACTATAATATCATTTTATGGATCCGACGTCAGGCCGACGCAGAATGTATTTATCTTGTATTGTATCGATCCGGTGTCGGGCGGACACAGTCACTATAATATCATTTTATGGATCCGACGTTAGGCCGATGTAGAATGTATTTATTTTGTATTTTATCGATCCGGTTTCGGGCGGACACAAACCATATTTTGGATCCGGCGTCGGGCCGACGCAGAAAATATGTATGTTATATTGTATCGATCCGGTGCCGGGCGGGCACAAACATTTTTTGGATTCCGGCCTTGGGCCGACGCAGAAAGTATCTGTTTTATTGTATCGATCCGGTGCCAGGCGGGCACAATCACTATATTGTCATTTTATGGATCCGACGTCAGGCCGACGTAGATTGTATTTATTTTTTATTGTATCGATCCGGTGTCGGGCGGACACAGTCACTATACTGTCATTTTATGGATCCGACGTCAGGCCGACGTAGAATGTATTTATTTTGTATTGTATCGATCTGGTTTCGGGCTGACACAAAACATTTTTTGGATCCGGCGTCCGTCCGACGCAGAAAATATGTATGTTATATTGTATCGATTCGGTGCCGGGCGGGCACAAACATTTTTTGGATCCGGCGTCGGGCCGTCGCAGAAAGTATCTGTTTTATTGTATCGATCCGGTGCCGGGCGGGCACAATCACTATATTGTCATTTTATGGATCCGACGTCAGGCCGACGTAGATTGAATTTATTTTTTATTGTATCGATCCGGTGTCGGGCGGACACAGTCACTATACTGTCATTTTATGGATCCGACGTCGGGCCGACGTAGAATGTATTAATTTTGTATTGTATCGATCCGGTGTCGGGCAGACACAAACCATTTTTTGGATCCGGCGTCGGGCCGACGCAGAAAAGATTTATGTGATATTGTATCGATCCGGTGCCGGGCGGGCACATATATCTTTTGGATCAGGCGTCGGGCCGACGCAAGTAATAATTTTGCTGTATCGCACTGATCTGGTGTCAGGCGGACACAATCACTATATTGTCATTTTATGGATCCGACGTCAGGCCGACGTAGATTGTATTTATTTTGTATTGTATTGATCCGGCGTCGTGCGGACACCGCCACTAGATTGTCGTTTTATGGATCCGGCGTCAGGCTGACGCAGAATGTACTTATTTTGTATTGTATCGATCCGGTGTCGGGCTGACACACTAACTATATTGTCATTTTATGGATCAGACGTCTGGCCGACGTAGAATGTATTTATTTTGCATCGTATCAATAAGGCGTCGGGCGGGCGGACACAAACCATATTTTGGATCCGGCGTCGGATCGACCTAGAAGGTATTTATGTTATATTGTATCGATCCGGTGAAGGGCGGGCACAAACATTTTTGGGATCCGGCGTCGGACCGACGCAGAATGTATTTACGTTATATTGTATCGATCCGGTGCCGGGCGGGCACAAACATGTTTTGGATCCGGCGTCGAGCCGACGCAAGACATATTTTTAAGTTGTATCGCACTGAGCTGGTGTCGAAAGGACACATCAACTATTTTTGTTATGTAATATGGACCCGGCGTAAGGCCATCTCATAATGTATTTACGTTTTACTGAATCGATCCGGTGTCGGTCGGACACAAACCTTTTTGGATTCGGTTCTGGGCCGATGTAGAAAGTATTTATGCTTCAAATACCGTTTATTTGGTATAACTTTTCAATTATTATAGTTTCAATTTAAGAAAGGTTCTTGTGTCGTAATAGCGAGAACACATAAAAGCACGTGTCCATGCAAATCCTCAGAAACGTATTTCGAACGTTTCAATCTCGGTCATGAATCAGAAATATTAATTTCAGAAATCAAAACAAACGTTTTGTATGAAGGAAAGGAAATCATATCGCAAATCAAGGTATGTGGGATCGTTTGATAAAAAAAAAAGAATAAAAAAAGAAAAGAAAAAAGAAAAATTCGGGAGACGGAGATCCGAACACCCTAAAGATGAATATGTGACGGAAGGCGACGACACAAAAATAATAATTACTCTAATTTTGGGAATTTAAAGCGTTTCTAGATAATGTACCCGCTCTTTAAAAATTCGAATAAATGTTTGCTTGTGCGAATTAACACCCTTCTATTGTTTGTTATTCTTTTAGAATGTAACATTTATTGGTATAATTTGAAAACCTTAGGGTTTTTAAAATTATTTTGGAGAATAGATCATAAATGTTTTATGTTTGTTTGAACAGAGCGAATTAAAACATAAAATAATTTATGAAAGTGTCTCTTTAATAACTTAAAGTTCGACGAGTTACAATGAACCTGTTCATACAGGTTTCAACCGGTTCCTAGAGGGTGTTATATACTCGTTTGCACGTGCAAAGCGAGTATAGGCTGACGTGTACTGAGCAGAAAAGCTTTTCTGTCATTCGAATCCGACAGGCAAACAGTAAAGTCGCTTTTCCCACCCACCCACCCACCCATCTACGTCATTAAGAACTTTATTATAAAGTTACAATAATCGTAGTATTACCATAGACAATGCTTAACGGCACCGACGGGTTAAATATGGCTGAAGTACAACGGAAAAAATATATTTCAAGCAAAACCATATGTGTCATGATGAATTATGTAATAACAGTGCGATATAGTACAGTGGGACATTATTCAAAGAATTGTTATTAACAATTGTTATTTTTAGTTCTTTTGTAGTACCGTTCTAAAAAGGATGTACATAGGCTGTGATGAGTTCCGGACAATAAACAGTGAAAACATGAGCTACAGTGTTTAAACGCGCCGTGCTTTTCAACTTCTAGCTCCAAGTGAGAGCTTTATAGCTCTGTGTTCAATTCATATGTTATAAGGTACATTGGACAGGATCTCCAATATTCAAGGAACAGGAACCGGAATCATCGCCATTGAATTATGTTGTTAATAAATCGAATAAATGTTTGCCTGTGCGAATTAACACCCTTCTATTGTTTGTTATTCTTTTAGAATGTAACATTTATTGGTATAATTTGAAAACCTAAGGTTTTTTAAAATTATTTTGGAGAATAGATCATAAATGTTTTATGTTTGTTTGAACAGAGCGAATTAAAACATAACGATAAATATACGGCTCTGTATATAGGGACTATGTAGCTTTAAGCGCAAGTTTAAACAAGGTTGACTGGGACCGTTCGGAATTTCCGGGTTCACTTTGCCAATGCTCTCAATTTAGCTTTATTGCCTAAGAGAGAAAGGGTAATTTGAATTGCAGGATTTTTCCGACACATGGTTTCAGTTAGTCCTTGTTGTCTTGTGTTAGAAGTGAAGCGTACACCAGTATCCTTGGAGAAACTAGGTTGAGTTTCAAGCGCACGTTGAAGCTTAGAACAAGACGTTGTTTCAAATAGGCTAGTGTTTGAGACAGATTGTGCTCAAACAATATTTTGATATATATATGCATCATAAGGTCTGAAGTTGATTAATTTGTGGTGATTATGGTTGAAACCATTGTGGTTATCTGAGAATCATTGTCCGAGATCAAAGTTTGGAATCTTCAAGCTGATTTGTGCTGATTTTAAAGAATCATTGTTTCGAACAATTGTATTTAGTTGACAAATGATAAGGCAGGTAGCCTGAGGAAAAGTGTATGTAATGTTTCAAGCTGTATAGCTCGGAAGCATATGAAATAAGTTTATAATTAAACTAGGCTCAGCTTGTATCCAGTCAAAACATTGTTACCTCAAGGAAGATCCTGTTTTAAAGTCAAGAGCTATATGAATTAATATAAACAAGGTTATATCAAGCTTACATCTTGACAATGCATACAGTCGATTTAAGATAACCTTTAGGCATTATTGCCTATTGACCTTCCAAGTCGGTAACCTTGTCTGCACCATTCTTTTTCTCCCTTTACATTGTATATATGCTCATTCACTTCGGGCTGTGGTGCGTTTGGTTGCTGTGGTTACTGACCGTGTGTGTAAACACTCGTATGATAGATCAAGCGCATGAATTCCTTATACTAACCCTCATCGTGTGTGACTTGTCGCATATGTGCCAGGTCTGATTTGTTGCCTATTATCATAATTGGAGCACTGCTTCCTTTTCGGAATTCTTCTACTTTCTTCTGCACCTCCTGTAATAGGGTGAATGTTTTCTTGCAAATAACAGAGTACACAAGAACGTAACCGTCAGCCCAGCGTAGTACATCGTCTCTAGCGCCACAGTCTTCGCTCTGTAATAGAACAGCATTAATATATAAACTACCATAGCCCATGAGCATACAGTTTACAGTTGATATCAACTGGGATCAGTTATTGTCAAAACTATTCATTTAACAACGAAATTGGCATTATTCCTGCAATATGATTTGCTATTAAATAACGCTTATCCGTTGCAAATCAAGTCATGTTACGTTAAACCGCAAAACATGTGACGCCATTTAGTTTGTTTGATGTATTTGTTAGTAAAACTGTAAAAAAACAATGAAATGAGTTAGAGCAAAGTATTATCGATACTTTTACTTTTTTGTGAAAATTCATTTCGTAAAACACAGAATGTGTGTATTAAATGATATGTGAGTTACATATACTATTAAACAATAGTATTTACCTTGAATAATATGTGGAATGCATAATTTCTTAAAATGACGTAGATACATATTTTATTGTCTAATGATACGTTAATATATTGCATCATATGCATTAGGCTTCC
Source organism: Cyrtodaria siliqua (assembly GCA_037043455.1). Lineage (NCBI taxonomy): Eukaryota > Metazoa > Mollusca > Bivalvia > Adapedonta > Hiatellidae > Cyrtodaria > Cyrtodaria siliqua. Next base: position 39,833 of record JAWPHD010000367.1, read on the forward strand.
TAGGCTTCGTCAAGTTCTGAAGACTATTCTTTTGAGTGTTAATCAAGTTTGTGTAATCTCAGCAGGGGCTTCATCATATCGCAGTGAGTTATCATAAAAAGTGGGATTTACTGAAACAAAGTAGAATTATTTTTTTTACTATGCTTTTATTTTTTGGCAGAATTGGCCATGGCTGACTTTATGTATTCAATATAGCATTATTATTTATTAGAATTAGTTGAATTTTCAGATCAACATATATTTATTATATTCCGGACAGTCGGAAATATTAATTTTCAGATCAACATATATTCATTATATTCCGGACAATCGGAAATTTTGACAGTTGATAACATTCCCGGAAATATAGTTCCATATTCCGGATGAGTTATGTGATACGCAAATTCTTCATATTTCACTTCAAACAAATGGGACTGATTTCAGAATGCGCTTAGCTTCTAATGGTTTGGTAAATAACAGTAGAAACAATAGTCGAGCAGGAACTGTAGAATTCGCAAAGGTCAGTCAATCAAAACAATGCAGTTGAAACAAATAAAAATTACACAAATAAATGAAATAAGGGACAGCAAAAACACAATATGACTGACAACAGGTGTAAAGCATTGAAATGGTGATAAGAATTCAGCTCGCCTTAGGCCTTATGAAGTTTCAATAGTATAGGAAACGCGACTCCGAAATTTCCGATATATATTGTATGTACAATGTTAATCGAATGGTACATAACTACGTAAGATCTTTCCTTTCGGAAAAAAGACTAAAACAACATGTAACACAGCAAATAGTATTCCTGCAAAGTTTCATTATTGACAGAGTACGCCTTTGGCTCAAACGTAGGATGCAAAACTTTGCAAACTCTTTACGTTAAATACAGTACTGAACTGGCTCAATTTTTCAAAGAGGAACTTCAACATTTATGAATTTCTTGTTAAAACGTGTACTGTGATTAAAACGTCTACAACATCACAGTTGTGTCCTTTCTGTAGCTAACTGTAAATTATTTTTTTACAAAACATCTTGGGATTTCCTTGGAATATATATGTAGTTAAGTGTTCAGTATATACAATATATAACGGAAATTTCCGTGTCGCGTTTCTTTTTCCTTTCAGGATATATACCCCAGCTATATATTGCATGCTGCTGTTAATCATGGCTACGTAAGATCTTTCCTTTCGAAAAATAGACTAAAATAACACATTACACACCAAATGGTATGTCTTCAATGTTTCATTATTATTAGAATACTCGTGTGGCTCAAGCAGTTGGACAAACTTAGTTTGTAATTATTTGCATGCCTTTTACATTACAGTTCAAATTTTCAAAGCGGAACTTCAACATGTATGAATGTCTTGTTACAAAGAGTACTATGATTAAAAAGTCTACAACAGCATAGTTTTGTCCTTTCTCTAGGTATCTGCAGCCCTCTTTGTACAAAATAGCTTGAGATTTCTCTGGAATATTACAGGGAATTAAGTGTGCCATGTATAAATTGTATAACGGAAATTCCTGAGTTGCGTTCCTTTTTTCCTTTAGTACAAGATTGTTTATATACCTGGTATCTTGTGCTATATTAACTATATTCCAGATTGCATCAGATGATCTGAACTTTGGTTAAATACATTGACATAAATATATGTAGTAAACGAACAAAAATAATCCATATTAACATATAGAGATTATGAACTTGCAGGGATAAATTATATGGGAATCCTTCACGTGGGAAGCCAATCAGAGTGAAGAATTACCAGACAATCGAACACAAAAGTTAAATAATCTATTACATTTTAAATCAGTATGTGTATGACTTCAACCGCAATGTTTCGCTTTGTAAACGTCGACGTTCTCAATAGTTTATTCACGCCTGCTAAACGCATTAAGAGTACAGCTGTTTGTATCATACGTGGAGCATCCGGTACAGCATTGTCTAGCAATAACTGTAGGAAATCGAGTGTTTTTATATAAATCGTTTTTTCTAAAGTAAAATCATAGTCAAACTCCTTTGTATTGCTTAATCCTGTACACCACCATTACGTCGTCCAAGTATTGACTTTCATACCTCATCCAACCCCTTCTCCAAAAAGCAAAAACGGGGTTGGATTTAAATAAATATCCGTTATAAAATGCTGCTAATATAAGCTTTAAAATTGCTTAATTGAATTAAGGCGGGACCACGTAATGCTACAATTCCATAAAAATCGACGGAGTGATATTTTGAAAAACATTTTATAGTGCTCAAGTTTACCGTAACTGTAAAAAGACACGCTGTCAGAATCGTTCAAAATCATCCTGATATTATGTTTAACTCAGAATCAGAGAAAACATTTATACTACCTAACACAATCGCTGCATTTGAGTCAGTTATTAATATTTAATTTTAGGAATGTGCTTTTATATTATATATAATATATTTAAAATTACTGTTTTCTAATTACAGGGTTGGAACACGAACAAACATTTCGCATGTGACTCTAGACGTTTATTGCACGAAATAAACATATTACTTGGTCCGAGTATTAACTTTCATACCCCATGCAACCCCTTCTTCAAGAAGCGAAAACGGGGTTGGCTGGGGTATGAAATAAAACCTTAATTTCGGTTTTAAAACTTCGCAAATTGTAAAATTAAAACATTTGATAGGTATTTTTTTTAGTAAAATATGTTTTTAAACATTTTTTATTGTCGAAATATCCGTTAAAAATCCTGCTAATATACGCGTTCTCGTCGCTTAATGGAATTAAGGCAGGATCACGTAATGATTTTTCTTGATACACCAAAGGTGCTATGATATTCAATAAACAAAATACAACAATAGTGTATGATATATTAAAAGAAATAACAATATGCTCCATATATAAGAATACATATTACAACGTATATACATTTACGATAAAGAAATAACAATATTCCAAAACAACTGCATTGACCATATTAGGTATTGCATGCATTAACCATACGTGAATTGAGCAATACGGTTATTATGAATATCGAACGCACGATTTACGATAGCATCATGATACAAAATTGGGAGCCTTAAGTTTGTATTACTCATTACTCACAGACATGCATTTTGTCCTTTGGCCGAATCGTAGCATATATAGTCCCTAATTTTGTAGTCAGCGATACTGTTTTAAACTATTGTTTGAACCACATGTGTCCGAAATATTAAGACAAAGTGTGTCCAAAATATTAAGACAAAAATTGAACGGAATATTAAATTCATATATATAAACGAAACGCATAATCAAAAAGTTGCATATACTACACTATTATAATACACCTAATTCCACGTTATATTCCAGATATATCTCAACGTGTTTTGTAACAAAGGGGCTACAACTAATTACGGAAAGGACAACTATGTCATGTAGTAGACCTTTTAATCAAAATATACTTCGTTACACGAAATTCACAAATGTTTAAGTTTCGCTTGAAAAAGTCAAGCCATTTCAATATTGTGTTTACTGTTAAAAGATTGCAACGTTTAAAGCCTAAGTTTGCTCAGGGAGAAAACTCCCTGGTTTGCTCACCTGCTTGAGCCAAATGCGCATTCTGTTGATAATGAAACTTTAAATGGGTAGCGATTGTTGTGTTCGGTGCTGTTTAAACCTTCTTTCCGAAAGGACAGACCTAATGTCGCCCTGTAGCATTCGATTAGCAGTAGCATATAAAAGATACAATACCCTTTATGCGTTGTTTTTTTCTTTTCAGTATATGTAATAAGATCATGTATCTTAGCGAGAAACTATTTTTAATTAGTGAACATGAGAATGATTTCATATTCTAAATACGGATTTTAGTGGTTCCGGGATAGAAGGAAAGGGTAAGCAGTTGTAGAAATACTTGGTGAGATATAGTCAAAGATTAAAACAAATCAATGCAACTGAGAGTGCAAACAAGAGTATGATAATGGACCTTTGGAAACGGCCGAGTACAACACATACCAAATATTGTAGTCTCGGTTTGATTGAGATTGTTCATGAGAGGTAGTGAAATATGCTAGCTACCGCTCACGCCCTCTAGCCCCGGGTTGAGCAGAACTCAATATTCATAAAATCAATAGTACAAAAATTTAACCATCCCGAAGATGGCATGCATATGGCGGTGGACGTTAATAAGACGCTACTGTTTATAAACATCATAACATTTAGCATTGGATTTACCCTACCGAAAAATAAGTAAGGGTAACAACCAATATAAATTATGTCAACTATTCAACTATTCATTTTTTTCTTTACGGAATAAGTAAAACTATGATAAAACTGCTTTCTGTAGCTGATTTAACACAACGTCGTATGTGAGAACGTTTGCGGCACAACATGGTCGCCTTTTAAAAGTATATTGAAGACAACCACGAAACCAAGAAACTTACCACCGATCTGGTATCTAGGACCTCGAATGCCATCTGTTCACCGTCCACCAAAGTACTGTATTTATATTTAGATTCCGCTGTTTGGTCGTACTCGCCAATAAACCGCTTCGTGATAAAACGTACAGACAACGCTGAAATAAACAAAAAGCAATATACATATAAATATAAGTAGGTGAGTAAGTAGGTAATGTAAGTAAGTAAGTAAGTAAGTAGGTAAGTAATGAGAACAAATGTCTTATAAAACCATAGCTAGCAATGGCAATGACACCGTATGTCCACACTGCATCGCAAACCGATTACATGAGTATAATTACATGAGTATAATTACATGAGTATAATTCAAGGATAATACATAACATAAAGAGTTGTAAAAAAATGGTTAACAACTTGAAACGGTCAGTAAGGCCAACAGGTTAACGTAAATCGATTTGACGTGCGCATAACCTAGCTATTACCCAAATTGACAAAACAGTGTAAATAAAAATACAACCCATCAACAGGAAATCTCTAACAATAAAGTTCGTAAGCAGGGAAATCTGCTAGTATAGTGTCATTTGCATAAAGTGACAACCTAGTATATAAATACAATACAATAATCTACTGATAAAAATAAGTTTAGATAGTAAATGGCATGGTAAATTGCATTTGACAGATGCTAGGTTATCTGTAACTGATATACTTATTAAGTATATACAGGACATTCTTTTCAAACGATATGGCAAACTGTTTTTAATTTACCTGCTTTACACAATTTATTTGAACGTAATGGGTGATAATTTTAAAATATAGAACTTTGGTTCGTTATTTAATTGTAATGACACGGTTTAATTAATAAAGTATCACCATATCATGACAATATCCTTTTATGAAATATGCTTTTTTAACGTCATGGGACATAGCTCAAATACAACACTTTATAAGTAAAAAAAAAACAGGAGACCCTTCGTCATGCCAATATATACTATGAATTCAAATTGTAAAAAACTCAAAGATTGTGGAAAAAATAAACAATACATTTCTTTAAATGTAATGAGCAAAAGGTGTCGCTACACTAATTGTTATCAGTATTTAAAAGCACCCGGCCATTGTGAATGGTAACTACAAGACAAAACTACATGGTTCACATAACAATAGAAGTATATCGACTTAGTTTACATTACCTGGTTTATTATCTGCCAAGTTAAACATAAAAAGAGATTATGTTGTGATTTACTAAATTCCTGCTTAAACAGATACCTATAATTAACAGGGACGTATCCACGTTAGGCACACTAGAACCAAAGTGTACGATGTTATCGAAGAGTTAAACTAATGGAGAGTAGAGACATCTTCGTGTGCCATATGGGTGCTTTGTCTATACTATACGGAATTCCGTTAGGGCCATCGCCTTTCAATGTGTTGATATGAAACGCGATACTCGATAGTACGATGATGAAAACGCGAAATCACGAAACTACGATAACGAAAACGCGATAACACGATGATGATAACGCGATACTACGATAACGAAAACGCGATAATACGATAGTACGATGATGATAATACGATATGCTATCGTGTTTTCACCATCGTACTGTCGCGTTTTCACATCGTAATATCGTGATATCGCGTTTTCGTTATCGTAGTATCGTGATTTCGCAATTTCATTATCGTACTATCGCGTTATCATCATCGTACTATCGCGTTATCATCATCGTACTATCGCGTTATCACCATCGTACTATCGCATTATCATCATCGCACCATCGCCTTCCGGTGCGCATGTGCATGCTCAAAAATAGAAGATCTTCAAGTACAGCAGTACAAATGGACGAGTTTATACAAACTCATTTTGTTTTTAATTTATGAACCAATTTAATGCCGGTATCATACGACAACTGCATTGACTTTAATATCAACAATTGCCGCAATGTTTTGTGCCGCTAACCTCTCAAATTATATTCTGCTTTCGCCTAGGAGTCCAATACTTCACGGCGAGAATAAACTCTGTCTCTAGTCCATCTACTGTCATGTGTCTTTTGTATGTATAGTAAGTCTCAGTTGCGCATTTGATGGTATAATGAATTCCGTATATAATACCATTTAAAATTTGACATTTTATAACTTTTAATTTTAGACAAAAATAATATCATATAAATTCTGTCTTTTTATTTTAATGGATATAATTAGAATTACGCAACCATGTGTAATGGGCATATCTTTATTTCATTTAAAAATATATACGTATATATCGTGGTTATATCAAATATTGACTGTATACAAACTATATATATTACATATAAAATAACAAATATACTTTATTTGCTTAGCTGTATGAACCATTTGAAACAAATACAATCTATCAAGTTTGAGCGCTCAACTTAAAATAGAACTTATTACATTTGTCGTTTCAGTTTGTCGGTGACAATATTATCAAAGCAAGTTTTTGAAAAGGAAGACTCTAGCTAGCATTAGCTAAACTCCTTAGAATATATAAATTCTGTTAGACTCATGTAATTCGTATTGATATCCTTGGGAAATATCACTGTCACATGGAGGGGAAATTCTTCTATGCGCATGCGCACCGGAAGGCGATAGTACGATGATGATAACGCGATAGTACGATGATGATAACGCGATAGTACGATGATGAAATTGCAAATCACGATACTACGATAACGAAAACGCGATATCACGATATTACGATGGTGAAAACGCGACAGTACGATGGTGAAAACACGATAGTATATCGCATTATCATCATCGTACTATCGTATTATCGCGTTTTCGTTATCGTAGTATCGCGTTATCATCATCGTGTTATCGCGTTTTCGTTATCGTAGTTTCGTGATTTCGCGTTTTCATCATCGTACTATCGAGTATCGCGTTTCAGATCAACACATTGAAAGGCGATGGCCCTAACGGAATTCCGTAATACTATACGTGTAGTATTTAAAAATTGTCTCGGGAGACCATACCTATATATACCTTCTGCCCTTTCAGTATCTAGCATTAATAGCGGGGTTGTGTTTTGTCATTGTGTTGTTGTTTTTAAAAATACTATGTTAAAACATATGAATAAGTTGAAAAGGTTTCCGTGTAGTTTTTCAAAAATATTTATATTCGAGGTACATATATAAATAACTTCTGCCAATTAACATGACCTTTGGCCGAATCGTAGCATATTGACTGTAACGGGTTACCCGAGCAACTTCTTATATGATCTATGTTTCAAAACAAATTCGTTTTCTAGGGTTTGAAGTCGAGTTTAGGACTTTAATATTCGTAATCAATCTTTGTAAATTTAAAAAGCTTTTCCGTCAGCACTACCGTTACCATATACATCGAAAAAACGTTTAAATTTAAATTGTATTATCGTAGCCCTGATCTACTTTTAAAATATAACCGTAATTTAAGAACTATTCTGCGCCAATGACTATCACAGCCAGTCTTCATTAAACTTGTTAAAACTGTTATCAAAAAGTGTTATGACCCTATCATTTTGCAACGCACTGCATGTTTAGTGGTTGACCCATTTACAGTTCGCCACTATGCTTTCCTCTTTGACTGTGCTATGACCGGACAGATTGTAAACCCTATGACGACGTCTACCTAAATCCTCAAAGGACAGTAGCGTTTGATATTTTTCTTACATCTTATATTGTCGTACCCTTAATGGTGTGATCTTATGTTGCTCTGGCTTGCTTCTGCCAAGTTACTGAGTACTTGCTTTGTGGTATTATAGGCTTTTGTTTTTATATTCATATATACATGATCATCTATGTGTTATACTTTTGTTACCTATTAATGCTGCCTTGTTCGTTAGAGAATATAACCTGGCGGGGATGTTTTTATTTACACCGTCCCGATTTATTGGTTTGGCAATTGGGTAAGAGTGAGGTTTGGTGCACCCCATTATATAGATCCATATAATTATATAGAACCAGTAGAACCTGGTTTAAACCCCTATCGGCATTTTTGCTATTGACCATTCTAGGTCGGTAGTCCTATTGTCAACCTTTTTATTAACATTGTACTTGTTGAAAGCTATGCAATTGTTTTGCAATCTGACCTCCCGCATTCCTTCAAATCCCCTCACACTACAGAATGTGTTTCACCTAGCTTATGTTTGCTCGTCTCCGGCCTTGAAAAAGGAAAACATAAAAAATTAGCATCATTTAATAATGCTTCTTTTCACCCTTTGTTACATTTCATTAATCCATACTTTCATCTTAACTTAAAACAGTTGCTCTTTCGCTTTATTGATATACGATGTTAAGTACAACCTATCAATTCCTTTCTCGTTTTTTCAAAGTTGGCACTAATTGGTGTCTTTTTACAAGGGTTTCTCGAGAATGCGTATAACTATAATTGCCTCCGAGACAATAGGTATTCAGAAAATCTACAGTAGTTCCATTGTCTTTAATTACGCGGCAACAATTCTTAGTTAATTAGGGTGGCTGGAAAAAAATAATTTGTTGTTTAACGACTCAAAACATTGTTTACTAATAGGTTCCAGCGGCCCCAGAGAGAGAGTGGACCAGAAAGAGAGGGTGATACCAAGGATTCCGAAAACTGTGCCCTACTCTTAATCTCAATAAGATTGCTATCGTTCTTTGATACTCTATGAGGACATTATCCGATTCACGGGACCGCCCGGTTTATGTCCCCATCCGACTAGTGGAAGTGTTTGCCTAAAAGCACACTGAAGTCACCAAATGGCGAGAGATTCGAGCCCGTGATCACCAAATTTAGAGTCCAACGTGCTATCCACTGGGCCATCGAGGCTGGTAAATACATGTGTTAGTAAATAATTAACTGTGATTAACTCCAAATCAAAATAATAGTGTGTCCTATTGTGTTCATTTCCTAGTTAACATGCAAGAACTAATATAGAACACATTGGTTATTTGATCAGCGACTTGCACCAGGAAGCAGTGATGTTTATGACAAACTGCTAACTCGCAGAATTATGTCGTTTTTAAATGTTCAACGTCTGAAGAGTATGTGTATAAACTACATATTGACTTGCATATTTTATTTCATCGTTCTAAATCCTCCCGATGAGATCAAGAAGCTGGGACTTCCAGGTGCCATAATGTTTTTTGGAATGTATACGTTAATATATAATTACGGTATGAATGATATACTAACGACGAAAAATCTCTACGTATTTGCATTATCTCCACCCCATTATTTCGTCCTTTTGAAAATTATTAACTAATTAATGGACTTCGCATTTGTTTTTAATTGAATATTGTTTAACGGCTCATCAACACAGTATAGGTTATTTAGAGCCGCCCCAGAGAGAGGGGAAGGATACATAGGAATCCGGGAACCGTGCCCTACTCTTATTATCGAATAGATTCCTATGGTTCTTTAACGTGCTCGGAAGATAGACCGATACACGGGGAATTTTGAGTCACCGGAAATACCCTAGGGGCGTGTCCATAACGCGGTCTGTTTGATGAGCCATCGGAAAAAACCTACATGAATATGCGCATATGCGATGTTGTATCGTTCAAAAAACCAAATGGAAAAATGATTCTTATTTTTTTTTAACACAAAATGCATATTCTGACAAGGGATAACGAAGTAGCGTTCAATAATTGAAATACAAAGACGTTAATTATATACACAATAGCATGTTTTGTGTTGCACTTACATATTTCTTGTAACACGACGCGAAGTGTCAGAAATGCTTCACATCTGAATGGCACCTGCTCTTTATTTCATCAGGGAAAGGTAAGCGTATAATAAGGGAGTGGTGTATAGTTTGAGTATAAAAACCTGTAATACTTATGACAGAAAATCTACTATGTTTTATATTTATATTTACAAAGCTTGCATTTTTGTTTATAGATATAGGTGACTTATTTATTTTCCCGTAAGTGAGGTTGGTGGATCATCTTCCGTAGTAGTATAAATAATATAATACTAAAATGTGCATATTATTTATAATACGAACCATGTATTATAGAAGATGATCGAACACGTGTGTGAGTCGATGCATTACCGACAAAACACAGACTAAAACAGTGTTGAATAAATGTATAAAGCTCCAATTTTTTCAATTATGGAAGTGAAGTGCGTGGGTTAATGCCAGCTATATCAATTAAACAGTGCATTAACCGATTTAGCAAACCTAATTACGGTTAACTTGTAGAACAATTACAGGGTTGGCTCTTTCCTCTGAATAAACCTCATAATACGATTGATGAGGTCCTACCGGGCTTTGAAAAATGCTATTCCATAGATAGTCTGTCTACGTTCATGCATTTGTGGGGCACTACCACCTTGGGATTGTTATATTAATTCTGTTCGAATGTTTTGCAATACGTTGTAACATCACAACAGTATCACCTTCTCCGTTATTTCTATTAATTAGGAATACAAATAATATAATATTATGTTTATAGCAGAAAAATGTTCATGTAAATACTTAGAACTGTAAATATGTTTATTGCTATGTCATATAAGCATTTGTAGTATCTCACGGGCCTATGGCCTATTGATTTATGAATAAAATCTTCTTCTTCTTCATGTTCAAACATATATCAGTAAAAAGGCGGGATATGGTATTGCCTGTATGTCGGTTTCGATACAATTGACCGGAATGTGAGTAACTGATACTTTTTATTGCCATGTACACTCATCTGTGGTTTGTTAATGGTATGTTCAGACCTAGTATGCATACCTCTGCAATATTTGTTTCAATGTTTGTGTGTAAGTTGCGGTAGTCAAGTTCAAACTCATGTCTTCTCTTCCTATAGTTTGTATTGTATTATTGAAAACATACACAGTAATATAGTGCATGTAAATGGCATTAGCAAGCTACTCTCCGCGTGTATTTACATTCATCTCATTTTAAACAGCAATTAATCATGCACTGTTTTTGATTTGTTAACGTCTTACTGACGCCTCAGGTGAAATGATAACATATGTCTACCTAAAGAGTGACATAACGTATGATTAACTAACAATCACTATGTTTATTTGTAAAGCAATACTGTATACAAGGTATCCAATTACAATATTAATATATCAAACACGAGTTGCATTGAGTTTGTATACATTTTAAGGTTACATTTGTAGGTGCCTATTGTATTTCGTGGGGAGGGGAGAGAATGTGTATAGATAATTACTGTAAGCCTCTACTAAACATACAATTGCATGGTGTTATTATTTGCCGGTAGAAGCTGGCGAATATATTTGTGCTTAGGTTTTATAACATGCACTGTAAAGCGAAGTAACTAATGACAGCACTTTTGTTTTTGTGAAGAACTATTTACCAAATATCCTGATACGATATTGATAATATATTAAAATAAATGTTTTTAAAAAATTGTATGTGCATGAATTAACTGTTTAAAAAAAGTGTATTTGTTGTATTGCTGTGTATAAATAATGATTACGCTGAAAATAAAGTTTAAAAGGCGGAGCCTTCATTTTAATGAAATTAACGGAACGTCTTTTATCAACATTTGACTTTATGCGGATTGTTTTATAACAAACGACATACTATGATATAGAAACATATGTATGTGAACATTATAGAACATTAAACGCATATATGTAAGAAAATGGACATTTGTAAGGTATCATCTATAGAATGTAATTTGGGCGCCGTGTATTAAACGACCGAATTGGAAGCAATCATTTTGGGCGGGAAACTAGTAGCGCCATCAAGTGGACGCGTCTCTTTACTGACGAGTAGACTGCTTCACTGCGCACGTCCCGTTGATCTTTATACTTTTGATGCTTTGCATCAAACTTTTCTTGTTCCACTTTATGCCAGATGATGAGACTTGCACATGAAATCTTTCGTATGTAGTAAACTTATGAAATTAAACATGAAATCAGGTATTTCATGATTTGGTTTGCCAGAAGATGAGATTTGCAAATGGAAACGTTCGTATATAGCAAACATTTAAAAACATAGAATCCGTTGTGTTAAAGGAATAAGTCTCAAAAGAAATATGCGAAAACAATAGCAACATGTGGTAATTTACATGTTTTACAGAAATGATAATTTCGCTCTTCTTTCAATGTAAAGGGAGGTAATTTCACAAATGGTAAACATTGGTTCCCTATATCTTCATAATGGCAAGAAAATTGTCCATTGTTTTAGCGTTTTTTATAACTTGAGACCCATAACAGTTATTTTGTAATGTTTAAACTTGCTATTTACCTTATTAAATTTTTAAATGTGAAATAGTATGTTGTTACTAAATGGCAGATAACTCTGATACTTACATTGGAATACAAAAAGTAAGTGAAAAAGAAGGTCAACCTAAGTCATGCCGATGATTTAAATTACTTCACAATATTAAATAACATTACATTTATTTAAGCTAGATGTGCGTAAGGGCTTGCTAAACTCTTTTTTTCAGTATATATATACATAAAAGTAACGACTGTGACATCACACCATAACAGCTTTGAAAATGGGAATACGGTTATGAAATTTTGGTGGCAAAAATGCCGCTAGTGGGTTTAAACCACCGGGTTCTAGCTGGCACCAAACCTGAGCCTTACGCTATTATCATTCCCCAAAATGGGACGGTTTAGATTCGGATTACAAGCTTGTTATAGTAGACAACGCTTTTGTCTAAATACAAGAGCATTTTTTGTTTTTAATCTCGATCACTAAACAATATATTTATTTACAAGAACATTTAAAGTAGTCATTACGTGGTCTGAGTATTAACTTTCACACCCCATCCAACCCTGTCAACAAAAGCGAAAACGGGGTTGACTGGGGTATGAAATTCTGCTTAAAAGTTTGCATATTGTAAAATTATACCATTCGATAGGTATAAACAGGTCATCGCATTTTTCAGTAAAAAACTAGTTTTTAAATGTGTTTTATTGTCAAAACGTCCGTTATATAATCCTGCTAATATAAGCTTTCCCATCGCTTAATGGAATTAAGGCTGGACCATGTAATGATTATCAAATTACAAATTTAACTCTTAAACATCATAATGAACATTTCGTGATAGTCTCGGAGAGAAAAGTTTATATTGAAAACCGCTATTAACTTGTATGTAAAAATAGGTATTATTTGCATGACGTAGATACTACTTTTACCACTGCGTGACTGCACGGGCAAATTAGGTAAATCTGAGTTGTATAGTTGCACAACTATTGCCAGATAATTGATAAATACATTTACCTGTGGATTCATATACCTGATCAAAGTTTTCCATGTCATCAAATAAAATCTTATTCTACCTTTTCACAGATATTGCAATGTGTCAATTGTGAATATCTATTGTTGCGTATTGATTTCGATTTAAATAAACATAAACATGTTCATGAAACAAAACATGGCCTGCGAACTTTAAAAGCAATTTTATTAAAAAAGAGACAGGTATGAACCGCCCGGTCTCAACATATTTTGTGAATTCGTAAAATGACAAATTGGTATTGGGTAAAACAAAAACGTCTTGACATGGTATGAAGAAATGTGTGTCATTAAACAAAAAACAGTTAATTGCATACTAATGACATGCGCAACATGCCTGAACGTGTTTTTTTTACTTAAAACTATTTTTAGGTGCTAGAGATGAAACGCTGGAAATTAATAACCTCATGGGAAAACGACAGGCTGTTTTTATCAGGTAAAAGTATGTTAAATGTTTGCCACGTGTGCATTCTGATATTCTTTTCAATCATATTAACGTAATGGGATGTCCAATAAACAGGACATAACCCGGATGAATTTAATTTAACCATAAATCATGGTTTAATAGCTGACAAACTTTCATTTATACTGTCTATTAGGATAGGAACGAAAGAGAAATTTCGGATAGTATAGTATATCGTTTAAGATATAATACTTGTTTTACAAAATGTTTTCCAAAATTAAGTAATAAAACAAAATGAAATAAATTTCACAAAATTCTAAGAAGCCATTGTCATCCGCCTCGAAAGACTTTTTGGAATCATTATAGAGGTAATACAGTGTGTCTAGTCATGTTTGTTCTTGCATGAGTATCACAATGGTACCCTTTGTAATCTCTTAGTATTATCCGTCTTTTATCTAGAAACCATGAGAGAGTGATTGACTAGTTTTACATTGAAACGGAATTATTAACGTATATATATATAGCTGTGATAACCAATTTAAAACTAACAAATGTAGATATAAATGTTTTACATGAAATGACGCTTTCACAAAACATAGTCATCAAAAAACAGGCATCAAACAAACAACAAGATCAATGTTAATAAGAGGCAAGGCTACCACCTTGGAACGGTCAGTGGCAGAAAGGCCGCATGGGGTTTAAAATGAGATATAGGGTCCTACAGAAACCACAGCGTCAAAACGCTGCATCGTAGGTCCGCACTGAACTACAAACAAGGAGCAATATTTAATGCATTATACATGAAAAGACAAAATACAACAGAAACGGTGGTGAAGACAGGGTTACCGACTTGGAACGATCAGTAGGTAATAAGAACTACAGGTTAGCTTGAACCGATTTTATGTATACACAATCCTCGCTATTATCCTGTTTTCAGTGCCCAAATAGACAAGACATTGTAAACAAAACTACATCCCATCAAAAGGAATTCTCTAACAATAAAATCCACATCCAGAGAAACTAACAAAAGAAACACTAAGATGTTGTTGTAAAGCTATATAAAATACAAAATTAGAAACATCTCAGGATGTATCCATGTTGTTGTAAAGCTATATAAAATACAAAATTAGAAACATCTCAGGATGTATCCAGAAGTGTACCGAACAACCACAGCAGTTGCAGCCAAAGAGAAAACCAATCTTATGTACGACCAGTAACCCGAGGGACGTTCTAGGGTCATCAAACCTGATATCAACTCTTCACTATAGTCATGCCAAGCAATAGTTTAACTAGAGATGCGGTTGTGAAACTTCAAATGGTATAGTCATAGCAACTTGTGACGGTAATATTATAGATGAGTATTCCGTCGGCACGGGCAGCACGTGTCCGAAGAGATAAATCATTTTCTTATGAAACTGCACATTATTCTAATATGTAGGTGTTTTACGTCGTATTAGCACATTTTAAAGGGTACATTATGCCCACGGTTTCGAGGTAAGGTAATCAAATGGGTAAAACTTGTAGCTGTATTGTTAACTTTATAGGACAGTGAACTACAGTGTTACATTAATAAGTTGGGTTGATGGTTAATTTACCCAAGGAGTTCAACTTTCTTACCTTTTTATTAATTTGAAACCTGAATATATAATATATGCGTGCTTAAACGAAAGCAGCAAACATATGTGTAAGTTTTCTACGCATGGTCTGTGGTAATTACTGAGTGCATTTTCCTTTCAGTTGTTTTCTCGAAGTGATGTAAATTCACAATCAAACTTGCACTGATTAATTACAAATTGTTTTGAGAATAAATGACATTCACAGACACGTTTGATTAATGCAGAAAACATTATCATACCTGTTCCAATGCGTTTAAATTCAATTAATTTGCGTTAACTTCTTATTTGTGGAAAAACACACACAAACATTGATACAGCTGTATTGTAATAGTTTATATTTATTTTTAAGAATATATGAACTTATATAATTTTTCACTGGAAGTTATTTTTAAAATCCTATCCATGTATAATATGTTACATTTTGTTTACCATTTTTTGAGATAAATATTGTTTACATTAAATGCCTTCAAGCCAAAGATCATGTGTTTAAATAGCTTTCTTCTTTGTACGCGTGTCTTTATTTGCCATTACGGGGTCCCGCCTTAATTCCATTAAGCGATGGGAAAGCTTATATTAGCAGGATTTGATAACAGATATTTCGACAATAAAACACGTTTAAAAATATTTTTTGCCGAACAAATGCGATAACTTGTTTAAAATTACCTATTAAATATTTAATTTTACAATATGAAAAAAACATTTAGGCCGAATTTAAGATTTTATTTCATATCCCAGTCAACCCCGTTTTCGCGTCTTGGAGAAGTGGTTGGATGGGGTATGAAAGTTAATACTCGGACCACGTAATTTGTAACTGCATGTTTACCAGCTCATGGCGAAATCAGGTATCGAAGCGATCAAATTTAGCGCAGGACTTCATTTACTTTATAGACATCGAGTAGTGTACATCGTACAATTATGATTTACTAAAAAACAAACTATATATATGATATATATTTGAGGTAGCCTAATTGACTTCCTGTATTATATTTTAGATTTCCCTAAACCTTGATATTAACTGTAACACACGTAACCATAAAATATACTGAAAGGAAACAGAAACGCGACACGGGAATTTCCGCTATATATTGTTGTACAATATGCTTCTGTTAATCGAATGGTACATGGCTACGTAAGATTTTTCCTTTCGGAAACACTTAAACAACAGGTAAAACAGAAAATAGTATTCCTTCAAAGTTTCATTATTGACAGAGTACACGTTTGGCTCAAGCATGTGAGCAAACTTAGGATGCAGTACTGAACTGGCTCCATTTTGCAAAGAGGAACTTCAACATTTATGAATTTCTTGTTGCAAAGTGTACTGTGATTAAAAAGTCTACAACATCACCGTTGTGTCCTTTCTCTAACTAACTGCGACATTTCCTTGGAATATATATGGAATTAAGTGTGCAGTATATACAATTTATCACATAACATGTGGTGTGGGAGTGTAATAACACCATTCAATATTTTCGATATTCCACTAGTGGTATAACATAACGTTAATGACGTCATGGGCGTCACGTTAATGTACGTTTTTCTGATGTAATGTGACGTTATAAGTTATGTAATAAATAGAATCTAACATTCGTTCTCATTCATTATTGAATTTATTAAACTCTTTTGCAAAAATGATATAATGCTCAGCACGAGTCTCGCATTATATCATTTTGCCAACTCGTTTAATAAATTCAATAATTAATGAGTACTCATTTAAGATCCTCTATATACAGCGGAAATTCCCGTGTCGCGTTTCTTTTTCCTTTCAGTATATGTTGTTATGTCATAGCAGTAAATTGCCAGGATACAAAAAGTAAACATTAAAGGAAAACGCAGGTGACAGCTGCTGACACCTCCTGACACACTCTGCAACCATTATTACTATTGTTATACGGTTATTGTAATATGGCTGCTATGCCAAGCCTACTTAACGTCTACCAAGAAAATAGAGATTTACAGTTTTCTGTTGTATATATGTTTATTTCAATTTGTTACTGTAGTCATATTAATTACACACATACAATACTTATTGATAAACATATAGCCATTTGTTTTAGCGCTATTCTCGTGACGTCGTGAAACATTTGTTGTTTGATTGTCAATACAGCAAGATGGATGTTACTTTCATTTTTTTTAATTATTTTGTAACCTTGAAAAAGGTCGGTGAATCTCACTGAAACGTTGGATTAAAGTGTAAAAAAAGAGAACTGAGTGTTATTAATTGATCCATTATTTAATGTTGGACTTATAAACTTAACATTCGTTTTTAGTTGCAGGTTTTTATCATGCAGGTGTGTGCTAGTATATTAAAACATATAATAATAGCCAGTAAATAGAAAGGCCATATCTACTCAGAGCTTCACTGGGAAATATTTCGCACTTGTAGATATTTCTCAGTAGCCAGAATCTGCTTTCTCGCCAGCACTTTGTGAACTCACAAAAGTATATACCAATGCGCATTACTTGAAAAGGTGAAAGAATGAAGTAAAGAAAATGAAAAAATAGCAAGTGTTTTTCTTGCTCATCATCAAAAAATACGTAAAGTAAAATTACTCCAATATAATAATAAATAGTGAACAGGGGATCCATTGAAAGCAACAAACACACACAGGAGATAAAAGTAGCAGACTCGGTTTTATTGAGTATCTTCATGAGAGGTAACGTGAAGTGCAAAACCTCTCACGCCTCCTAGAATTGGCTTAAATGATGCCACGAGCGATTGGGCTTGATGATCCCAAAGGACCAGAAAGTAATAACACTACTGATTTGTATGGCCACCACACAGCACAACACAAACGCTAGTGTGAATGTCAATAAATACTGAACAGGGGATCACTTGAAAGCAACAAACACAAACAAAAGATAAAAGTAGAAGACTCGGTTTTATTGAGTCTGTTCATGAGAGGTAATATAAAGAAAGAGTGCGGAGGCGAGTTCTTATATCGGGGCCATTTCTCTACCTCGGAAGATATTTTCCGTATCTCAAAAACACTGGTTATTAAACTCTATAGATGCAACTGTAGAACTCTATAGAGCTTGGCCATCCACGGAATCACGCATTTACAACAACTGTTACATAATATATAGAGTTTAATAACCAGTGTTTATTTGTTTATTTATTTTTTTCCAAAGTTTATGTAGAAAAAAGTATTTTAGGCGACGGCGTGGGTTCAGTACGGTGAAGTTGAAATTTTTAACTCACCGTATCTTTTAAAATACGCCGATTTCAATAAATAACCACTCATTTTCTTTGTTATGTCCAACAAAGTGTTTTCGAAACCAATCGGTCATGAAGGTGTGTTAAATATAATCCGAGGAAACCTTTCATATGCGGTTAAATCAAAATAATACTCAAAAACAAAAGTGTATGAAATGCAATGTGTATGAAATTTCTGTTAAGCATGGATTTCAATAAGAAGACCAATGTTGAAGTCATGCGACTCTTTTTAGCAGCATTTTACTTCATATACCTCACTGTAAACACTCCATGTAAAATCCCCATACCCTGCCGCGTTGATATTGGGCGCTATCACCCTCAACGCGTCATAGCGGGTGATAGCGCAAAATATCATACCGCTAGCAGTTCTAAAAATGGATTTTTTCTACAACAACAACAATTGTTTCTTCATTATCGAGTATACATTATCGAGTATATTAGTATATTGGGAGTATTTGATCGGTATAATAAAATAAATATCACACCCTAGTGTCAGTGGATATTATCAACCCTCGAAATGATATTACATTATCGGGTTGATAATATCCACTGACACCCTCACCTCAAGAGGATGTGATATATAAATATCGTGACGTCACTCGCGCTTTGGATGTCACGATATTGCTGCACAGGCACAGGCTGGAACCGTCCTGTAGACGATGATGACTGGGGTTGAGGGGCATTTCCAGAATGTTTTGGTTGCATAGGCATTTCAGGACCACTTACTTCATCAAATTCAGAAGTTTTTAACAGTTCTTCAACTGGTAAGAAGTAGTTCCTAAATTATGGCTACTGTGCTATCTTGCACACTAGGCGAGATAGCACAGTACTTAGTCTGAGTAGAGGAAGAGATATATTATAGATTTTCTCAAACTGTAAATTTCTATAATTCATCACAAAATATATAATATATTTGCATAATAGTACATTCATACTAAATCCATACATAGTTTGGCTTCACTCGGTATTCCATGCAAAACCTTGTTTGTATGTACACTGATTCTACACAATTCCTCTGTTTAGAAATAGTTTCTCCTATTCTTCCCAAATAAAACAGGATGTAAATGAATTTGTATCTGCGTAAATATACCACCACGCCAGAAATTCATAGCCGTTACAAGTGGAAAACGTTAATTACGCATGACAGCGTTAAGGAACTTATACACCCAGGTAACATAATGAGTGTATAACATGAGCATGTTACATATTCAACGTATGTAAGAATGATGATCTTAGTGGAACGAGAGCTTTCAAAGACAAACACAGCTTACAAACTCTAAAGACATTGCAGAAGGATAATGAACCACTGTAACTCAAAATCCTCGAGAATATCACATATTTATTGTTTTTTTATTCGTGTACCTCGCATCTAGATGATTATTTATTCATGTAACTGTTGTTTGTTTTGAATCTTTTATTTGTTGACTGCGTTATTGCAATGCTATATTTAATGTTTCAGCTTGAGTGATTAAGATTACGGAAAACATCTAGTTCTAACGGTGTTAACTGTATATAAAGTTTAATTACCAGTGTTTTTGAGATACCGAAAATATTTCTCGAGGAGAGAAATTGCTCCGATATAAGAACGAGCGCTTTTTAGCACTTGTTCTGATTTCCTAGTGGCGGAATCTGACGACGACGTCCGTAAAACAATCGGAACTTCATTTGGCGTTCCCGCCACTGACGGAAAAGGCCGAGCAATGTTCCGTACTAACTCCCACTGGGCTAACTCCCACTGGGAGATATTTCGCAGTATAGACAAATATGTAATATATCTATCTACTGATACTGCAGCACTTCATCACGAGTGCAGGTGCAAGTCTGTGCCGTGCGAATAATTAACACCAGATGAGGAAATAATTTGATAATGTAAAAATGTTAAAAGTCTCAAAACGAGAAGTGATTTTAAGAGTAAAAGCAATGCTTCCTGTCTACGGCATGGAGTGTGTGACTGAGTAGACTGAAAGTTTGAATGAGTTCAAGTCTGGCAGCATTACAATGTCGGCTACTAGTTTATTCCACTGTACGAGGTTGATTATATCAGTATCAGTTCTGCCTGTATACAACCTTAAGTATTGATGCGTGTTCTTCATTAATGTGCAAGTATCAATCATCATACACGGGTCTGTGGTATGATACTCAGTGAACATTCATGTGAGGTTAAACATTGTTTAATGAAAACATAACCAAATTAATGTTTACAGTATCATTTAAACAGTTTATCAGATGATTTTACAAGTGTTAAATGGGCGTGAAGTCATAGTCTACAACGTTAGGGGATGGGGATGCGTTTAACATAACTATTGCTAATAACAGACAGAAAACAAATTATGTTCTTTTGGTGGGTTCAAAAAATATATAATGCAAGTATCACTGTGTTAATTTATATAAAAAACGGCAGATAGGATTTTGTCAAATTTTAATATGTATTCCGATGTTATGGGTTTTCAATGGTTTAAGCATCAATCTAGTTGCAAATTACGAAAGACAAAATGTATTTCAAATACGAAAAAGTTTCACTAGAACTTAAAATATATCACAAAACGTTCATGAAAGAAAAAAATGAACGTACTCGATCTTAGTATGTTCACATTTGAAACATTATGGAGGGTTCCCATCGTGGATATCCAGTGAATTGCATCATATGTTCTCGACGGTGTTCCTACGTTTCATATAATTACAGTTTCGGCTAAACTATTATGCTATAAAACTAGAAATTATGAACTTATTTCAGCATAACAGTTGTAATACATTCACAGGGATGTAAAGATACGAATTCATTTATTTAACGGAGTTTCGCGGAAAGACTGACTTGGGCTGCTTTTCATGCTGGTCACAAACAGTTATCCCCGAGGCAGACTACTTTAATGTTCGTGCAGAATTATACATGCACCCATCTGCAATATTTGTCACATTGAACCCGGTTAAAAATAGTTATATATAGCAGACAATTATCAAAAAAATCCTTTGCTATTTTTTTATTGACAATGATTCTGTCAGTGCTGACTAACATTGTATTTTTAAATCACTGATGTGTTAGACTTATAATAATAATAGTACGTTATTCGAAGGGATGTTTTAGGATTAGTGTGAAAAGGGAAAACTGGTATTGAAGTTTTCTTTTTCCAACGAACTTCTCAAATGTGCATTTTTCTCAAAAACATTAACGGTGCATTTCATTGGTGAACTCGAAAATCATGCGCAATCCGAAATAATACGAGATAATCGGAGACCGTCGACAATACAAGAACTAAAGCATGTGATGGCGAGAGGACAGTACGTAATGCAGACAGACTACAAGCAGTTTGTCGTAAAACAAGACTAAATACGCCGAAGAATCAGTAAAGTAATAGAACAGAAACGTATTCATAAATATCATATGCATAACCTGTAACTGCAATTAGCTTGATGTTTTATTACGGCATCCTGTAGCGATAATAATGTTTATAACATATGCTCTATTCTTCATGACGTTTACGTAACACTTAATGTAGCATCATAACTCGGCGCCTATAACTGTTTATAATTGTAACGATCAGTTGACTGCTGTATATATACATCAAGAAAACGAAGGTTAAGAGTAATATAACAAAGTTTAACATACTGAAGCACTTGGCAAAAGCCCTCCAATCCTTGTGATAAACGTTCATAATTTGTGATTATAAAACAGAGGATTGACTAACGCACTTGGCAAAAGCCCTCCAATCCTTGTGCTAAACGTTCAGAATTTGCGATTAAAAGACAGAGCATTAACTTTTGCAAAACAATTGAATGTTGTTTAACGGCTCATCAACACAGTACAGGTTATTTAGAGCCGCCCCAGAGAGAGGGGAAGGATATATAGGCATCAGGGAACCTGCCCTACTCTTATTATCGAATAGATTCCTATGGTTATTTAACGTGCTCGGATGACAGACAATCATGTGAGGTAATCCGTCTTAGCTTTTTATTTCGATATATTGTGGTAAAGTATGATAAAAGTGTTCGTACGGTTTCAATACCTATCATTACGCATCTGCCTTGTCTGTAACTGACAAGTCATTCGTCGTCTAAATATAGTTGCAGGTGATGAAACAGTGCTTCTATTCAGTATGTTTCTATTAATGAATATATTGATATAAATCTACAGCAGCAAGATATTTATGGTAGTTATTTTTTAAATTAGTACAAAATGAAAGTTGGTATAAAAGTCGAACAGAAAATATAGCATTCACATACACAGTCGACCAAATACCCGAATACAAAATAAACAACAATTAATGGAAAATAGAAGCAAAGTATACGACACCAGAAAAATAAAATAACTTTACGACACGACGCAATTGAACACAAACATTAACATTACCATATTTTCAGGACTTAGGTAGATGCCACCTTACGATCCATAACAGGCTCGGTCATTTCACAATCAAAGAGGAAAGCATAGTAGCGAAAATGGGTCAAGTCTACTACTCTGGTCTTGATAATATGATCTGAACTTACATTGATATCAAAACTCCGAGTTAATAAAGATTGAATGCAATATGTAGAAGCTAGAGTGGCAACGAGACAAAAGTTAACGAACGACGGAGTACGTCCGACGGACATACGCCATTACACAAGCCCACCTGGCCTACGGGCAGTGTAACTTCACTATAATGTGAAAAACAGAACACTGTGGATATGTTAATGTACGGGTAAGTGTGAAATTTGGTGCACCCTGGTTTGAACTCCAGCGGCATGTTTGACACTGATCGTTCCAAGGCTGTAGCAATATTGTCAACCCGTAGTGTTTGCGATGTCACATACCATACATGTTATTGACATTTTCATTGTTGTTTTTCTTTTAATGCGTGTGTTTGGATGACTGTGTTCTGTGAAAGCTACATTCTGCTGTTCGACAGACTCAATAAAACCGAGTCTGCTACTTTTATCATTTGTTTGTGTTTGTTGCTTCCTAGGGATCCCCTGCTCTGTATTTATTATCATTCACACTAGCGTTTGTTAAGTGCATTGTGGCGGCCGTGATAAGTTGCACCGACTACATATCAGTAGTGTTATTTCTTACTGGTCCTTTGGGATCTTCAAGCCCAAACTTTGTGGCTTAGAATATCGCTTAAGCCGGTGCTAGGAGGCGTGAGAGGTGTTGTTCTTAACATTAACTCTCATGAATAGATTCAATAAAACCGAGTCCGCTACTTCTATCATTTGTTTGTGTTTGTTGCTTCCAAGGGATCCCCTGCTCATTATCTATTATACATACTTTTATCTACTTGAAGATGCGTCATAATAATATGTGAACTACAGTTGCACTTGTCTTGATACATATCATTGCAAATGTTTGATCAGTCAATTTGGTGGAATGTATGTTTGAAGGCGTTATTACCTTCTTTATATTAATATGCAATGGCAAAAACATATGCTCATCTTTGACGCATGCTCTGTAATAATTAGCAAATGAATTCACTTCTAAAGTAGTTATCTCTTAATGATTCATATGTGTGTGTGTCATTCAACAGCACCAAGCAGTCAGCCAAAAACAAGTATTGAAACGTATCAAGATTTACAAGGGCAAATAGAACAAAAGTATGCGACAAATAAATATAAAATGGTTGGCAATTGGGGTACGGCCTTGGAACGGTCAGTAGCAAATAGGCCATTTAAACCAGGTTCCAGGGTGAAAACTGTTATGAAAAGAAACTAGTTGTGAAAAGTTGTGGTTTACCACAAATCATAGTAAAAACAGCGTTGGTTTACCACAAATCGTTGTGTAATCATCACTTATTTACCTAAATCGTTGTGAGAACATCATTTATTTACCAGAATCGTAGTGAGACAATCAGTAATTTTCTACAAATCGTATTGAGAGCATTACTGGTTTACCACAAATCACAGTAAAACAGCACTTATTTATCACGCATCGTAGTGAGAAACAAGAACTTCACATGGAATCTCGTTCAATACAGATAACACGGGCACAGCAACAAATCCATGTTTGAGAACCCTTTTGGTATTTAATGCGTATTTAAACATAAAAACAAAACACATAAAGCACCAATAGTTCACCATGTTATATTTTAGATATACAAAGTTAGAAATTATGTTCATATATTCTTCAAAAGTTTTAATATAACTATTGTTTTTGATGATGTTTATATCACACATCGTGCTGTAATCCATATTATCCCAATGGTTACGTGTCAAATCTAGAAAGCCAGTAAACCTGTTGACTCTACTTATTACATGTTCGTATTGTGTCAGCATGAAATAAAAACACATAGTACGGAATAAATCGTAATATTTATAGGTTATTTGATTTGTATTGGGATATATGCACGAGTTCTTTGGCATATTAATATTGCGCGACTTTAGGAGAGCAATATGTATGCGCGAAGAACGAGTGCATATATCCCAATATAAATCTAATAATCTTTTTATTTACATACGCACTTTTAAATTAGAACAATAAAATAGGTTGTAACATTTAATTTTCACCAATTTGTTTTTATTTAAAACAAACATATTATCAATACGTAGTGGGAATATTCACAATGAAATCAACATTGTTTACATCACGTGACATACTTTCTTTGACATGAACAGAAAATTGCACCAATCACGAATGAGTATACATTTTTAAACACACTTCACTACACGTCATATTATATTGAAAGTAAATGAAAGGAGATTGCAAATGCGTATGCAATAATTATGAATATGTGCCCTAACCCTTATGTCAGAAGGTGTCAGACCAGTCCGGAAGTACCTCCGGGTCGTAGGGTGCTAAAATAGTTCCTTGAAAACATCCAAAGTTTCTAGTTTGCCTGTGTTTTTCCCATTATTAGTTTTTATTTCATTTTTAAATCTGACCTGATGTTAAAATATTATGCCTGTTGTCATGAATAGTAAGTATTTTACTGTGTTTGTCAGGATTATTTCTTTGGAGAGTATCAGCACAGAGGTTAGGTAGAGTGTGTTTATTTCGAAATACGCACAGTGTGAATGAATGAGGTGAAATGTTAAAAAACTGATTAGGTGTTTTATCCTGATATGGGACCGTTTGCGAGCCAAATGTGTTTATAGAGTATTTAAAGCTACAGGGTCTCTATTTTAACTGGTAATACCTCATGAATATGAATGAGTCACGTGTGAAGTAGTTTCAAATCGTCGAACACCCCAATAGTCGATATATAAGGCAAAAATCGATGACAATATGGTTACCGCCCTGGAACGGTCAGTGGCAAAAAAGGCCGCTGGGAGTTTAAACCAGGCTCTAGGGTGCAGCAAACCTCACACATACCCTACCGTCAACACAATAAAGCGGGACATTGTAAATAAAATAAAAAAACTCGATGAACTATTCTCTAAACAACAAGGCAGCATTAATAGGCAATACAAGTAAAACACAAAGGTGCTCGTGTATATAAATATATAAATAAAAAAGCAATATCCTAGAAAGCCACAAAGAAGGTACTCAGTGACTTGGCAGAAGGCAGAGCAACAAGAGAATAAACCATTGAGGGCAAGTCAAGACAAGACTGCAGACAAACATTAAACGTCAACGTCCTTTTGGGCTTTAGATAGACGTTATCATAGTGTCCATAGCCTGTCCGGTCATCGCACAATTAAAGAGGAAAGCATAGTGGCGAACTGTAAAGGGTCCACCATCAAGTCGAGATCTGGTTGTTTTGAGGCGAAATATTAGTTTCATATTGATAACATACAGTATTACACCAGGCAATGTTAATTTACACGTCCACCAAGATGGACATATAGTTAATTTGCCTCATAATAAATGGTAGTTTGTATACCATTTTCTCAAGAAACGTTATAGCTCAGTGGGTAGAGCACCTGACTTGAAATCAGAAGGTTGTGTGTTCGAGTCCCGAAAGAGGCTTTTTTTTCTTCTGTAAATCATAGTGTTACCTGTGTACTGGTACGATGTGCACTGGTCGATGTCTATACAATAAATGATGTCCTGCGTTATATTTGCTCGCTTAAATACCCGATTTCGACATGAGCTGGTGAACATGAAGTTACAAATAAAGACAAGCCAACAAAGACGAAATCGATTGATATAGAGACTATGTATCTTTAAGCGAAAGAATGTTGTGGAACGTGTGACAGATCTCCAAATACAGCCGAGTTTGCATTGTGTTCAATGGGCAGATTTTCACCGGTCTGACACCAGAAGAACGGGTGTGCCCTAATGTGTTTGCCTAATTTTAAATTGTGGGGTTTGATAAGCTGATGGCTTATATACTTTCAATATAAAATCAATGACACCATATTTGAAGAACTTATATTGCGTAATAAGCCATGTAGTCAGCATGTGTGAATGCTGTTTTCGTTAAACATCGAGTGAATATCACGTAGCAAGTAGAAGCAAGTAAAATGCTTCCAAACTGAACAGTGCTAATTAGTTTAACAAGCATCTATCTACGTGTTAACGAGATATTGTGCTCTTGATATGTATCCGGAAAATGTCAGACTTCGTAGTCAGAGGTATCAAATTACGGCTTATAAACAGTTTATGTAAAATGTTGAAGTTTTAGCTATATCAACGGGAAAAAAAGGGAACATATTGGAAGAACCAAGCCAACCAAGAGTAGCAGGGTTAATTCAGTTTTTGAAAAACTCGGATTTTTGAGTCTGCGATGAGGATTAAATAATGCGAAATGCAACACCTGTCAAGCCCGCTAGCATCGGCTTGAGTGGTATTCTGATTTAGTACAAGAAACTTTGAGATCGATTATATAAAATGGTAATTCAATAAAAACACTAGTGATTCGAAATAATATTGCTAATAAATAATCAAAAGCGGATACATTGGAATCAAGAAATACATGTTGGACGCATATTAATTGAAAGTACCTTAAAAAGGGAAAACTCATTAGCAAAATCTTAAACAAGAAAGATGATTTTAATTTTGATATTGTTAATTATCCCCATGTAGATGTGGGTACTCCACGAGTAGCTTCTTATGGGGTTTATGTTTCTCATTTTATTCGTTTTCTAGAGCTTGAAGTCGAGTTGAGGTCTGTAATCTTTCTATAATTAAAAGGCTACACCAGCAGGGCTGTAAAACTTCGAAAACCCTTTGCAAAATTATATTAATATCGTAACACTGATATAAAAGTAATTTAAAAACCCTTTTGCAACAAGTACTGTCACAACCTGACTTGTTTGGTGACGTGATTTGCAAACTTCGTCAGATCTTTGGTCATAATCTCTTTCATACAATCTTTATTAAACTTGTTAAAACGTGTATCAAAATACACCCTATCATTTTGCAACTCACTGCATGTTTGGTGTTGACCCATTTATAGTTCGCCACTACGTTTTCCATTTTGATAGTGCGATAACCGGATATCATTGTGCATTGTGGACCCTATAATGACGTCTGCCCAAATCTTCAAATGACGGTAGCGTTTGATGTTTGACTTAAATCTGGTCTTGTTGTATCCCTAATGGTTTGCTCTGTTACTGGTCTGCCTTCTGCCAAGTCATTGAATGTCATTCTTGCAAGATTATCTATGTGTTATACTTATATTGCCTATTAATGCTGCCTTGTGTGTTGGAGAATATAACCTGGCCACGATTTCTTTATTTACACTGTTCCGTTTTATTATTGACGATAGAGTTCGGGTGAGGATTGGTGAACAATATATCCTGGTCTAAATACCCACTGGCCATTTTGTTACAGACCGTTCCAAGGCGGTAGGCCTATTGTCAACCCGTGTGTGTTTGTGTTGTGACATGCCTTTCTTCCTATTAGCAATGTCATTGGTGTTTGTTTTAATACGTGCCTATTAACATTGTAATTGGTGTTTGTTTTAATACGTGCCTATTGATATTGTAATTGGTGTTTTTTTAATACGTGTTTTAGGTTGACTGTGTTCGGTGAAAGCTAGGTTTCTTGTTCGACTTTTATATACTAAAAGGAAAAATAAACGCATAATCAAAAAATTGCCTATACTACACTATTATATTCACCTAATTCCACGTAATATTCCAGATATATCTCAACGTGTTTCGTACAAAAATCGGCCACAACTAATTACAGAAAGAACAACTCTGTCATGTAGTAGACCTTTCAATCAAAGTATATTTTGTTACACGAAATTCATAAATGTTGACGTTTCGCTTGAAAAAGTCAAGCAATTTCAGTATTGCGTTTAATGTTAAGATATTGCCTCAGTTTAAAACCTAAGTTTGCTCACCTGCTTGAGCTAAATGCGCATTCTTTCGATAATGAATTTATTTTGGTGTGTTCGGTGCTGTTTAGATACTGAAAAGATGATCCCTTGGAACCTTCTTTCCGAAAGGACAGGCCCTGTACCATTCGATTTAAACATATAATATATAGCGGAAATACCAATTTTGCGTTTCTTTTTCTTTTCAGTATACCTATGTCGTAAATTGTGGTGGACTGTGTTGTGTGAAAGTTACATTTCATAGGACCCTTATACCTACTGTTATCCAAGGACACCTATTTAGAATTAAGTTACACGGAACTGTCTATATTCATCTAGAGTACTAATCCTATTATAGCTAACTAACTTAAAACATTAGGAGATAATTTCGTTTGTGCGTTTTGAAAACTTAACGTTATCAGGAGATGATAAGCTAGGTTTTAATGAGCTCTTGTACTAGCATATCTGGGATACTTGAAGGTCTCACTACACAGTTAGCTCCCTTCAAACCGACGATGGGATAATTATTGCGCCATAAAAAGTAGACAGTATTCCTCGGTTTTGATATGTTTAATAATTGCTAACAGATGTGTTTATTGTTGTTGTAGGTGAGATTAACAAAGTCTGCACTTGGATGTGCAGCTATTAGACGACATAGCCACCAAAATATGACAGTTTTATGGGTGATGAAGACGAGCAGGAAGTATTGGTCAAACTCTGGATTTAACGCCGAAAATATAGCAATGGATGGCACCACTGAAATTAAAATAATAATAACCATGGCCGACGTCCAAGATTGTGTACAGTTTTGAGTGGGCAAATGACTGTGTTTCATAAAAAAAAAAATTATAGCATGGAAACTTCCTGGTCGGAATGGCCCAGTAAACATTATTTATATAGACCAACATAGTACAAATGTGTTGTGAGACCGGATGTAAATACAAAAAGCTATGTGGTACAGTCATTGATAACGTTTTAAACAAAACAAAAACACAGTTTGTGTAACAGCGAGACACACCTTGACCGGTAGGTTGCAAACTATATATCGGGAACTCGCGCAGCTGTATGTAAACTATGGTGTCAATGTGTTCATATGATACCAGTTTATTATTTGCAGTCATAGCATAGTATTACACTAGAAGGGTGTTGCACGGAACACTTGTGTCGCCTGTCATGTTCTTATTTCAACGAGTTAGGAGCTTGGTTATGTTGCAGGTTGAAGTAATATGAAAAGGGGCGTAACTCTGGCAAAATGAAAGTCCGAGGTATCGTTAAAGTGTGACGGAAGGCGATACACACAAAGTGATTCCAAAGTATCTGCCTGCAATGCAGAAAGGATATACGCTATACCTTAGTCTTGAGAAGGTTATGGAAGGCAAGGAATGTTCTCAGACGCGGTTTGAGCAACATGAGCAAAATTAACAGCATTAATAAAAATAGTATAAAAGTCGAACAGGAAATGCAGCTTTCATTACGTGGTCCGAGTATTAACTGTTATACCCCATCCAACCCCTTCTCCAAGAAACGAAACGGGGTTGGTTGGGGTATGAAAAAAACTAATTTTAGCTTGAAAAAATTGCATATTGTAAAATTATAACATTTAATAGACAATATTAAACAGGTTATGCAATTTTTTTCAGTAAAAATGTTTTTTTAAACGTGTTTGATTGTCGAAAATTCACTCATAAAATGCTTCTAATATATACTTGTCTATCGCTTAATGGAATGCACAGAACACAGTAAACCCAAAAAAACACGCAAAAGGACAAATATGAATGGCAATGTTAAAAAAGAATAAAGGCATATGACGTCACAAACACAAAAATGGTTGAAAATAGGGCTACAGCCTTTAAACGTCAGTGGCAAAAAAGGCCCCTGGGGGATTAAACCAGGTTCTAGTGTGCACCAAACTTCAAACTTACCATATTGTCATCCCAATAAAACGGGACAAAACAACTAACCTGAAAAGCTTGTTGTAAATATGTTCGTAAGAATCTGGCATAACATGAATTGCATCTTGAGAGATAATGTCTCTATTGAGAGCATATAATAAGCAAGTCATAGTCTATTAAGTTTTATAATCACCTCTGTTTTAATAACTTCATTCTCTATATTTCTACAAATGTGGATCATGTAGCGCGCCTGAGTGGATTTCACTTATTGTGTTCTGCAAAACAGTACCATTATGTATATATAGAATTTGCATTCTTTCCAATGAAACGGGTTGCAACATAATTTGCATCAACATGCATAAGCCACTTCGCTAGAAATTCATAGCCGTTACAAGTTATGTATGACTTCACCTTTTATATAGCACAGTCGCGTTGCTTGTGCAGTGTGGCGGCAGTAACGTTTCTCTCTGCGCATGCAATCAGGACTGTTATTCATTCGATCTTTGGAGATCGCTGAGCTCGATACTTATATTTAGATGTCGGTGGTACATGTTTAAATGTTTTTTGTTTTCTTACTTAAATTTTGATTCGGTGGTTCCACTACTCCAGCGGATAAAGGCTCTGGTTATTGTTTAACCACCCATAGGATATGTTGTCTGCTTTTTAATTTAGTCGTTAGACTGTGACTTGTGATGCGCAGGCTTCATAACCGCTGCTCCCAGCTAAATTCCATTTTGTTTATTTCGCTCTTCGGTACATAGAATTATATTAGATACTGGGACCGCCGCTGGACATGGAATGATGACAATAAATACCGCCATATGTATGCCATCTTCGGGATGGTTAAACTTCTGCACTATTGATTTTATTAATATTTAGTTCTGCTCAAGCCGGGACTAGTGGGCATGAACGGTAGCAAGCATATTTCACTACCGTTCATGAACAGTCTCAATCAAACCGAGACTGCAATATTTCATATTGATCGTGTTCGGCCGTTTCCAAGGGTCCACGCTCATACTCTTTCATTACACGTAACTTACTTGAGTATTCTTCATAGCCAACTTATATGCATGCAACCATTAAGCAAATCTCAGTCAACCTAAACCAAACAAACAAGGAGGTCGAACAGAAAACGTAGCATTCAAACAAAGAAGTCAACCAAATGCACACATATACTGAAAGGAAAAAGAAACGCAGGGTGCGTTTTTCCTCTATATATTGTATGTTTAATATGCTACAGTTAAGCGAATGGTACAGGGCGATATTAGGCCTGTCCTTTTAGAAAGAAGGTTTAACCAGCACTGAACACACCAATGGTTACCCCTTTAAAGTTTCATTATCGTCAGAATGCGCATTTGGCTCAAGCAGGTGAGCAAACTTAGGCTTTAAATGTTGTAATCACTTAACATTAAATACAGTACTGAACTGGCTCAATTTTTCAAAGAGGAACTTCAACATTTATGAATTTCTTGTTACAACGTGTAATGTGATTAAAACGTCTACAACATCACAGGTGTGTCCTTTCCCTAACTAACTGCACCTTTTTTTTTACAAAACATCTTGGGATTTCCTTGGAATGTATATGGAATTAGGTGTGCAGTATATGCAATATATAGCGGAAATACGCACCCTGCGTTTCTTTTTCCTTTTAGTATATAAAGCAAAATAAAAACACAAGGAAAACTAGAAGCAACACCACAACGCTTAACTGGTAGACAGGTCCATGGCTAAATACAAACTGAAATTAAGTGCTTGACACCACAAGGAAATAGTTGACAATAGGGGTTTTGCTTCCACACAGTCCACACAGTCAGTGGAAAAAAGACAGTCGTGTTCTAGGGACACCACACGTTACTCTGTTGGCATCTCAAGTATTTATTGGACAGTGTATATAGAGACATCCCCGCCAGGCTGTAACGTGTCATATGTCTTGGGGTACATGCTAGTAACAGTTGATATAACAGTCGAACAGGAAATGCTGTGTACATGATGGTGTTTTACTTGGCATTGTGATTTAATATAAACTATATAATCTATAATAACTGCAACCTTCCAAATCATAAACATGTATATATGTTATGAATAATATATCTTATAAATATCTTATTTAGCAGCATGTGTCTGTTTAGTACTTAATTTCAACTTTTAAAATATACTCGTTGTATACTTATTTAAATGATGCAGTTTATTTATTCCCATCTTATTAGCATTTAAACTCTTGAAAACAAAATGCAATGTCTATGTTTCGAATAATTCTAACGTACTTAACTTTTCTAGTGCCTGCTTCATCAAATTAGCCACATCCACCTTTCATTCGTGGGTACTTGATAAATAAATTATGAAAATGGGATCCCTTGGAAACAATGAACACAAACAAGAGAGAAAAGTTGCAGACTCGGTTTTATTGAGTCTGTTCATGAGAGGTGATATAAGGTGCAAGCCTCTCACGCTCTTTAGCACCGGCTTTAAACTATTTTTTCTTTAAAGTCACAACGATTTTACTCGATGGTCCTAAAGGACGAGTAAGTAAAAACACTACTGATTTATTGTCGGAACAGCGACATTTTACAGCCGCCATACAGTACTAAAACTAACACTAATCTGAACATCAGTAACTTCTGAAAATGGAATCCCTTGGAAGCAACTAACACAATCGTGAGGGTAAAATATCAGACTCAACCCCATCCCGACATGGTAACCGAATATGTTACAGGCATGTGCTCCTTCCTAGACTAACTTATTTCCATTCTTTTACATTTTTGTGATAACTATATGAAGTCAGGTAAACTATAGGTCTGTTATAAATAATCGATAACCCTGCTGGTTGACAATATTTCTCAGAATGTTGTAAAATTGTATTTGGTGCTCTTCAACATATCAGCTTCATTTATAAATGACCGAGTGAACCGTCACGCTATCTAGCATATCCGTAGATCGTTGACCTTGATTGAATTTTGGCTTGAGTCATTCATAATGGGGGACAACAGTGACCTGACAATTACCTCCCTTCTAGCCTTGTCAACACTCACTGCAGTAATTAACCCGATCCTGCTGGTATTTTACCTTATTTGTCTTTATCATTGTAATGTATTTAGAAGGTGTGCATTTTCATAGAGCATTATTATTCATGAATTTATCAATTCAGATAACTATTACTGTGTATGGAAATCATTAGAGCGCTCTATACTCCAATACTGTCTGTGACCTAATTCGGGATTCCATATACAGTATATAGTGCACAGTGAAGCGTAAATTTGGCCTCTCGCTCGTGAATGGACATAGTAAATGGTGAATTCCATTTTCGGTGTACATTTTTGAATCGATATGAAATAGAAAATTTTGTATAAATGTATTATACGATTTTTAAATTGTGTATAAAGCTGATTTAGACCTCACTGTTCAAATCGTCAAAAATCGGGAGGAGTTTCATTAAATTAATGTATTACTGGTAAAGTCTGGCGTCATAGCATTCCATTTCCGTTCTGATACGGCTGTTTCGTTTTGTGCAGGGAGAGTGCTGTTGACTTTGTGCTGTTAGTACTAAACAATTTATCGTAAGTAGAATATGTGAAATTTTGCACCCTTCGCTGTCATAAGTAAATTTAGCACACATTTTCAGTTTACGAATGGTTTGTGTACTGTTGTTGTTGTCACAGATTGACCTACATACAATTAGTCTTGATCATTTTCGACGCTTGATCATTTTGCAAACAAGCAAGCGTTGCAGATGATCTAGACTACATAAAATGATAACTTATTCATTCTGTCTGTTTAAATATTCGGGTGAAAAATTGGAAGGTTGTCTGTGCATAAACATTCCCTGACGTTTCTAGTCGTCGTTTGCATATTTGGTAATCTGTAGTATCTACAGTAAACTAAAAGAAGAACAAAATACCTAGACCGTAGATGTGAGAATCATAGCTGTTATTGTAGTCAGGGTCATCACTTCGGACCCTGTGGTAGTACAATATGTATCTAGTAAATTTGTGTATGACTCCATGTTTCAGGAGACTGTCCAGACCTATATTTCTTGAATGTTTATCTTTCGAAATATCTGGTGCTTGTTCGCTCCGTCTACTTTTTGAAACTTAACCCTGCGGTCGCCAAGTGTTTATTTATCATACTTGACTCGAGTCCCAGAAGTCACGGGTTTGATTCCCAGTGGGGTCAAACACACTCCTGCAGTATGTTACTTGGGCATGGTACTGTGAATGTATATTACAGTCATCCTTCGGATGGGAAGTAAAGTATTCGGTCCAGTGTACAGGGAGAGCTATACCCTCTGCAAGATCTCTCTAAACTTCTGTGTTGCAGTGATACAAAACCAGGGCCCTATATGAATTATAAGACTATTTGCATCCCAGATCAAACCCGTAAACTCTTCCTCGGAAACGAGGCTGCCGTGATAATCAAAATTGACTGTGTCCAGTATCAGTAAAAAGAAAGAATCCTGCCCTGCTCACAAACCGGACAATTTCTGGCTGACCTTGATCATTTGTGTCAGTTGTGGGTGGGTTTAAGTTTCCAAATACGGAACGAAACTTCACATGATATTTCGAAAGGCAAACATTCAAGAAAAATATGTCGCCATCGAAACATGGAGTCATGATATGAAAATTGCCTAGACTGATGAGGTGTTCTTCTCTTTGGTGAGTTTTATGCATGCATGGTGGTTAAGGTTTCCTCCTTGAATGCTACTGTCCCTGTCCAATCTTTTTATATTTCTTTTTAATCTATTGAAATACGGCGGTTGTTTATGCAGGCACTGCTTGATATCTTCAGAAATCTCTATTGAAAGGGTCAAATTTTCAGTTGGGAAGGGGCCCATTACAGGCATATGTTACATGTAAGATAAAAAAAAAGCCCTGTGTAATACACCATTTCATTAAGCTAAATAACTAGCAGCAGTTCACTAGCTGTAATCTATGCCTATGGCTATCATGCCATTTGGTAAATTCTGATACATATTTTTAAAGTATTTAACCTGGATCTTAACCTTTTACTTTAGCTTACATAGCCTGATAAAGCAAGTGTATTAGGTCCAGAAAAAAGTGCTTTGGTTCAGCTTCTTTAAATACATAGAGTATGCTAGATTCGAGTTGTCAAATATTCTCGATCAAACCTTTCAATAACAATAATTGATTATTTTATTGGGCCTAGTTTAGTGTATACATTATATATGTACATTACATATTCAACTTAAATGCATTATGAAGGTTTAACTTGTGTTTGGATTGACACACATTATACCCCCAGATTTCCGCCAGTCCCTTAAAAAAAGTTGGTTAACATTTTGAATGTAAGCTTATATCTCAGAAACTGCTTACATAATATATTGAAACTGCAAACGTGTCTGTGGCATCCAGAGCTCTAGATAAGCTGCCTATCTGCGTAATTTATGCAAATAAATGAGCAAACAAACGCATACGTGTCCTATGCATATTACAAATGCAAAAAAAAATGAAGAAAAACACAAAATATTTATTTCAATGCCTAGCGAATCATAAATGTATTGAAGCGAGAAAGCTCGCAACTCGGAAATTTGTTTGGGTCTGTCGGAATGGAGAATGATGTAAAAACAAAAGATGAGTTAGTTGTGGCGCAGGCCCAATTTAGGAAGTTGCCAACCATTACCCCTAAACTACAGTCTGCGTCACTGGCAGAAACACTTTAAGAAAAACACAAAATATTTATTTCAATGCGTAGCGAAACATAAATATACCGAAGCGAAAAAGAAACGAAACTCGGGTATTTCCGCTGTATATTGTATATACTGCACACTTAATTCCACATAATATTTCAAAGAAATTCAAAAATCTTTTGTAAAAGAAAAAGTTGCAGTTAGAGAAAGAACACAACTGTGATGTTGAAGACGTTTTAATCATAGTACACTTTATAACAAGATAAATGTTGAAGTTCCTCTTTCAAAAATTGGGCCATATCAGTACTGTAACAGTATTTAATGTAAACTCTAAAAGAGTTTGCAAAGTGTTGCATCCTAAGTTTGCTTTTATGCTTGAGCCAAACGCGTAAAAGATGTAAATAATGAAACGTTGAAGGAATACTTTCTGCTGTG
Source organism: Cyrtodaria siliqua (assembly GCA_037043455.1). Lineage (NCBI taxonomy): Eukaryota > Metazoa > Mollusca > Bivalvia > Adapedonta > Hiatellidae > Cyrtodaria > Cyrtodaria siliqua. The sequence goes on from JAWPHD010000367.1 coordinate 76,744, forward strand.
TTATGTGTTGTTTGTTCCGAAAGGAAAGTCTTAGTAGCCTTAAAAGGTCTTGAAATGATGCATAATTAATAGGTACTGTCATCTAGTCTGCATTTATATTCTGTATTTTTTTCTCGCGAAAACAATACGAAAGCATATTGTCAGGTAAAAGTGTTTTCGGGCGGAAAAGGTATAACATCAATGAATCGAAACGTAAATAAAATTACGAGTTATCTTTCCATGAATGCAGATGTTTCTTCTGGATTAATTGTTTGTTAAATATTGTGATCAAAGTCTTGCAAAGTAAAAAAAACAAAAACACGAACAAAACAGCATGTGTACACATAATTTGACAATTTATTTGAAACTGTACAATTTACAATAATTCCGATTAACTGAAGGAAAAAAACAAATGTAAACAAATGAAGAGTAAACATATTGATAAGAAAAAATGATTGGGTTAAAGAGTTTCTCTTTCGAAGGGGGCATAAAATCAATAAAAATTGCTTTTCTTCGCAATAACTCAAGAATAGCTGGCACTACCAACTCGAAACATGGCAGGAATGTTTCTGTCGTGGTGTAGTTGTGCATAAGAAATGTGGTTGCATGGTAGTATTCCCCCTTTTTCGAAGGGGGGCATATTGCTTTGCAAATGTCTGTCGGTCGGTCGGCCCGTCCCGAAATCTTGTCTTCGTGATAACTCAAGAACAGCTGGCACTGCCATAGTAACAAAACATGTAAAAAAATCACTAAAAATTGCTTGCCTTCGCGATAACTCAAGAACAGCTTGCACTACGAACTCGAAAAATGGCAGGAATGTTTGTGTCGTGGTGAAGTTGTGCATAAGAAAAGTGGTTGCCATGGTATTATTCCCCCCTTTTCGAAGAGGGGCATTCTGCTTTGCAAATGTCGGTCGGTTCGTCCCAAAATCTTGACTTATGATAACTCAAGAACAGCTGGCACTACTTATGTTTGTGTTTTGGGTAGATTCGCATATGAAATGTGGTTGCCATGGTAACAAAACATGTAAAAAGCACAAAATTTTGCTTGTCTTTGCGATAACTCAAGACCAGCTGGACTATAAACTCGAAACTTGGCAGTAATGTTTGTGTCATGGTCTAGTTGTGCACCTCCCCTTTTGGGTAGATTTGCATAAGAAATGCGGTTGCCATGGTAACAAAACTTGTAAAATAAATCACAAACTCGAAACTTGGCAGGAATATTTATTTCATAGTGTAGATGTGCACCTCCCCTTTTGGGTAGATTCACATAAGAAATGTGGTTGCCATGTTAACAACACTTGTGAAAAATCACTAAAATTGTTTGTCTTCATTATAACTCAAGAACAGGTGGCACTACAAATTCGAAACGTGGCAGGAATGTTTGTGTCATGTTGTAGTTGAGCACCTCCCCTTTTGTGTAGATTTGCATCAGAAAAGTGGTTGCCATAGTAACAAAACTTGTGAAAAATCACTACAAATTTGGGTAAATAATTACTAGATTAGCATAAGAAATGTGGTTGTTATGGTAATAAAAAGTGTAAAAAAATACTAAAAATTGCTTGTCTTTGCGATAACTCAAGAACAGCTGGCACTACGAACTCGAAACTTGGCGGGAATGTTTGTGTCATGGTCGTTGAAGGGCGGCATATATGTTTTACAAACATCTTTTGTTATAATGTAAACTCTTGCAAACGAAGGACGGCGCCACTATGTCGTTCGCATAGTCTTGATCATCTTCAACGCTTGCTTGTAAATACAAACGTCTTCACACGTTGTTCAGGAAGAAATGTAAAACCGAAACACGCGTCTGTAAAAAGTATTAACAAATGTTTATGTAGTTAATTCGTTATGTAGATAATTCAATTCGTTATGTAGATAAGTTAATTCGTTATGTAGATCAGTCAATTCGTTCTGTAGATGAGTCAATTCGTTATGTAGATAAGTTCATTCGTTATGTAGATAATTTAATTCGTTATGTTATTAAGTTAATTCGTTATGTAGATAAGTCAATTTGTTATGTAGATAAGTCAATTCGTTATGTAGATAAGTCATTTCGTTACGTAGATAAGTCATTTTGTTATGTAGATAATTTAATTCGTTATGTTATTAAGTCAATTTGTTATGTAGATAAGTCAATTCGTTATGTAGATAAGTCATTTCGTTATGTAGATAAGTTACTTTGTTATGTATATAAGTCAATTCGTTATGTAGATAAGTTACTTTGTTATGTATATAAGTCAATTCGTTATGTAGATAAGTTACTTTGTTATGTAGATAAGTCAATTTGTTATGTAGATAAGTCAATTCGTTATGTAGATAAGTCATTTCGTTACGTAGATAAGTCATTTTGTTATGTAGATAAGTCAATTCGTTATGTAGATAAGTCAATTCGTTATGTAGATAAGTCATTTCGTTACGTAGATAAGTCAATTTGTTATGTAGATAAGTCAATTCGTTATGTAGATAAGTTACTTTGTTATGTAGATAAGTCAATTCGTTATGTAGATAATTTAATTCGTTATGTTATTAAGTCAATTTGTTATGTAGATGAGTCATTTCGTTATGTAGATAAGTCAATTTGTTATGTAGATAAGTCAATTCGTTATGTAGATAAGTCATTTCGTTACGTAGATAAGTCAATTTGTTATGTAGATAAGTCAATTCGTTATGTAGATAAGTAGTCCAGTCAATTTGTTATGTAGATAAGTTATTTCGTTATGTAGATAAGTTAATTCGTTATGTAGATAAGTCAATTCGTTATGTAGATAAGTTACTTTGTTATGTAGATAAGTCAATTCGTTATGTAGATTAATTTGTTATGCAGATACGTCAATTCGTTATAAAGATAAGTCAATTCGTTATGTAGATAAGTTAATTCGTTATGTAGTTAAGTTAATTCGTTATGTAGATAATTCAATTCGTTCTGTAGATAAGTTAGTTGGTTATGTAGATAAGTGACTTCGTTATGTAGATAAGTCAATTCGTTATGTAGATAAGTTACTTTGTTATGTAGATAAGTCAATTCGTTATGTAGATTAATTTGTTATGCAGATACTTCAATTCGTTATGTAGATATGTCAGTTTGTTATGTAGATAAGTTAATTCGTTATGTAGATAATTCAATTCGTTTGTAGACTGTAAATAAGTTACTTCGTTATTTAGATAAGTGACTTCGTTATATAGATAAGTTAATTCGTTATGTAGATAAGTCAATTCGTTATGTAGATAAGTTACTTTGTTATGTAGATAAGTCAATTCGTTATGTATATGAATTTGTTATGCAGATACTTCAATTCGTTATGTAGATAAGTCAATTTGTTATGTAGATAAGGTAATTCGTTATGTAGTTAAGTTAATTCGTTATTTAGATAATTCAATTCGATCTGTAGATAAGTTATTTAGTTATGTAGATAAGTGACTTCGTTTTGTAGATAAGTTACTTAGTTATGTAGATAAGTCAATTCGTTATGTAGATAAATTACTTCGTTATTCGTTATGTAGATAAGTCAATTCGTTCTGTAGATAAGTCAATTCGTTATGTAGATAAGTCACTTCGTTATGTAGATAAGTTGATTCGTTATGTACAATTGTTAATTCGTTATGTAGATAAGTCACTTCGTTATTAAGCAGATTATGTTATCGGGGTAAATCGAACGCTAGCACCGTTTAGCTAAATTGGAGGCGATAACTTATCTACATAACGAATTGACTTATCTACATAACGAAGTAACTTATCTACATAACAAATTAACAATTGTACATAACGAATTGACTTATCTGCATGAATTGACTTATCTACACAACGAAGTAACTTATCTACATAACGAGTTAACTTATCTACATAACGAATTGAAAAATACTATTAGCAGACAGCTATGGCTTTCCATATTTGTCTGCAGTCTTGTCTTGTCGCGCCCTCAATGGTTTATTCTCTTGTTACTCTGGCTTCTGCCAAGTCAATGAGTACCTTTTGTGTGGCTTTCTATGCTATTATTTTTTTGTATTTATATATACACGAGCATATTTGTGTTTTACTTATATTGCCTATTAATGCTGCCTTGTTGGTTAGAGAATAGTTCATGGCGAGGATTTCTTTGTCCCGTTTTATTGGGTTGACTGTAGGTTAAGTGTGTGGTTTGGTGCACCCTATAACCTGGTTTAAACCCCAGCGGCCTTTTTAGCCACTGACCGTTCCAAGGCGATAGCCCTATTGTCAAATATTTTGTGTTTGTGATATCTTGTTTGGCCTTTAATTCATCTTTTAAAAAAATTCTTTGTTTCTATTTGTGTTTGTGGTTGACTGTCGTCCTTGAATGCTGCTTTTCCTGTTCGATTTTTATATCTATATTGATGAGAAGCATCAATGTGAATTGGAGATGTGCATAACACCATTTTGTTATGGTTCGATGATTTTGACGAGTTGTGACCCTTTGAATATTTTTAAACAAAAATCATGTCCGCACTCTGTCTCCATAACCCCCTTAATGGCTTGTCAAACTTTTTGTGTTTGTGATGTCTTATTTGGCATTTTATTCATCTTTAAATGTGTTCTTTGTTTCTGTGTGTGTTTGTGGTTGACTGTCGTCCTTGAATGCTACTTATCCTGTTCGAGTTTTATATCTATATTTATGAGAAGCATCTGTGTGAAGTGGAGATGTGCATAACATCATTTTGTTATGGTTCGATGATTTTGACGAGTTGTGACCCTTTGAATATTTTCACACAAAAATCATGTCCGCACTCTGTCTCCATAACCCCCTTAATGGATTTCACCAAACTTTGTGAGAGTAGTGTCGGTATGAAGTGGAGATAGGCATAACATTCGCCTCGCTCCGGCTGGATGATATGTGGCAAAGTTATGTCTCTATGAATATTTTCACACACATCTTTATCGCGCTATTTCTTCATAACTCCTTAATGTATTTTCACAAAAGTTTGTGAAAAGCATCAGTATGCAATGGAGATGCACATTCTTCCGTTCTGGTTCGATAATTTCTGTTCTTTTTCTATGTTCGTTTAAATATGTTCACGCAAAAAGATCTTGCATGCGGTCATTCTCTATAACCCCTTAATGAGGTTTCAACAAACTGTGTGAGAAACACCTGCATCATATGGAGTTACGCATAGCATAGTGAGGTTTTGTTTCAGTGGTGTTTGATGTCAGTTCTGGCCCCTTGAAATAATGTATGCTATTTCTCCAAAACTCCTATATAGATTTTCCCCAAACTTCGTTAGAAGCATCCTAATGAAGGGAGATGCGCATATAGTCATGCGGTATGCGTTTGCAGGGGTATTAATAACCTTCAGTGACAGTGTTAGTTCGAAAATGTTTTAATCTAAATGTTTATTAATTTTCCCTAGTTTTGTACACCCTTTTGTGATGTCTGTGAGTTCTCTGTAGTGTAAGGAAATACGCTTTTCTTTCGAGAAAAGAGATCCAGGTTCAGGTCTTGGCAGGGACCTGACACAGAGTTGTACATACAATTTTATTTTTGCACATCAAAAATGTTGTTTTTGTACAGAATAAACTTAGATATATATACAATTGATCATATTAATACTATATGGAAATTGTAATTATTAATGATACATGTACATATTTAGAGTGTGTTTTTATATAACTGTGCATTGAAACATTATTTACAGTCAAAGGTCAGATTTTTAAGAATACATATAGCCGGAACTCGGCTATAGCGAATTGACTTTTTTAGCGAAGTTTTTTCCAGTTCGCCGTCCAGCTCCTTAAGTCTTTGAACAAATAGGAAATATAGCGCTTTCTTGGTTATAGCAAAGCACTTAAATTACACGTTTAGTTTCAAATAAAAACATTTCATATTTATTTCACTTTTCCATTTTGTTCTCTGCCTTTGCTACACCAAATTGAACTCATCTATTGATGCTGCCTTGTTGGTTAGAGATTAGATCATAGCGGGGATTTCTTTATTTACACTGTCCAGTTTTAATGGGATGACAGTATGGTAATTGTGAGGTTTGGTGCACCCTAGAACCGGTTTAAACCCCCAGTGGCCTACTTTGCCACTGACCGTTCAAGGCGGTAGCCCTATTGTCAACCCTTTTGTGTTTGTGATGTCGTTTGCATTTATTATTACTGTTGCCTTTTTGTTTGTCTGTTTGCGTGTTTGTTTCTGTGTTTTGTGGTTGACTGTCCTCCTTGAATGCTACTTTCCCTGTCCGATCTTTTTATATTTCATTAATCAGTTTACACAAAAAAAGACACACATGATGCTTTAATTCCAATGCAATCAATTAAAATAAATATATACTACAACATTTATTCTTATTGCCGCTCGTCGTTATTGTATAGATTGTATACTATGACTTTTCTTGTTAATAGTATTTTTCGCATAAACGAGTATCATTTCAAACAAATGACTTGAACGGGTATTATACACAAATACAACTTTTAAACACATTTAATAGAAAATGAATTTTCAATGGTGTATAACTGGGTACTGAAATACATACTGATAAAGCGAAACATTAATAATACTAGAGGTGAACCAAATGGTTTAACCTGGTTGTTTGGGGAGAGTTACAAATCACTGTTATTCCTCATTCAGAAGCATTACAGTGATATTGGCTCCAATGGACGATTCTGTAACACCACTTGATGAACACAGGATTGTGGTAATATGTATTACTAGAAAGAAGGAAACACTGGTTAAATCTGCGTTTATATTAATTACAATATTGTGTTCTTTATAGTGGGTATATATTGCGATATTTATATTTAATGAGTTAATTGCTTTTGGATGGTTAGTCTTTAAAAATTGGAAACACCTGAACATTTTTTAAATAACATTTTAATACGTAGTTCTAAAACTTCAGTTGTGTTTATTGGAATGAGGTAAATACATATTACGACACTCTGAAGTTCCTTAATAGTAAATAATGAAGGCAATGGCGAAATCTGAGATAACAAATCGTAATTTCTCAAAAATGTGTGCACCACCCTACCTTTGCATGATTATGTAGAGTAATGTATAGGATAATACTCTTGTTAAACTGGGAATAGCAACGTAAACAAATTATATAGATTTTGAAAGCAGATGTAAACGTCTAAAAAGTGTAACATTCCCAGAATGTTGCAGAACCCTCTTGCTTTCACATCATTTTTAGATTTCATAGAACGTACCCATTTGCCAACTATTTTGTATCGCGGTTTTCGTAACCACAGGACATAGTTCTTAAAGTTTAAACGGGATGTATTATGTCGTGAAACACAGACGTGTAATGTTGTAATACTTTATTTAAAAGATCGGTCTCGATTTAATATCATCATTTTAAAAGTAATGAATACTGTGATTTTCATAATTTAAGCATTATTCTATGAACCACTGTGTGAAGTCTTAACTTTAGGATATCAGACTTGTTAGATATAAAAAAAAAAGAACTGGCAATGATATTGAGAATCATTGCCAGTTTTATATTGCTTTATAACAAAGCATCAACAATTTTGGCTTTCTGTAATGGTCTCCACATTTATTGGATTTGTACCAAACCCAGTATGAAGCGTTTGATTGTACATTAGCGATTAGGTCGGTTTGTATGAGGTAACAGTACGCATTTCGGTGTTATGTTAATTTATAATTCTAAAATTAAAATTAACATAAAAAGCATTTCTCATCGGGCACAGATTTGTCTCTGGGTCTATCTCTTACAAAATGTTAACAAACGGTGGACGAGAGTTAAACGAGACAGTATCACCTGGTTTGCTTTTACACGCAGTCCGAGCTCTTATTTGTACAAAGCTAACAGGACAAAAGGACCGATAGAATTTATAGGTCTGACCTGTCAATCAAGCTTACATTACGTGGTCCGAGTATTAACTTTCATACCCCATCCAACCCGTCTCCAAGAAGCAAAAACGGGGTTGACTGGGGTATGAAATAAAACATTAATTTCAGTATAAAACCTTTGCATATTGTCAAATTAAAACGTCTGATGAGTAATTTTAAAAAGGTTATCGCAATTTTTTCAATAAATAATGTTTTTAAATGTGTTTTATTGTCGAAATATCCGTTATAAAATCCTGCTAATATAAGCTTTCCCATCGCTTAATGGAATTAAGGCGGGACCACGTAATGTATCTCCTACCGATTGGAGCCAGTTAACAAAACCGCAACGATTTACACCTGTAAGAAAAGCACATGTTGTCTCCTTACATGCAGCATCAGGTCAAAGTGTGTGGGAATTTGACACATGGTCATGGTCAATAGAAGCGGAGCTAGAAATTAATCTTCGAAACTATTTAGTTCAGGCAGACGAATTATCATAGTCTTATTATTTGCAGATTTAGCTAGAAATCTGACACTACTTTTTTATTATCCATTCATAAATAAATCATTTATGTGCAGTTGTCCCCACTAATGCCCATTAGTGTTATTGATGTGTACAGTATATAAACGTCGGTTTATATCTGTGTATATCCGCATCACTCTCCGCGAACCAACGAACAATCGTACAGATAGCGCTGTGAATCAAGACCACCGCACCCCCACCAACCCACGCCGCCCTCACACACACACACACCACAAACACACATACACATATATACACACACCACACGCACACATCACACACTCTACCCACACCATCCCCGCATAACACTGAAGTGAAGTTAGCAGAAAGAGCGCTTCAAGAGTTTAAGCAGAAGGCCACCCTCTACTGATTAATGATAGGACTAAACCCAAACATGTGTCTGCCTGTTTTATTGTCTAAAGGGAGTGTTGAGAAATGAACAGACTCTTTGATTTTTGTGTTGCTTCAAATGCCAAAATAAATATCTATCTTATATAAAACAGTAGATACAAAGGTCGAATAGAAAATGCAGCATTCGAGGACCATAGTCAACCAAAAAAGCGCAATGAAATAAACAACAATTACGAAGTTAAATAAAAGGCAAGGCATATGACATCACAAATAAAACAGGGATCGAGCTGATAGTGTAATGTCTGTCGAGCTGATCGTGTAATGTCTGTCGAGCTGATAGTGTAATGTTTGTCGAGCTGATAGTGTAATGTTTGTCGAGCTGATAGTGTAATGTCTGTCGAGCTGATAGTGTAATGTTTGTCAAGCTGATCGTGTAATGTTTCTCGAGCTGATAGTGTTATAATTGTCGAGCTAATAGGGTAATGTTTGTCGAGCTGATAGAGTATTTTTTGTCGGGATGATAGTGTAATGTCTGTCGAGCTGATAGAGTATTTTTTGTCGAGCTGATAGTGTAATGTTTGTCGAGCTGATAGTGTAATGTATGTCGAGCTGATAGTGTAATGTCTGTCGAGCTGATAATGTAATGTTTGTCGAACTGATAGTTTAATGTTTGTCGAGCTGATTGTTTGAAACATTGCTATGACGTCATCCCTGTGTTGTTTCTGTACAGTATATAGCATATTGTACTACACACAAGAAATGTTACATGTAACTGTCCAATATTTACCACGCAGCTGTCCATTATTTTTAAGAACGGACAGTAACTGTCTAATATCTTATAACAATATTGGACAGTCCATTCTTAAAACAATGGACAGTTGTGTAGAAAATAGTGGATAGTTACAGGTAGAGTTTCTTGTGTGTAGCACAATACGATTGATAAAATGTACAAATAAAAAAACAAAAGACGACGTTTACTCAGCAAATGCCAAAAACAATTTAACACGTAAACACATAGAATAAGATACACTTTAGTAAAATACTTCCTAATTAAATTGTTTTCAATATTAACCGTATTTTAATCGCGTTTGTTATTTTAAATAAAAATCGAGCTCGGCTGCAAATAATGTAACTTTTAAGTAAAATCACACAATTGCCAACAGCAGCGAGACTCATAGTGTAATGTGTGTCGAGCTGATAGTGTAATGTGTGTCGAGCTGATAGTGTAATGTTTTCGAGCTGATAGTGTAATGTTTGTCGAGCTGATAGTGTAATGTCTGTCGAGCTGATAGTGTAATGTCTGTGGAGCTGATATTGTAATGTTTGTCGAGCTGATAGTTTAATGTTTGTCGAGCTGATAGTGTAATGTCTGTCGGGCTGATAGTGTAATGTTTGTCGAGCTGATAGTGTAATGTTTGTCAAACTGATAGTGTAATGTTTGTCGAGCTGATAGTGTAATGTCTGTCGAGCTGATAGTGTAATGTTTGTCGAGCTGATAGTGTAATTTTGTCCAAGTGAATGGAAGAGAAGATACAGAATAAGATTTTGCAGTTTAACGTTGTTTCCCATGTCCTCGTTTGTTTGAGATATACGTATGTTGCGAATCACTAAATTATTATGTCTCTCGAACAAGCTTTTTTTGTATAGGTGCAAGAAAAATATGTATATCAATACAAACAACATCTGGTTTAGTGAACAAAGTATCGAAAACGTAATAATGAGAATTTTGGAGTTGAGGAAATATATGTTTATAAATGCGCACAAGTGTAATAAATAGAGTTTAATTAACATTGTTGAAGTGATACGGGACATAATTCCCGTGTGAGAAAGATTCTTGCGATATAGAAACGAGTGTCACGACAAAAATGTTAATTAAACTATATGATATATATTATGTGCTGAATTTCTTTCCAATCGTCTTTTGACACAAGTATTCCTTCTTCTGTCACTTCTTTGGCGACAGCGCTGAGTATTATTATGACGTCAATTCGTGAAGTAATATCGTGACGTCTATCGTTTAGTTCATAACATTTGGCTACTGTGCTATCTTGCGCACTAGGCGATATAGAACAGTAGAGGAAGGGATATGTTATAGATTTTCTCAAACTGGGAAATTTCTATAATTTATCACAGAATATATAATATAGTTACTGAATCCTAGAATCAAGGAAACATATTCGGGTGAAAAAACAGAACTTTTCCATTTCATTATATGAAATTTAGTAAGGTTTATTTCACTTCATCAATCACGCTGCTAAGTATTCCACTTCATCCAACTTGTAGTCTCAGTTTATTTCGACGACGTCTTTTAAGATATACAATAAGTAGTGGTTATGCGAGTATAATGAAATTTGGAAATGCCAGTATATAATTACTGTAATTCAAGTGTAGAGCTTATGAGCATATGTTTTTGGTATACGAGTATCAGCATGGCAATATATTGCCTAAAAAATATATTGAACACATAACGTGCAAAGAAACGGTAATTGAAGATAATCGCAACTTAATTGAGACACTGTATTAATATAAAAAAACACTTCTTATATCGTGCCAGAACTTGCGCTTACTGGTGGCATTTGGTGCTAACGTTTCCAGCCATTCTCAGTGAAGGTAAACGAAGGCTGTGATGAATTACAATGTAACGTTTGGGTTAGGAAGACCAAAGCTTCTTATTCTCAGTTAGGTTAGTATTAAATAGTTATTATTAATCTGAATTCATATATAGGCCGGTAAAACAGGTTTTAATCGATAAAACGCATGGAACATGCTACAGCTCATGTATATACATTGATGTCTGATTATATTTTTTCTTTGTACATCGTTGCTATATTGAATATTATCTGGGGTTTATATTTGTATTTTTATTTTATGAAGAGAAAAACACATTTATTGTAAAACCTGATTTTATGTTTTAATACGTTTCCTTCATACACAATTTGTACAGGACATTCCTCATCAACTGATACACCATTTGATAACACCAATAGCTCATGCAAGTGTATGTCTAACACTGATGTTACCTATACAAATTCTTCCCACTCCCCCGCCCCTCAAATACAATAGGTTCGAAATAGGTACTTAAAGCTACATGCCCTGTAATTAAATAACTTGCTTCTTTGTAGGCATGTCTTTATATGTATCACATGTTCAACAGCTCATGGCGAAATCGGCTATTTAAGCGATCAAATTTAACGCAGGACTTAACATCATCAGCAGGACATCATTTACTTTATAGACATCGAGCTGTGCACATCGTATCAACACACAGGTAGTATTATCAATTACAAGAAATCTGTTTTGCACCTTTCGTGACTCGAACACACGACCTTCAAATTTACAGCCCAACGTTTCTTACCACTGAGCTATGGCGACCTTTTGAGAACGTTGTATATTTAGTAACATATATTATGATGCAAACTACCTTAACATAGTTGAACGACCGACAAGATGTATCAGTATTTAATCCATCATCTCGCACATTTAAATAACCATGCGTGATGTAGTACTATTGGTCACATTAATGGACATCGCTGAACGACAAAAAATACCAAGGTCAAGGTCATGTTTTGCGTTATTTACCCTAAACATCAGTTTGGTTAGATAAGTTAACCTCAGTTAACTTTATGTGATTGTCTCACTTTATGTCTTTGATACTTGGTCATATGTATCGTTGGCATTGGAGGACATCGCTGGACCGCAGAAAAACAAGGTCAAGGCCATATTTTTCATTATTTTCTCAAAACGTAACCTTAGTTAGGTAACTTAACCTTGGTTAGGTAACTTAACCTCAGTTAACTTTATGTGATTGCCTCACTTTATGTCATTGATACTTGTCATATGTATTGTTGGCATTGGTGGACATCGCTGAAGACAAAAATATCAAGGTCAAGGTCATATTTTACATTATTTACCCAAAACTACACCCTGGTTAAACACTTAACTTCAGTAACTTAACTTCTTATGATTACCTCGCTTTTATTTGTATCATACTCGGTCATACGAAGTGTTGTCTTTGGTGGTCATCATTTAAGCATAAATTTAATAAAATATTTCATATACCGTTTGCCGCGGTGGGTGAGTCATCCTCAGACCGAGGTCTTGTTTTATTTAGCGTATGGTTAGTTTGTGCGCGTGTGTGTGCTATAGCTATTCGTAATGCTTATTAGTCTTACAAATGCTACTAAATACCAACAAAATTCCGTGGTGTAGTGGTAAACATGATACAAATATAACTGCAAGGTCCCTGGTTCAAATCCCGTTCCAGAGAACTCTTTTTAGCCGTATATTATCGATGTTACCTGTATGAAGGCTAGATAAAATGTAATATGTTTTACGCATCGATTTTTGGGTTACATACCGACTTTCTGGCCATTCGTCGAATTGAAACTACTTCACTCGTGACTTATTCATATTCATAAGTTAGTATCAGTTTACGTATAGCGTATGTAGCTTTAAGCGATATGTGTACAAAAGCAAACGTGTGTAACATGTGTATTGCGTTATAGCAGTGTTAAATGAAGTAGTGATTGGGCACTTACTCAAATCTGCCATAATCTCGTATGACACAAGGTAAAACTGCCAAATCTCGTTCTTTTCACTTATCTTCTTATATTTAAGGCAGAAATAATACAATGATATCATTACACACAGGCTATAATTGTATTTAACTTGAGACCAGTCGCAGACTCCTGCTGTGAAAAATGATGAATTCTATACAGGTTCAGATTTCAGCAAAACTAGAACAACAACAATAACAGGAATTAGCATAAAAAATGCCATAGTAGGACTTTTTAAATAACATGAAAATACCAGTACATTCTAAATATAATTGTCTTTAATGTGAGATTATTTGCCGACTGTTGCTTTAAAGGGGGTACATCAGGATTTTTCTGGAAACATCTTAAATTATAAAATTGTACCAGTTCATGATAAAACACTTATATCCATCAAAATATGAAGTAAGAACCATTTTGTTAATGTCTAAACTTTGAAAACACCATATAGCTAGGACGGAATCGGTCGTAAAATGCTGAAATTAACCCTGGTGACGCACGTATTACTGTGCAGAATGAATTTCTTTGCAAATAAGGGATAATTGTTAGGCTCATTCATTATGTTTTGGCCATGTAGAATAGAAAATATTAATATTTTTCAATTTTAAATCGGACACCTAGACCCCATGAAAATCCTGATGTACTCCCTTTAAGAAATGATAATGTATATATGAGTACCAATGAAGTGCACACTTTCATAATTGTTTTTGATATAGGTGAATTGTTTGGTTATTATTTGTCATTGTAATCTTGTTATTTCTATATTGACAGGTATAACTAATAGCCGTGTCCGTTGGATAGGAACGTCAGCTGAGCGTTCGTGTTCATCAGAGTGGAACTATAAATGAGTGTTTATATTCATCTTGAAAAAGGCACTGCGTCGAAACGTCGATGAATTAAATATCAACATATTAATTAACGTGTTGGTGTTGAATTGGATAGATACTGAACACAAAAAGTTTAGAACGACTTTTTAGGGACATATATTAAACATGTGAACATTGGTATAACTGTTTCAAGATATTAGAAAGGCTAGGTAAGGATGTGGTTTTCAAATAATTGTGTTATTTTCTTATTTTCTAAGCAAAGAATCAGAATTACCTCCCATATATTAAAAACAACTTATTTCATTATAGAAACGTATTGCTTTGAACAAATGTAATGTTTGGCATTGGCAAGAATTACCCATTCAGACATTGTTTAAAATGCGCTGAAATATGTGTTTTAAAACAATTGTTATTCTAAAACAAAAACATTCAAAATTTGGTAATTTTTAAATTACCTCCCTTTTCATTGAAATGAGAACGATTTTCGATAGCCTATAGAAGTATGTTCCCATCATATTTGCTCTATTTGTATCACCGAATTTGTTTACAAATGACTTTGTATCATTATTATTGGTCATATATGTGTCTTTTATCATTTACTCGAACATACACGGCTCTGTATATCGTCTATGGGAATGACATGCATTTTGTGTGCTAAATTTATTTTGCTGAGTATAGTATTGGTTTCGTTCACTTCCATTATGTGCGGATGATTATTTTGTATACATTTCATGTTTTTTTTACAAATATTGTTATTTATATAGATTTAGAGACCAAACTGTTACCATATCCTATTTATAAATAAAGAAGAGTACAATGACCTCAAGATAAAGAACTATTACAGTACACCTCTGGTATTTAACCTATATATAAAGTAGAAACAACGGGTAATAGTCTACAAACATTGATGAATAACTCTACAGGGTGCTTGACCTACCAACACATGTATCTACGGCTGTATTAACTCACCTTTCGTTTTTGTATAGAAATGTTGTTTTTTAACGGATAATCAACTCATTAATTATCTTCTGTTATTTAGAGTTAGAGAACTCCAGAGAGATGAGAAAGATGCTAAGGACCTCGGGAATCTGGACCTACTCTATAGAATATATAGAAATATAAAAAGACCGGACAGGGAAAGTAGCATTCAAGGACGACAGTCAACCACAAAACACAGAAACAAACACGCAAACAGGCAAACAAGAAGGCAAAAGTAATAATAAATGCAAACGACATCACAAACACAAAAGGATTGACAATATGTCATACGCAAATAGTTTCGTATAGTAATTTAATATGCTCGGATGGTGTACCGCCCGGTTTACGTCCACATCTGCCGGACAAAGCTAAGTAAGTATATTACCTGAACGTACACTGAAAGAAACGAGTGTCGCCGGTGAGGTTCAAACCAGTGACCTCCTATATACCGTGGCCTTGGATTGCCTTCAAACAACACACTTTATGTCGACAAATTCATTAAACAATGGAAAATGATAATGTATTTCTAACTTTATTGTTATGACCTGTGTACGTCATTATGTTTGGGGTCCGTTATTTTTCATGACACTAAGTGCCGACAATGATGGAAGAAAACTTGTAATAATGGAAAGTTGGTTACTCGATTAACTGTATACCATTCCACAAGTGTTCGATTGAATTAACCGAACTACCAAATGTCTTAACAGCCATTATACCAGATTTAACCTATGGGTTTGGTTTTAAACAAAGCATATTCCTCTACAAAATATATAGATTTACAAATAATGAATTGAGAATGATTCAGCTGTTTTTTGTTTGTTTGTAGCACACATAATTTAGATTTACAATCCATACATATTACAGTGTTAATTATCTGTACATGATATTTACATAAGTATGTGATTGGTGCTTAGTGTAAAAGCATTGTTTAGCAGTTAAGGGCACTATAATCAATACTTATTTCAACCCAAATATGTGTAAGACCTCTTTACGGCTCCTTCTTTGAGAAATGTATTATTATAACCGAATCAAGCGGAGGTATTTGTTACATGCAAAATATTATCAGTATAACTCATTTCCACAACATGAATCATGCGATTTTTTGCATAACGCACCTTATACGAAATTGATAATACGGTTATAACAGGTCATTTTCGAAGCACGAAATGTTCCTAGAGGTCTCACTACACAGTTTAGCTCCCTTGAAATCCACAGTAGGATAATTCTTTGCGCCATAACAATTAGTAGTGTGTTCTTCGGTTTTAAATATATTTTATTAATTGCTGACATATGTGTTTATTGTTGTTGCAGGTGACATGAACACAGTCTGAAATTGGATGTGCAGCTATCAGACGACACAGCCACTAAATTATGACAGTTTTATGGGTGTTGGAGAAGAGTAGGAATTCTGGTCCAAACTCTGGAGTCAAAGCCAACAATACTGCAATGGATGATACCACTCAAATTAAACAAAGAAAAAAAGACCAGGTCAACGTAGCAGATTTTGTAAAAGTGACTTTTAGATCCGAAACCTCCTGTTCGGAATGGTTCGGTAAAATTATTCATATAGGCCAACATCGTACAAATGCACTGTGCTGTGAGACCTATAGTTTTATGTTTTATTTATGTTTGATATATAGTTTAATATTAGTGATATTAACCATGAGTACCTAGTGAAACTGAGTGTAACTAACCAATCACAGCATGGAGTATCCGTCTTATATTGTTGAAGTTCAAGTTCAAGAGATTGTTCAAGTCTGATCATAGTACTCAATTATGTACAAGAATGAGTTTCAAGGTGGTATAAGCGTGCTCTACTTCTAACAACAGAGGTCGTGTGTCTGGCTATATCATAAAGCAAGGAATTGTTTTATTATAGTAGTGTATTGTATGTTTCATTCCATATTCTTTTTTGTGTATTTTTACAAAAGTTATCAATATCAAAAACTAGCTTTAAACTAGTTCCACAAAAAACAGAAAAAATAACAACGGTGTGTTTGACCTTTGACCTACATCCCCAGGGGTATAACTCAAGAAAGATTAAACCTGTAAGATATGTGGAATCGTATAATATCAAATGTACATGTGTATGTGAAAAGTTTGATGAAATCTCAAAGAATAACACTAATTTTGACCTTTACGAATATAAACAATCACAAATTGCTACGGTTACCGTGTTCACGTGCTGCTTCTTTTCTTAAATATATATTCTTCGTTTTCGATAATTCAATATTAATACCTTTGTCATACTAACGTCAATTTTGCTCTTCGCCAAAGCTAACGCGTTATCGTGTTCACAACAAAAATCTAACGAACGACGGGCGGAAGAAGGACGACGGACAACGAACCATTTTATTATCCGCTAAGTAAAGCTAAAACCATATCATTAAACGTTACTTTGCCATTACATTTAGAAGTCAGACGTGTTGTAAACAGTTAATGAATGTATTTGACAAAATAGAGGATCTTTGGCATTTCACACGAGCAATTACACTAAACAGGTTCTGTTATTCACGGCGCAATGGTATTTCCCAAAAGGTTACGTGTTACCTTTAAACTGTTTTATGTAGATAACTATAGTAGTTGACTGGATCGCACGTGTTCAACACTGCTTATGATAATCGACTTGGATAACTTACTCCGTGATGATCGTTAATGCCAATTGACGCTAATTGATCCCATCATCGGTACATTGTCTTTAATTGAAACAGACGATTGGTAGGACTTTTGCCAAGTATAATGAGTTATGAGGTGAATTATGAGATAGTCTGCGATTATGTCGGTATGTTCGGTAAATCAAACGAATCAATTAATTAGTTTACTTTAGCAGGCCAGTGTTAAGAATTCATAGAACAGGCACTCATCATTGTTCAAGCTATATGACAATTAGTAACAGCATTGCAGAGAATGCCTATTTCAATAAACCAATCTAAATCCAAGGGAATGTTACGCGCTTGTTTTCCGATGGTTCTTGTCTTGATTGCAATGGGTAAGCAGCCTAATTGCAGCATGCTTTAATGTTGAGTATCAGTCTAAAAACTATCAAAAATTCTTACGTTATCGCAAACAGTTCGGTGTTTGAAAAACATACAACACGGTTACATGTATCAAACTGGTAAATTGAACTCAAACACATGTATAAAACATGTTTTAAAAGTTATACTATATACATACTAATGATGGAGCTGCTTAAGCAAAATAGAGTAATAGCATTGTTATATTGAACAGTATATAGTATAGCAGTATATAGTACTTTCAACTTTTATGAAGAAAAACAAACAAATTAATCAGATAACTGTACTAACACACAACTTTGTTGATAATTCATTGTTTTTAGAACAAAAATAAAACCAAGCAACTAATGAAAAATCTGCTTTTAAGTTTTAATATGTTGGCTTCATATACAACTGTCTTGGGAGGCTCTCATCATCTGATGCAAAATTAAATAACAACATTTTCTCATGCTGTAGCCCATTTCATCCCGACATTTGCCGAACGATCACGGATAATACCGTTAACTATTCATTGTAACGGTGCCCAATGTGAAATTAAAAACAATTCAAAAATGTTATTAAATGTCAGCCTATAACTTGAACGCATGGCAGATATGTATTATTAATGTGTTTGGTACTGTAAAAAAACATAAATTAAAGCGTGTTTGATGATACAATTTAAAAACAGAACTGTCAGAAAACAATGAATATTTCTATCGTAACACCGGTTCCAATTTACACGCACATGCTCCAATGTACACAAGTCAACACGTGTTCTAGTAGCCTTGAAATCCAATCTAGTTTCCAAAGAATGGGTCAAGATGGTTTCTATATAATGTGTCACTAATGATTGTGGAGTTTTAGCAATCGAATAAACATACCATAACTCAATATATACACATTGAAACTAGTTAATTTGTGAGTGTTGATACTTATGTGACTACCAGCATCTGATTTGTTCTTGAAGAAATATAAAAAGATCGGACAAGGAAATTAGCATTCAAGGAGGACAGTCAACCACAAAATACAGAAACAATATAATAAATATAATACAAAAAAACAATAGCCTAGAAGCCACAATGAAGATACTCAATGACTTGGCAGAAGCCAGAGCAACAAGAGAATAAACCTTTAAGGGCACGACAAGAAAGATCATAGACAAACATCAAACGCCACCGGCTTAAGGTAGGCGTCATCATAGGGTCCACAGCCTGTCCAGTCATCGTCATATGACTTTGTGCCATGTGACTGGAATTCCGAACATTGTACGGAGATTTCCGAAGTACCGGTGAAATGGGCTATTGCACGTATGTCTAATAGTGATTTACAGTTACATGTACACATACACATTAGTCTGGAAATATGTCATTAAGACTTTGCGAAAAACGATGAAACCGTAACAGTATTTCATGTTTGTCTCACAGCGCAAGATTTTGCAATACTTGCAATTGCTAACATTTATCCGGCACGATAAATGCGAAATGCGTTTGCCAAAGAGATCAGGATGCATTGCAAACTGCATTATGTTGCGTTCAGAAATGCATTTCAAATCCGTTCATGCACGTAAGATAATGCAGTTAACAATGGAGTTAACACAAGACATGTGTTATAACTGTCTGTTCTTTGGTTTAGTGTTATTACTTACCAGTTCTTTGGGATCATCAAGCTTAATCATTTTTGCTTTAATAATAGGTATAAAAGTTGAACGGGAAAATTAATGCAGCATTCACAAAACACAGTAAACCCAAAAACACGCAAAAAGACAAACATGAAAGGCAAAGTTAATAAGGAATAAAGGCATATGACGTCACAAACACAAACAGGTTGACAATAGAGCTACCGCCTTAAAACGGTCAGTGGCAAAAAAGGCCGCTGGGGGGTTTAAACCAGGTTATAGGGTGCACCAAACCTCACACTTACCCTACCGCATCCCAGTAAAACGGGACAGTGTAAATAAAGAAATCCCCGCTATGAACTATTCTCTAACCAACAAGGCAGCATTAATAGGCAATATAAGTAAATCACAAAGATGCTCCTGTATAAAGTAGAATACCGCTTAAGCCGTGAGAGGGCGTGAGAGGCGTTGCATCCTTAATTACCTCTCATGAACAGACTTAATAAAACCGAGTCTTCTACTTTTCTCTCTTGTTTCTGTTTATTGCTTCAAGGGATCTTTTTTCAGTATGTATATATTATTATTATTATTATTATATATAATATATATTGGTTTTAAAAGTAGGTATTAAGTCAAACAGAAAATGTATCACTCACAGAATACAGTAAACCAAAACAAACATCACTTACATTGTTAATAAAAAGAAAAGCATTCGACATCACAGAAGAAAACGGGTTGAAAACAGGGCTACAGCCTTGGAACGCTCAATGGAAACAAGGACGATGGGGTGGGAGGTTTAAACCAGGCTCTACGACGCACCAAACCTCACTCTTACCATGCTGGCCAGTGCAAATAAAGAAGTTCCCACCAGCCTATATTCTTTAACAAACAAGGCAGCATTAAAATGCGATATAAGTGTAACACAGAGATATATAATATAAAAACGCATAGAAAGCCACATAGCAATTACTCCATGACAGGAGGAGGACAAACTATTACGGGTACGACAAGAAACGATTTAAGACAAACATCAAACGCTACTGTCCTTTGTGGGTTTAGGTAAGCATCATCAAATGGTCAACAATCTGTCAATCATCGCACAATCAATGTGGAAACCATAGTGGCGAACTGTAAATGGGTCAACCACTAATCATGCAATACGTTGCAAAATGATACGGTCATGACCTATTTTGATAAACATTTTAACAAGTTTAGTGATAAGAGACAAAGAATAAAACAGAAGTCACATTTTCCTATTTTTCGTATGTCCCTGAAGACACCATCAATACCCGTTGTAACCATCGGTAACCGTCAATAAATAAACATTTCGGAACGCCGGTTGGTAATATGTTAAAA
The DNA here is from genome assembly GCA_037043455.1 of Cyrtodaria siliqua. Classification (NCBI taxonomy): domain Eukaryota; kingdom Metazoa; phylum Mollusca; class Bivalvia; order Adapedonta; family Hiatellidae; genus Cyrtodaria; species Cyrtodaria siliqua. The sequence goes on from JAWPHD010000367.1 coordinate 97,720, forward strand.
TGTATCTCAATATGGCCACTGGCGATGTAACTAGACGGGTTTATTACAATATCCAGGACAAAGCAATGAAAAACCTTCCAAGGGGTGAAATTGTCATTTTTGTATTTGATTCGACAAAAATTAATGTGCGGTAAAATTTATTAATTGTGCTTCACGCATTGGTATAAAAATGTGGTCAAAAAAGAAAGAAAAAACGCATAAATAGTTATTATATATTATTTGTACCTGTAAGGGCGAAGCAAAACATAGTCTCGGTGCAAAAACAATAAACAAATATGTCTTTTTGACTTTGTAAAAACTTAAAGTAAAAAAGGTAAACGTGCAACTGAAATATGTATTTCTTAGGAGTACTTGAATGGACTAGAGAACATTATTATAAATAAGAACCTTATTTAAAGTAGTAGAGCAGTTTCGCTGCTAATAAAAATGCACAACATAGTATGATACCGTTCAGCGTCATTGTCGTTTAACACCAATACTGTTTTTCAATCACTTTTATGTTAACCTTTTACCATTTTCAATAGAAAATGTCACAGAAAAAATAACGGGAAAAACTGCCAGAAGTACCCTAGATTGCTTTTTCTGTTTGGAAGCAACTGCTTGCGCGGTTGTTCGGTACAGTTATAGATACATCATAGGGTGGTTCTTATTATGTAATTATAAATCATTATAACAACATTTAAGTGTATCTTTTGCTAATTTCTTTATTGTTTAAATATTTCTTTTGAAGGGATGTACTTATTTATACTCTCTTGCCAATTTGTGCTCAGAAGACAAGGACATGTTTAGACATAAAATCACTTTAAGCTAATCAGTATACCGTTCCAAGTCGATAACTATGTCTTCGTCAATCTTTGTGTTGTGTATTGTCATATGCATGTACTATTTTAATGTGTTCATTTGATTTAGTTCGTGTTACAGTTACAGTGCGGACATACGGTGACATAGCGACTGGGTGCTTTGATTTCAACACGATCATTTTTTCTCATTAGTTTAGAAAATATTTTCTACATCTTATTTAGTGTGCCTTCATGGCAATTTATTCTAGGTCTTTTTAGTGTGTTTTCATAGAAAATATTCCGAATGCCTTCAAACTGTGACTCACAGGCTGGATTATCACTGAACTGGACTAATTGTTTACCACTTACACGTCCTGTGGCGTATAATGAATATGTAGAAAATAATCGTTAATATATAATATATTTTGCATTTTGAAAAGTACGTATTTCAATCCAAAATGCTCGAGTAGATGAACATTCCTAGATGAGATGGTCAATTGCTTCGACCCCGATTAACTTTTAAATGGCGGACGGTAGCTAGGACTTTTCACTACCGTTCATGAACAGTCTCAGTCAAACCGAGACTGCAATATTTTTTGTATTTATAGTGTTATCCAAATTTCTTCTTTTATACATTTTTATTACTGACTAGAATTTAACAATTTCAGACAAAAAAGTTAACAGTGTACACAGTTTCTATTTTCCTTTTATTCGACCTCCCCTACACCCCTCACACACATCTAAATGTATTCAATATATTTATATGAATAAAATATCCTTCCGATCACCGCGATTAACAGTATATATAAGTCATTTAACAAAAGCGCCTAAGTGGAATTGATAAAAGTGTGTACAATTTCAAAGTATATAACTTTTACAACCCCATTTTCATTATCTTCAGTAACTATTTTTTTACTGATTTTTTCTATTGATTTTGATGAATACTTATATATTTTTTGTTCTTATTTTAACAGATTACCACACCCTTTCAATGAGACATGTCAATATGAGGTAGATAAGAACAATTTGTATAAAGAAAAAACAACAGGAAACAACATAAAGAAATTTACATGTTGTGATCTTTTCAAATTATACTGGCGGTCAATGAAAACGCACCAGTAGGCTATATCATTCTCGCCCTCTTGATCGATACAAGTATCATCTCTCGTGTTTGGCGGTTGGTATTATGGGAGGGGGGAGGGGGGAGGGAGTAGTCCGGTCAGATGATTTGCATATATATAGCTAGGGACCAAAACCCAGGTTTTAGGACCCAATCTAGACACGCCGGACAAAAGCACCAAACTTTCCTCAAATGTGTGTTTTATATTTCCATGTATTTTTAAAAGGGTCCCCAAAGGTTCGTGAATCCCTAAATGTATTAGGAGTATATATATGCACACCGAATTACCGCAGCGCTGATGAAGTCCTGAAAAATCAGGAGGGCACCTGCCGAATATCAGTGATGAATTTGAAAAAAATCGAAATGACGTCAGTATGTAGGGTATATATGTATTCAATTGTAATGCTACAGTGATTTATAGTTGTAGTAAGTGCAAATTTTGAAATTGAAGGCAATTAATTAACAATTGAAAACACTGAGTGTCTCAAACTGCTTAAAGATGGTGTATAGTGTTCATTGACAATAAAAGTCATTACAGTAGAAAAACATAAGTCACACAAATTAGTACCGGGTTTGCCCTACCGTTTTACATGTCCTAGGATATCATCCCGACGTCACGTTATTCCAGCAAGATAACGTCGCGTCTAACTCTAGCTGAGTGGCGTTATCATGCTGGAATAACGTGACGTCGGGATGATTTCCTAGGGGGCACTCCACAGTTTAATGTACATTTCTCAATTATCAAACACATGACAAGCTCTTAGCCTGAATCCTTGAGCAAAAATAAATCACATCATCATTGTGTCATACATTTCTTAGAAGACAATAAAATGACCCATGTTTCCATACCAAATAAAAGTTTCAAAAAGCATTTTCTGTACAACTTTAGTCCCATTTCTTTAAGATTACCCCACCCCTTAAAACATGCTAAAAATGCAATTTTAGCAACATTTCAAATGTCAATAAATAAAAATAAAAAAAATTCCTACACATATCAGGGTCATGTCTGCACTCATAATGCTCTTGCATATCAGGAAATGCTAAATTTTACATACCTAGTCCGGCATTTTAAAAAGTTATTCCACGCTGATCTCCTCGTCAGTGAAAATCAGCCATTTTAACTACTTTTAGGAAGTTTTTGATTGGTTCACATTTTTCTATTTATAGCCTCCAAAAAACCCAAAGAATGCATATTCCAATACACCAAAATAAACTTAGAAGTAATCAAAACTGAAAAAAACATCAAACATGTGCTTCATAGTTATTATAAAGACCATCCATGGACCTAAAAGATGCTTAGTTGATTTCTTTCTGATTTACACCATGGACATTCATGCGAAACTGAGGAGTGCCCCCTTAAGGGAAAGTTGTCCGTTAAAAAAAATTGAAACGCCCCTTTTTCCATTTCGCGAATTTATTCCGGACGTCTTGACATACGTATTATTGCGATTGTCCAAAAATTGGCCTAACAGCACCTTTTTAAGATAACACTGAAATAGCCTTTTTAACAGCTTTTTCGCAAACTTTTTTCTTTCGGTCTGTTTTTTTTCCATAGCATGAAAAAGGTCTGACATTTGCAATCAGAAGTCATTTCCTCTCTAAAAAGTTGCCTCCTATAACCCAATTTATATAAAGCCGCTATCTTATGCGATTTTTTTTTATTTTAACGCGACACGACATAATGACGTCATGTGACATGACGTCACCCCACATGCTATTCTATGTTTAACGTCATTTTACTATGACATCAAAATACCATAGCAACCAGTACTTAAATGGGACGTTACCATTAGCAAACTGTACATATATTGAAACAGTGTTGTGGCAAACCCAAGAATTACACCAATGGTTAGTTTTTAAATGGCAAAAAGCCCACCTCAGACTTAGAAAATCCTACTAAAATTGCATATACCAACCGCAAGACACATTGGATCTTAAGATATCGCAAGTTAGATATCTCACGATAAGTTGCGATACATCTTGAGAAATTGTAAGATATATCTCTATTTATTTTGTGATATCAATGACTCAAGACACATTGAGATATCTCAAGATAATTATCTCAAAACAACTTAAGATATCTCAAGATAGTTATCTCAAGATAACTTGAGATATATTGAGATATCTTGAGATTAATTGAGATATCTCAATACAAATATCTCAATATAAATTGAGATATCTCAAGATAAAATGTGATATCTCAACATGGAGTATCTCAAGATAAATTAGACATATATCGAGATATCTCAAGATACGGTGCATCGCGGAGTATTACAATATACATATTTTACCGAGGTGTTCATAATCTGGGTTTCGTAGCAATGCGGGTTTGCCTAATCGACAAATTACATTCTAACCGAAGTAGTTCTCTTCGCAAACAAACCGAATGGTAACAAACTTTGAAAATATGTTGAAATACAGACAAAAAATCCTTCATTTGACTGTTTTAGTAAAAAATGTTTTGACCCTTAAGGGGGCACTCCACAGTTTAATGTACATTTCTCAATTATCAAACACATGACAAGCTCTTAGCCTGAATCCTTGAGCAAAAATAAATCACATCATCATTGTGTCATACATTTCTTAGAAGACAATAAAATTACCCATGTTTCCATACCAAATAAAAGTTTCAAAAAGCATTTTCTGTACAACTTTAGTCCCATTTCTTTAAGATTACCCCACCCCTTAAAACATGCTAAAAATGCAATTTTAGCAATATTTCAAATGTCAATAAATAAAAATAAAAACATTTCCTACACATATCAGGGTCATGTCTGCACTCATAATGCTCTTGCATATCAGGAAATGCTAAATTTTACATACCTAGTCCGGCATTTTAAAAAGTTATTCCACGCTGATCTCCTCGTCAGTGAAAATCAGCCATTTTAACTACTTTTAGGAAGTTTTTGATTGGTTCACATTTTTCTATTTATAGCCTCCAAAAAACCCAAAAAATGCATATTCCAATACACCAAAATAAACTTAGAAGTAATCAAAACTGAAAAAAACATCAAACATGTGCTTCATAGTTATTATAAAGACCATCCATGGACCTAAAAGATGCTTAGTTGATTTCTTTCTGATTAACACCATGGACATTCATGCGAAACTGAGGAGTGCCCCCCTAGGAGTGGTAAAACGGTTGGACATAACTGGTATTAAAATGGGTCACTTTATTTTTGTACCCGTCTGACTTCAATTGAACACAATACATCATACTTAGGAATTTTGAGACAATCAGTGTTTGCAATTGTTAATTAATATCCTTGAATTTCAAAATATGCACTGATTATTATAAATTGCTTTAGCAATGAAAGTTAACACCCATATAGTCTACTGGTGCATTTGTATTGACCGCTGGTATATATATTTGTTTTGTTTTTTTAATATATGATGTAACACAGAATACGCACAAACATATAATGACGTGCAAACTCGATGGAAACCAATAACATGTCTAGACTGTTATCAGTATATGATAAGGTCAATGGTTTCCAAATATTTAACCTATCCAAAACTATGCAGATTAGTAGGGTGAACATTACATTTAAGACAAGCATGATAAGATTCTCAGTCTGAGGCGGTATGTATGTGGTATGTGTGTGGTATTGCGGTGACGGGGACGTGACTTCCCAGCAAACGTGTATTAAAGTTATTGTATTGCCTTTGTAAATCACATTGAATCACACTGAAATATATTGATAATTTGCAAAGTGATAGACCTAACATATTTCTAAGTATTTTAACACACGTTATGCAATAAAAATATCATTATATACTAATCTATGTAGTAGGGACAAAGCTAGTTGAATATTTTATATTGTTTAAATACTATTTGTTTCATTCAATTTTCCATTACCCAATACCAATTATAAACAGTCCATTCATCCTTTGTTGTCAGCACACTAGTCCTTTTCAAAATGTCTACTGACAATTCACTTAACAATGGTCAGTGTGTACTTGTTCCTTCTACCTATATTGGTATGTAAGGATCATTACGTGGTCCGAGCATTAACTGTCATATCCCATCCAACCCCTTCTCCAAGAAGCGAAAATGGGGTTGGCTGGGGTATGAAATAAAACCTTAATTTCGGCTTAAAAAGTTTGCATATTGTAAAATTAAAACATTAATATGTAATTTTAAACAGGTTATCACATTTTTTCAGTAATGTGTAAAAATACTTAGACATGTGTTAGTTAGGTCTATAACATTGCAAATTCCCTATATAATTCATTGTGATTTACAAAAACAATACATTAACCTTAAGGCTGCATTAAATAATGCATTAACATGTAAAGTTATCGCTATATGTGACAGTTCGTAATGAAAGGTCACTGTCCGATATTGGACTTCCTTACGACAATTTGCAAAGTTACAGGTCAAAGAGTGACTTTGAAAGTACCACAGTCTTGTTATTTTTGAATACATTGCACTCTGAACTTATATATTTATAATAAACACATGACCTTGAATATATATTTATAATAAACACATGACCTTGAAATGCGGTTTTGACATTGAGCAAAGAATCTCACATTTGAGAAACGATACAGCACAATGATATTGTACATTAACATACCAATATGATTATGTAGTCAAACAATATTGCCAAACATAAGCATAATGAACTACGTATTTGAGACGTGTCTGGTACATACATTATATATGTACAAATTTTCAATTCCATATATATATTTAAAATATCAGATATTGCCAAACGTTTGATATTGAACTGTGACCTGCCTAAAACATTGCATACTTATATATTATATATATGTGCATGAATATACACTGAATGCTTTAGGGTCATATGTATCACATGTTAAAACCATTTGTAACGCTACATTATTTCTGTTCAGTTTCAGTTTATATTTAACTATAGTCTATTATTCTTTCGTATTGTTTAGTTTAGATATATACCTAATACATTACTTTCAAAAATATAACATAAATTTCAATACTGATAGTAAACTTAATTAGTTTTGATATAAATGATACACTTATAGTCAACTATAGCGGTTTAGCAGGTAAAATATTCTTAACCACGATATTATTGTTATACATTGCATATATATGTATGCATGCAAACTATGTACATAACACGACAAAATAAGAGTTGTCGTTTATTCAGGTTTATTCAGATTGTTTTGGTTGCACACAACGGAAAAACTACGTTTTAACTTTCAGCTTAAAGTTCTCCGGCCAAGTTTTGTTTCACGAACATGTTTATGTTTATTTAATTTTTGAAATCAATACACAACAATGGATACTGTGCAGCTATACAATTCAGATTTACCTCATTTCCCCGTGCAGTCACGCAGTGGTAAAAGTAATATCTAATACTTATTTTTACATACAACATAGTAGCGGTTTTAAATATATATGTTTCTCTCCAGGAATATCAAGAAATCTTTATTTGATGTTTAAGAGTTAACTATTTTAACTGATAATACTACAAAAATGGTGGCCATTCATCTTTAAAGGGTTTTTACCTTTAGGTAAAGGTATCACAACTTTAACTAAATTTGGTTTATACAATATGTATTCCAGAATGAAAAATGATGTGTCAACTAATACATGGAGACGATTTGAAAACAAGCTTTTGATGAAAACTTCTATACTTTCTTCTACTAAATGTTGAGGTTAAACAAGTGGCTAAAGGTTTCAAATTGGTTTAAAAAGTTGAACATGCGAGCTAACTTTAAGGTAAACACAATGGTTTGTTGCTAATAGTATAACCAAAGAAGTGATTGACACTTTGAATAAAACATGAAAGAATACAAACATGAACAAATGCTAAGTTATTATAATTTAGTATATTATATTATATACGAAATCGGGAGTTTATAGTAGCCGCTTTATTTTAACGTCAAGCCGTCAGTACAGTTACTCGTACTGACTCGTTCGTTATGGATGAACCTTATATGATATTGAATTGTAAATGGATATATGCAATGTTCCATCTTAAGACGCAGTCACGCCTTACATACTCACACACATTCACTTAATATTTTCTGTTAAAAAATGGGTTGAATTTCGAAATACCTTTCAAGGAGGCGGGGATACAGCGCATGCATCCTATAAAAATTGTTTAAAAAATCTCAATGAAAAAAAAAAAAAACAGTTATTGCGCTGTCTGAAAATACAATGACGGTAGCTGTAACTCTTGCACTTGTTTTATCCTGTATCTCCCAAGACACGTTACTGTTACTCACCACTTTTTCCAACTCCTTCTGCTCCTAGAACGGCAATTTTGGTCTCCCCTAAAGATGATTTCTTCCGACGTAAATACGGCTTGAGGGTAGAACCACCTCCTACCGATGTTTCTCCTAAGGTTGCAGTAATGCCGCTCATTGTGATGTATACAATTCTTTATCACAACCAAAATATCTCTTTTATTGTTGGTTTCTTAACTGTCGTTCTTCATTCAAATTAGCTTGTATACAATACTTAATAAACCTGTTGATTTGCATAATTACTGTGGGTTTTTTTGTTTTGATTCTGGTTGTGTTTTTCACTTCTCTACTTATTGTACTAATGTAAGTTATCAGTGTAGAATGGTTCACTATATCCTCTTTCTGCATCAACCGCTATTTAGGTAGCTAGTACACTTCATATGTAATAATGAACATTTTACTAAACACTTCTCTTAATGAGACAATCTTAAATCACTTTTTGAAACAAAAAATCAAGACCCAATTACATGCGTCGTTTATATGACAATGTAAATGATTTGCCTAGTAAGACTAAGAATCTAAAGTATTCGAGGAAGACAAATCCGGAATTCTGGTTTAGCCCACGTACGAGGTACAAAATCTATTATCCAAGCGAACAATTTCGTTTAACACCTATGTAATACTCAAAGTTCATGAGCTTAACCACTCTATGAGTATGCACCAAAAATACGAGGCATGAACGTAGGTGTTCACCTTTGGAGTTTACAATATGTAAACCTTATATTCTGCTTTCTCTGTAATTACGCTTTGTTGTATACCTGTGCTTCGGCTTGATACCATAGTAACGGTAAGATGTAGTTTGTGCTACAGTACTGCGGTAACTTGCCTTAACGTTTAATTGTTTTTTTATAAGGGACAGAAACATTTTTTTCTACTTGGTGTACGCATCTGGTATTGTATAAAATAATTATTATTTTGGATATTGTTATCGTTTAACGTCTTACCTACACGAAATGTTTAAGTGTTATTTACGAAACCATAACCAGAGGTATGGTAGCGAATAAGTGTGTGTGTATCTTATTGTAATTAATAATCACACGTGTACGTATATTGTTTCGTACAAAGAAAAAATAATCTCACATAGTTTATCAAAATACTCAATGCTGATTGGTTATTGAGGAGGTTTTACATGTCTGATCAATACAACTGACGTCACGTCCGGTAACCGTTAAGACGTCATTTTAAACAAGTTTAAACGCCCGAAAACATGCAAAAGAAAGAGAACCTGAGTTGTCAAGCATTGTTATGTATTACATTTATACTAAACTGTGACCCCGTGGTGGTGTCAGATTTTACTCCAGGGTTTCCAGTTGAACAAACTTGGTAGAGGACCCTCAGTTCGTATATATCTGAGCTATACGCCTTGTGGTTTCAGAGATGTTTTGAAATGTGTTTCCCTATATATACATATGTAAAACATGTGACCCATGGGGGAGGGCCAACTTTGACAGCCATCAGGGTCACATTTTGAACACATTTGGTAGCGAACTATAAGTTTACAGTATATGCAAAATATTAGGTCTATTCTGAGAAGATAGGGCAGTTCCAGATTTGACCCCAAGGTTATCATTTAAACTATCTTGGTAGACGACTATAATCTTATGCTACTTGAAATATATGAGAACTCCTTGTGATGCGTTGTGTTTTCAGAGAAAATTGTATAAGTGTTTTGCCTTTATAAAGCTATGTAAAATATCTGGGAGGGGCACCATTCGACCAAACTTGTTAGAGTAACATAAGCTTATGCTTCATAGTTTTAGAAAATAATATTTTGTATTGATTTTCCTATATTATTATGTAAAATGTCATCCCCGGGGTGAGACCAGATTTGACCCCAGGGTCACCATTTGACCAGATGTGATAAGAATTATAGGCCTAAGATATATGCAATTTATGAGAGCTCTATGCCTTTTCAGAGAAGGGCTTTTTGATATGTTTTCTTATATGTCTATGTAAAACATTCTAAATCACAATACCCCGCGGGAAGTTGCCATTTTTCACACCGTGGACTTTTATTGAAAGAACCTTGTCTAGGGGTTGAGGATTATAAATAAATAAAAATATGTAAGTGTTTCCGGAAAATATTTTTTAAGATTTCGATTTTTTATAATACCGCGTGGCATAAATTTGACAAGTTTGAAAATCGTTCGTGTGAAGTTGGTCAAAATCGGTCAAACGATTCACCAGAAGTCGTTTAAGCAAAAGTTAATGGACTGAGGACGGACAAAAATAGTCACAAACAATAGCTCACTTTAAACCTTCTGCTCAGGTGAGCATAACATAGTATGTGAATCGTCACCAAAACTATGCGAAATGAAAAGAAAAATAAAACAAATTCATTGCAAAAATGATAAAACAAAAACTATTCGTCAAACTATGAATGCAATTTGTATAACAAAACAGATATTAAAAACAGTGAGTGATAATTCCGGCAATATGTAAACCTTATATTCTGCCCGGTTCATACACATGCAATATGTTAAGAAAGTAACGTTTCTACTCGTCTGTTTACATCAGGAGAATATGTAAAAGAAATCGTTATAAAATCTGTTGAGGTAAGATTCGACAACTTTGTGTTTATAATCAAATATCTTTACCTGTATTTAACAAAACAAAAAACAATAATAATTTCATTTTAGTAAAGAGTATTACTTCTCAATAGAAAATGTGGTGGAGGTATCGGTGGCGATTTGCAATCACTAGTAAATTAACAATAGATTATTTGAACCAACAAAAATATTGTGTAACACATATACCGTGAAAATATTAAGTTTTGTATCCTTAAATATAATTAGATAATTTTAAGTAATAGTAAATTCCTTCAATATAATACATATCTGCACTATTGCATATTATTTGGACTGAATTGTCTGTATTTCTAAATGTTCAATGAGCCGTTAATAAGAAAATTGGCTTCCAACCAGACAACGTAATATTAAACACGTTAAACTACTAACCACGTAAGACAGAACCGGTGTAAGTGGATCATTAACAAAACAATTTACAATAAAGCGTGAAAACAAAACTAAACAAGTTTCACGAATAGGTGCTTACTTCCAAACGAACTGTTAACTTTCAATTTGGTGCATGTCAACTGGGGATTTCTTTATTTACTGGTTATACCCAGGAAAATGTAGATGATCTGCCCCCAACTCTAAAAATCGAGGTTCCCCTTTTGTCAACACTGCTATCTTTAGTTACTGTTACATGATTTGAATGTGTGATTTCTGTGAATGCTAAGACTAAGAGAGTAAGAGTGAGATCTAGAACCTGATTTAAACCCCATCGATCTTTTTTGCCACTGACCGTTCCAAGGCGGTAACCCTATTGTCAACCGTTGTGTGTTTGTGATGTCTTATCTTGCCTTTTATTCATCTTTATAAGTATATAGTTGTTCTTTGTTTCTGTGTTTGTTTGTGGCTGACTGTCGTCCTTGAATGCTACATTTCCTGTTAGATTTTTGTGTCTATTGTTTCTGTCAATGCTTCATTTCATGAGCCTACTATTTCTGTTCGAATAATTCGTTCATCACATCCATACACCATATGGTCGATATTGCTCAAAATTGCAAATAAAACCAAAATGCAAATGAGTCTTGCAAACATTTATGTATTATGGTTTATACCAGGTTCTAGGGTGAACCTCAACTCAATAAAACGGGACACTGTATATCCTCTAATAAACCAGGCAACATAAATAGGCAATTTAAGTATAACACAAAGATTATCCTATATAAAGAGGATCTTACAGGAGTACTCATTCATTATTGAATGTATTAAACGAGTTGGCAAAATGATATAATGCTCGGCTCGGCAAGAGCCTCGCATTATATCATTTTTGCTAACGAGTTTAATAAATTCAATAATGACTGAGAACAAATGTTAGATTCTATTTATCCCATAACTCACATATCGATTTTTATTGCATTTTGCATGTCGCTTTAACAGGTGAAACCGACATAAACAGTGGGAATTGGATCATAGTCATTTCGATGTTTTTGACAGCGCATACTAGGCTTATTTGCATACTTATATAACAAGTGGTATATCGAAAATATAGAATGGTGTTATTCCACTCCCATACCGTAGGTTAGGTGATACAAATAAATATAAAACAAAACAATTGACAGATCAACTTGAGAAAAAAACATAAATGTGACAAGGCAGGACTGAAGACATCAGACATAACCGTCCTTTGAGGATTTAGGAAGACGTCATCATATGGTCTACTCTGTGTTCGGTCATCGCACTCTTAAAGAGAAAAAACAAATATGAGACTGCAAATGGGTCAACCACTAAACATGCAGTACGTAGCAAAATGATAGGGTCATAATCCATTTTGATAAATCGTTTAACCATTTCCACAAATATTGCATGTAGTTTAATAGTTTATTTAAGTCTCATCACAGTACAATATTATCTACAATACAACAATTCATAAAATACAACTGTGTCATTCGTTTTAGAATTACAAGAGACTATACAATATAAATATACATATGACTGTTCACAATGTTAAAATATTGAGCAATTGATTCTGAACCGATTGCCACAGCCGTGTCACAAGACTCACAAAAAACCACAGCAGTAGATCCAGTAGTCAATGCATACGAGGGTCATTCAATAAGTTCTGTCACTAACGCGTTTTAACAATTATATGCTCATTGTGAGTGTTGATTTTGGTACCAAATGAAAGAGAGTTTCAATACCATTTCATTGATGGTATAATGAATGCTGTATCTTTTGTGTGACGAAAGTTATGGAACATTTAATACACATCACTTATACATACTGAGGCATTTTCGTCCTGAGTTTTTTCAGGTATGTTAATTGTTACTTTTTTAAATGCCTGTTTCTCTTTAAGTACTTGTCGAAGACCTTTGAAATTTCTCATACATTACCAGTTTTATATGTGCATTACAAGATTCAGAATTTGAGCATGGTAGATGAAAAGGCATTGTCTTAGAAATTAACATTTTAAGCTAACGTGTAAAATTAATTTAATGATAAATGGACATTAAATGGAAGGGCAGTCTTCTGAAATAGCGTTTTTGGATGATCAATATTTTCACTAAACATTGTACAAAATTCTACAATAATGTGCTGAATATGAAATTTAAACACTGAAGGACTAGGATTTGTAAACAAAATATGAAAACATATTAATACTATGAGAATAATTACTACATTTAAAAGATATTATAACATTTCCGTAAACAAAATGAAGAAAATCAGTGTTATTTCTGCTAAAATTAAGGGATATGCATTCACTCATATCTGGTTTGCAGCAAGACCTTTCCGAATTCTCGACAATCATTTTCATGGATTATGGGCGAATAACAACAGATGGCGTACAAAGAAAATTTAAAAGTATAGAATTATTCAAATAATTTTTACAACGTTTTGTAACAAGGACATTTTCAGAGATGCCAGTATCCAAAAGGTGTGGTAGGGGGAGATAATTAAGGGGTATAAATAACCGGAATATTTTCATTTTTGTTGTGGAATTTAAGAGAGCGAACCCAGTAGTACTACAAATACACTACTTTATCTCAGTGTAATATCCAGTTCAATGGATATATGCCTAGTGACAGAACTTTTTGAAGCACCCTCGTACACACATATCACTGTTTTAATTTAGCGGCCGGTGCTAATCTTGACATGTTGTCTAAAAAGTACTTAAATAGAAATATTAATATGTCAGTTAGAGAATCGCAACGGCTACTGAAACCTTAAAATATAGTATAAAAATTCAGATAACAACCCAGATCAGATCTGGAGTGTACTGATTAACACCGACTTCTCAACGTCGTTATAAAACGTTTATTCTTATCTAATAATGATTGCATTATATACAGCAAAAAATATGATGAAATTAACTTTAAAAAAGAACGTTTACCAGCTTACTACAAGTAAAATAAATAATAATAATAACACATAATTAAGAATATAAAACAGAGTTTCGCTTTTTGAGAATATAACAACAGTTTTTGGCACTCACGTGTCAGGACGAAAGATCGTACAATGTTTGCAAATCACATCAACATAGAAATCTGTTTGTGATAATCCTTGTCGCAAAATAGTTCTTAAAGTACTTTTCTATTTTATAGGCAGATCTGAGTAACGATAATGCCATTTTGCAAAGGTCTTTTCGAAAATAATGGTAACGCTAGTCCTTATGGAGTTGTTTTTGTTATACAAAAGTTACGAAAAGTCCTTAACTCGACTAAAAGCTCTAGAAAAAACGAAAAGGTTAAAAAACAAATACCCCGTAAGAAGTTGCTCTGGTAAAACCCCCGTTGGGAAAATAATGAACATCTAAATTGAAATCATGTCTCTTATCATACATTTTCTTATCATTTCTCCATTGTCAATTGAGTTATAAAGGTCGAGCGAGAGAGAGAAGGTATTAGCTTTGTTAAGTTAATGGTGCATATATTATTTACCGTAGTAGAAATAAATGGTTGTCAATGGTTATTATATCATTCAAATTCCAAGGGTGTTGTTGTGCTTCGATGACATCTGTCGGCGTATCTGGTGGAAGACTCAACATGAAATCTCTGTCATATATGTAGCAATACACAAAGGAATATGTGACAAGAGGTTCACAGTGCGTACCTATAGCGATACCATTAATAGAACTATAAACAGTAGTTCCATACCATACCTGATGAAAATATATAATGATAGGAATAAAAACATTTCACAAACTTCTTGGCAAGTCCATATAGTGTAATTGTCTAATCCGACGTTAGTAAAAACAATAAAAGCTGTATTACTGTTACATGCCAAACTGTAGTGTGTGTTTTTCTATAGCAAACGTCAAAGCCAAAACACTTGTCTTTATTAAGGTATTGTAGAGACAAAATTGCAAGTTGATATGTAATAAACAAATAGTGCGTGGTATTTCCTGCCATATGGAAAATGTATATTCTGTCCTCTCCATAAACAAGCATTAACGCTTCTACACATCGCTTAACATCGGGAGCATATTTAAAGGAAATCGTATTAAAGTTCGTTGAGGTAAGATTCGGCAATTCTGATTTTTTTTTTGGAATCAAATATCAAAAAGAAAAAAACTACTTTCATTTTAGTAAGCAGTATTATTTTTCAATACAAAATATGGTGGAGGTATCGGTTGCGATTTTCAGTTGCTAATCAAAATAAATTATTTGAATCAATAAAACTACATATAGGCCGACCCTAAATATGTTCTTTCAGTATTGTTAGATAACTTGAAGCTATATTAAAGTGTTTCAATATTATAATTATAACTATTGCATATTTCTTCAGTTACACTGCCTGCATTTCTAAACGTTCAGTGATTCATTAGTAAGACAATTTTCGTTAATTACTAACATCGTAAAATACCGGCGTAAGTGCTATTAAATTGGATAATTAACATAACAGTAAGGGACAATATTTATTGGGAGTTTGGGACCGGCGTAAAAAAATATGTTATATAGAAAGAAACTGTACGTCCAATGGCAAGAAAATGGAAAAAGAGGTATCGTCCCATGGTTTGTCGCGACAAAAAAAAGTATTTTCCAACGCCCAGATAAATATTGCCTGGTCCGTAGGCACCATTTTATGGTCTAAGATCACTGCTTCAGTATTTGTATTGTTGGAAGTTTTTGCAACCCTCCGATAAATATTGCCTGTTCCCCAAAGCGAGAGAACAAACATGTTCCACGAATAAGCGATTACTTCCTAAAGAAATGTTAAACTTTCTATTTGGCGCTTGTCAACTGGAGATTTTTTTTATGTATTCGTTCTACCCAGGAAAACTTAGGCGATCGGCCTCCAGCATTAAAAGCTGCTATTTTTCTCGAGGGATGATCTCAAAAGTTTAAAAAACACACTAAGCTCTTTTAATTTTATTATGCTGAAATCCAAGTATTTTAAAGTTACATGTCATTAAAATGTATCAGTTTGCCAATCTAATTCAAATCAATTTATTGTTATACAGTAATTATAAACACAGGAGTGTCACCATTTTAAGCATACTGTACAACTAAGGTGAACATATTTATATAGAAATAAACAAGGACTAATTAATGTAGCACTAGCGTCATACCCCCACATTATACATTATACAGGGGCGTAGATAAATGTACGCAAAGAACGAGCTGCGTACACACACAGTCTGCAAAAAATAAGAAGAAGAAAATATTTTAAAAAATGCAAGAAAAAAATAAGGGAAAACAGGGTTGGAGTTGGATAACAATTCAGGCTCAATCAACAAAATTTCGGCCTCAGTTGTTGTAAAATACTCCAAAAATGCACTACAGAGTATCGGCGTGGTGTGGGGTGGGGGCGGGGTTCTACGTACCCTTAGCATGATTTGTCTCGTGTATACACTAAAACAAAACTCTCTAGCTACGTCCCTGTGCATACACACACACCTATGCAAAAAGAAAACAGGGGTGGGTTGGATAATAATTCAGGCTCAATCAACAAAAGTTCAGCCTGGAGTGTTGGGAAATAGTCCTAAAATACCTTACAGAGTATATACGGGGTGTGTCTGGGGTGGAGCGGGGGTCTCCGGACCCTATCATGATTTTTCTCGTGTATATACAAAAAAAAAGCTCTACCTACGTCCCTGTGCATACATACACCCATGCAAAGAAAACACCATTAAACACCAAGACTAGTACATCGAGTCGACAATGCCTATTGCTGTTCCTTTGAGCTGTAACAATAACCTTTCTGCTAATGAAACTAACCCGCCAAATAATGAAACTAACCCGCCAAATAATGAAACTAACCCGCCAAATAACGGCAAATTTACATATTAAAACTCTATCCAGGTGTTCAGGTCATATAATAATGTATATGTGCCGATTACAATTATAGGTTTATTCACGGGGAGGGGGTTATAGGTGTAAGAATAAATAAACAGTATAACATAAAAATATGTAAAACAAATTCGGGCTTTGTGTGGATGGGTGAAGGGTTGTCGGAGATTATAAGAGTTAGAATAAATGAAAGAAACATCAACAAAAAAGTCGACTTTGGATGGGTGAATGTGAGTGTGTGTGAGGGGGGGTGGGGGGTTGGGGGGGGGGGGGGGGGGGGGGCGGGGGGATGGAGGTCAGTTAGAAGAAATTCTGTGTATGGTACAGTTTTACTGATGTTAAACAACAACAACAACAAAAATAACTACATGGCACCGCGCTTTATGACCGAAAAATGTCCGCGACATTCAATCAACCAGTTATTAATTATTATACGTTAATATATCGACCCTGAATCAACACATCATCAATTAGGATATTTTTTTCATGCATTAATGTATTTTAAATGTCAAAAAGTATATCTGCTCTGTTTTCTTTGCCCAATTACGTGTTACAGGTTGCAAAGATCGGAACAGTATTAACAATATTGTGCAGCAAAAGGAAATATAAACTTTAATACTGTTGTTTTACTTTCGCCGATAATGTTCCCGAAGATTGCGCCAATCAGTGTAAAACTCAACTGATCTCAAGGTGTATGTATGTCACGTGGTAATCACTGATGCGATATTTCGTCGCAATTTCATTTAGCAAAGAGGCACTTGCCCGCCAGCAAAAGCCACTTGTCCCGGGTGTCGGGCCGTCGGATTTGTACAGCCCAGGGGTGGTATGGGGAGTGGAGCTTATAGATGAAGAATAAATAAGCAAACATCAAAGAAATATGTATAAAAAAGCGGGGTTTGGTGAGCTCTCGAAAGCGTAGGGGAATGTAACGTATTTATATTCTGCGAACAATCCGTCTGGACAGGCAATGGCAACAGTATAACACGCTCCACGCACGTCATAAAAACGTTATTAAACACCAACCTCTCTGTTCAATAATTGACCACGTATATATTAAAAAATCCTTTATTAGGCCATCCTAAATAAATAGTTTGTTTCCCAGCACGGGATTTCGTAAGTAGGTATTTAAGAAAAAATATATTACGACCGGGGCCTTAGCATTGACTTTTTTTCATTATACTTCTCATACGACGTGCGAAAGGCAGAGAGTAGGAGGTTTTCTTTTCAGGGAGTAAAGGAGTATGCCACGCTACGCCTCTGTAGACAGTAAAAAATTAATGAAAATAAAGAAAACTATTCTATAAATAGAAAAAAAAGTTTTTATCTAAAAAAAATAAACACATTATAGGCATTGCCCCCCCCCCCCCCCTCACCCCGCCCTCTTACACCACCACCACGACCAACTCCTACACATACGCAGTACCCCACCCAAACACCTACACATACAGAGTATATTTATATAAACAAAGATGACAATCAAATGATTAAATTAACACTTTCCAGAACATAAAATCCATCGCGAATACTCCAACAGCAAATTTGAGTCGACCCCCGATTCTCCGCTGTGCACTGTTGACAATTTCAAGGCCGCCATTTTAACTGATTCTATACGGGCCCAACGACATGCATTTGTTTATGTCTGAACTCTTTCTTACCAGGAAGTCAAATGTTTTGAAATGATATGGAAGTAATGGTAGATATTGTGATTGTCTGAGGTAAATATAGATATATAAATCGAACAGGAAAAGCAGCATTCAAGGACGACAGTCAACCACAAACACACAACAGAAACAAAGAACAAATTTAAAGATAAATAAAAGGCCAAATAAGACATCACAAACACAAAAGGGTTGACAATAGGGCTACCGCCTTGGAACGGTATGTGGCAAAAAAAGGCCGCTGGTGGGTTTAAACCAGGTTCTAGGGTGCACCCAACCTCACACTAACCGTACTGTCAACCCAATAAAACGGGACAGTGTAAATAAATAAATCACCGCCATGAACTATTCTCTAACCTACAAGGCAGCATTAATAGGCAATATAAGTAAAACACAAAGATGCTCGAGTATATATAAATACAAAAACACAATAGCCTTGAAAGCCACAAAGAAGGTACTCAGTGACTTGACAGAAGCCAGAGCAACAACAGAATAAACCATTGAGGGCACGACATGACAAGACTGCAGACAAACATCAAACGTCACCGTCCTTTTGGGCTTTACCAAGTTACCTTTGTCAATGTTGGATTCATTTTTACGCTGCAGATTCACAAACTAATATTATATTCAAAAGTGTGTTTGATCCGTGTCAACAGCTGTTTGTGATTTGTTGCTGACCGCCATACGAGCTGAAAAACACGACTGAGGTTGCTGCAAATGCCTACATGTATGTTTGTGAAATAGGTATTTAATATAATGAACATAAAATTAACGATAAGCATTTTCTACTGTTTTACTGATTCAATACTACCGATACAACCGTAGGCACTGTAGGTATCGAACGAGGTCTTTTGCACCCTCTGGTTGAAATCCGCAGGGGCCTTTTTTGCCACTGACCATTTCAATGAGGTACCCCTGTTGGCAACCCTTTTTATGTTTGTGGTATCGCATATTTTTCTTCTATTCTTATTAACTAATGTATTGTTTGAATGCGTGATTTTGGTTGATTGTGTTCTGTTCTGTGAGTGCTAAATTTCGAACAGGAAATGCAGCTTTCACAGAACACAGTAAATCCAAAAACACACAAAAGGACAACCATAAATGACAATGTAAACAAAGATTAAAGGCATATGACGTCAAAAACACAAAACTAAATGTTGACAATAGGGCTACCGCCTTGGAACGGTCAGTGGCAAAAATGGCCGCTGGGGGGTTAAACCAGGTTCAAGGGTGCACCAAAACTCACACTTACCCTACTTTCAACCCAATAAAACGAGACAGTATAAATAAAGAAATCCCCGCCAGGAACTATTCTCTAACCAACAAGGCAGCATCAATAGGCAATATAAGTAAAACACAAAGATGCTCGTGTATATATAAATACAAAAACAGTAGCCTAGAAATCCACAAAGAATGTACTCATTGATTTGGCAGAAGCCATAGTAACAAGAGAATAAATCATTGAGGGCAGGACAAGACAAGATTGCAAACAAACATCAAACCGTCCTTTTTTGAACTTTAGGTAGACGTCATCATAGGGTCCACAGACTGTCCTGCAAACTTTACTGTATAAGGCTCGTCAATGAAACTATTGAAAAATATTACTTGTATTATTGTACACAAGCTATTGTTAGTTTCAATAAAGCATCACCAAATATAAGTGCGCTGAAGGGAAGCGAAATCAAGTTTACCCTCAAGGATTCATTTGTACGCGCTATAGTCTCCATGTTTCGTATAAAAGTAGGCAGAAATATCGAACAGGAGATGTAGCTTTCACAGAACATAGTAAAATAAAACCCCGCATTAAAACAATTACAATTACAATGTTAGTAAGAAGCAAACACAAACGGGTAGCCAATAGCCAATAGGGCTACCGCCTTGGAACGGTCAGTGGCAAAAATGCCGCTGGGTCTTTAAACCAGGTTCTAGGGTGCACCAAACCTCACTCTTACCCTATAGTCATCCCACTAAATATAAAAGACCCCACCACCACTACCCACCCCACTCAAACCAGGTTATGTTCTCTAAAGCCGTATTACATGGGAAATCGAGTTTGCGTGATAATTGATATTCTCTACCAAACAAGGCAGCATTAATAGACAATATAAATATAACACATAGATGATGGTGTATATGTGAATATAAAAATGCCTAGAAAGCTACAATGCAAATACTCAATGTACTGGCACAAGCCAGAGCAACAAGAGAACAAACCATTAAGTGTACGACAAGACAAGTCGACCGTCCTTTAAGGATTTAGGTAGACGTCATCATAGGGTCTACAGTAAACTGTCATGTATAGCTAACTTGCACGTTTAGAATCAGTGTATAATTATGCAATGTACTGGCGATATAAGGCCGAATACATTATACTGTTTGCAACATTTAAGTGAAGATTATATGAAATTATCAATTAAATGTGTTGAACGCGTTTCGTTCGTTTTATTTTATTTACTAAGAGGAGTAGTTGTCGAGTGCACTGTCGACACACTCGTTTCTGATACAACATGTAGATATAAAAGTCGAACAGGCGAACATGCAATAAAGCATTCAGGAACTAGAGTCAACCGAACAAAAACGCATCGAAACATATAATAATTACAAGAATAAACAAGAGGCAATGTATGTGACATCGCACACATAACAGGATTGACAACAATACGACTTCCTCCTTGGAACGGTCAGATGGTTTTACTGAATGAATGAATGGCATTTTACGGCACGTCGACACATAAATAGGTCACATTGTGAGCAAAAAACTGATGAAAGATGAAGAAATGAAGTACTAATTAAAAATTTATGTAAATATATAAAGATAAAACTATTAAAAAATAAGGGATGATATGGTAGTAATATAAACTATATATATAATCAACAAATGCCCGTCAACGGGTGTATAAACAAGTAAATTTATATAAGAACACATTATAATGATTAATATAGTCTGATTTCTTTTAGGAAATCTAAAACAAGACTAAAATCTATAGTGCCAAATAACTCTTTCATAAAATTAACATTGTAGTATCTTTGACGCACAGGATCAAAGTCTACACATTCCAGCAAGATGTGTTTGACCGTTAACGGTGCAAAGCAGGGTATACATTCTGGTAATTGCTCAACTTGTAATACATATGAATGAGTATAACGTGTATCCCCTATCCTCCACCGGGCTAGGACAACTTCTTCTCGACGAATGGGTCTACTAGAAGAACGCCATTCTCCAGGTAACGGTTTAATTGAATGGAGTTTATTGTTAATTGACAAATCCCAAGCGGATTGCCAAGAGTTAAGAATAAATGTGTTAATGCAACTTTTAAAATCAGTATAAGGTAATTTCGCATTATAAATATGTAAACCTAATGCTGCTTTAGCAGCACTATCAGCTCTATCATTACCACGTATTCCTACATGACTTGGAAGCCAGCAGTAAATAATAACATTATCAACTATAAGAGAATTGTACTTTTCTAAAAATTGAAGCACAACTGGGTTTTCATGTTTCATATTACCCAGTGCTTGAAGAGATGAAAGGGAATCAGAAAAGATTACAAAATGGTCATCATCAGATTCCTGAAAGGTTTCCTCAAAGTTACTGTATTTCGATTTAATTTCATTAAATTTGCTTTGAAAGACAGTAGGGTCAGTACTGGATTTGTTACTATTACAAAGATCAAAAATAATTGTTGGTGTTTCCAAAGTCCACGCTGAAATTTGTGGTAGTTTGTACTTGGCAATCAAATTTAGGTCGATTTCAGTGTCTCTTAATTTTAGTTTAATACGAAGACAAATGGTCGAATGGCCTTCGGTTTTCAATAAAAAAGAGGTTCATAACTAGGATTAAAAACATTATCGAAAGTTGGGTTTGAAGGGTTAGATTTTAATTTAATGGCATATTGAAGGACTAATTGTCCCGTCTATGAGACAGTGATGGTTCATTTAGCTTCAACATATATACTTTCGGCTGGTGATGTACGAAAGGCACCTAAGGCGAGTCGTAATCCTTGATTATGTATAGGTTCGAGCATCTGCAAGCATGACTTGCGAGTAGATCCATGTACTATTTAGCCGTAGTCCAGCTTGGATCTGATAAGAGCTCTATAAAGTTGTAAACGTACTTTACGATCTGCTCCCCAATTAGCATGGTTTAATTAATATAAAAAAAGCCTAGATAGCCACAAAGCAAATAATACTTAGGAAAAGCCAGATCAACACGAAAATAAACCATTAAGGCTGTTTACAAGACAATATTGAAGACATAAAGCTGAACCGTCCTCTCAAGATGTAGGCGACATCATAATTTGTATGATCTACAGTTATGTCCGGTTATCGCACACTCAAAGACATAAACAAATTGGCGAATTACATAAGAGTCAACAACCAAATATGCAGAATGTTTCAAAATGATAATTTCTTTAACAATTTTCAAACAGATTGGAAGAAAACGATCTTGTCCAAGGATCTTACGAAGTTTACAAGTCAAAACATCTGGTTGTGATAGTATTTGCAACAGAAGAGTTATTTAATTACTTTTTAAATTTTAAAGGCAGATCAGGGTTACGATCATATATACTATTTTGCAAAGGTTTTTCGAAGATAATGGTAACGGTAGTCCTGATGGATTAGCTTTTTGGTTATACCAAGGTTACAAACAGTAACCCCCATAACTCGACTACAAGCTCTAGAAAATGATGTTGCTATCCATAAGTTGGGATAATAAACAGTATTGAAATTGAAATCGAGATGAGTTCAATATCATTCATTTTCTTATTAATTCTCCATTGTCAATCGATAGATGCAAATCGGAAAAGGAAGCGACAGTTTCAAAATAATAATTTGTTAAGTTAAATTTCTTTAGGGTGTATATTACTTACAATAGTAGAAATTAAAGGGTTGTCAATGTTTACTATATCATCCAGATACTGCGGGTGTTATTAAACGCGATGACATCTGCCTGCATATCCGATGGACGTCTCAACATGAAATCTCTTCATAGCAATACAAAACCAAATCTGTGACGCACAGTTAGTATCTACGGTGTCCGGTTGGGGCCAGATACAATGTCGCAGTGTCGTGGGCGACAATGCGACGCCCGACAACGCGACATCGCGACATCGCGATACTACAGTGCGACATTGCGATACGACAACTCGACATTGCGATACGACATCGCGACAGTTATGTCGCGACATTATGACGCATTGTCGTAACGTCGCCCACGACAACGCGACCTTCTTTCAATTGTCGTAATGTCGCCAACGACAACGCGACATTATTTCAACTGTCGTAATGTCGCGATGTCGTTGGCGACATTACGACAATTGAAAGAATGTCTCGTTGTCGTGGGCGACATTATGACAATACGACATAATGTCGCGTTGTCATTCGCGACAATTCGACGCCCGACATTGCGACATCGCGACATCGCGGTTCGACATCGCGACATTGCGTACGACATCACGACATAATTGTCGCGATGTCGTATCGCAATGTCGCGATGTCATATCGCAATGTCGAGTTGTCGTATTGCAATGTCGCACTGTCGTATCGCGATGTCGCAATGTCGCGTTGTCGGGCGTCGCATTGTCGCCCACGACAATTCGACATTGCATCTGGCCCCAACCGGACACCGTAAATATCTATAGGGATATCAATAATTTAAACAGTAGTCACATACCTGACGAAAATATTATTTAACAGGAATATAAAAACTGCACAAACTTCTTGGCAAATCCACATAGTCTAAACTGTCGTTAGTAAACAAACAAAAACACGCTTTGTTATTGTTACAGGCCAAAAATGCACTTTTTACTTTAGCAAATGTATTTTGAATAAGAGAAATAGCATTGCCTTTAACATGGTTGTGCAACAAAGTTGTATATTAAAGTGTAGAAACATATAAGTACTTAAAGATGAAACTTGACGCTTATTACAAATTTTATAAAGAACATCTCCTGAATGTTTCATTGACCCAAATAAATTGGCAGGATTTCTAACAACATGAAGACAATAAGATGCACTTTGGAAATGTTGTTTTTTTTGTGGTGCAGGCACCAGATTTAGAAATAAAAGGGCTGTATAAGGTTGTTTGAAATTGTACTTTAGGAATTCAGTTCACAGAGTAGTTATATGCATGGAAATAACATCATTCTTAGTAGATTGGACATTGGACTGGAGAATACGTATTAGTGCTTCCGACTTCCAGAAATAAAACATTGAGGTCATGATGGCGTTAAACAAAGATAACATTATTAGCTGCTTTATCAACACATTTGTTATTAAATTCCTGTATATACAAATTGAATATATAGGACTCGGAGGAACTTTAGAGGGGTAGCTGTATATAAGTTAATACAGGTATATAGGATTTTAAGAATTGACTTAGTTCGGGTTCGTATTTTCTCCAAGACACCATTTTGTACTCAAAATCTCATCTGAGCACGACACACAACATCAATTACTGAAGGTAATCAATAGATAACAAATACCGAATACGTTATCTATAATATCAAAATTACCAGTGATGAAATGACCAGCCGGAGCATAGCACAATGTGGAATGTTTAGACTCACATTCCTTAGACGTTTTATTCTATGCTAAGGTCAGAAACGTTTGTGTTGTAGACAAAAAACATATGTCTAACTGGTTTGTTATACTTATAGTAAATAATGGACTTTCCAATTTATTAGGAAATGGCTGTCGAGGTCAGAATCCTTGTCAATATGATGTCGGTCGACATGTTGTAGGAAGCCAGTGTGTCCGTGCCGGCCATTGTTTCTGCGGATACTATGGCATAGTATAGTACATACTATGGTGTACGCAAGGCCATTATGGCCGCAGGGGGCGTCTCAACGTTATGTGATCGAGTGTAAGGTGGAATAATTACGTATTGGGTGGAGAAAAATGACTGAATCAGTAAACTGTATTGAATCTTGTTTAACGGCTCATCAACACATTATAGGCTTTTTATAGCCTCCCCAGAGAAAGTTGAAGGTGGTATTATAACTTAATGAGTGGGAGAAATTGAATTGAATTGGATATTGTTCAACGGCTCATCAACACATTATAGGTTATTTAGACCTATCTCAGAGGAAAGGGAATGTGGTATTATAACTTACTGAGTGATAAAATAATGACTAAATAAGGGAATTGAATTGAATTGAACCTTATTTAATGGCTCGTCAACACATTATAGGTGATTAGGTTATTTAAGGCCGCCCCAGAGAAAGGGTATTATAACTTATTGAGTGGTGAAATATTGACTAAATAAATACATTCAATTGAATTGAATCTTGGTTAGCGACTCATCAACATATTATAGTGTATTTAGAGCCGAGAGAGAGTGGAACGTGTTATTATAACTTAATGAGTTGTGAAATAATGACTAAATAGGAAAATTGAATTGCATTGAATCTTGTTTAACGGATCATTAACATAATATATATGTCCCCCTGCGGAGGCAATGGCCTTGCGGCCTCCTACGCCTAGGCCATAGTATCCGCGGACACAATGGCCGGTGCGGTTACGTGTGTATAGCTTTGGTAATGAAATATATATATTATAAAGTATACTTACGACTAAAACGTGTGTCTGCTTCCTCGTCGATCAACTCAAGCGAAGATATGGATAACGAAGTGAGAAATAAAAGCAATGGGGTACTTTCCCGACTGTTTAGAAAAAATATCAAGATTAGGGTCCTGCAAAATCAACAGATTTGTGTGCTATACATATATTTCAAATATGCTATATTTGAAGAATTGGATTTAATTCCGGTTAAAATTTCAGCATAGGGTGAAAATACAACAAAATGGAGATAACGCATCTGTTTTGCAAATATAACGGGAAGATAGTAGGTAAAGTAGATATAAAAATCGAAAAGGAAAAGTATCATTCAAAGACGACAGTCAACCATAAACACACACAAAAACAAAGAACAACTTTAAAGATGAATAAAGGGCCAAATAAGACATCACAAACACAAAAGGGTTGACAATAGGGCTACCGCCTTGGAACGGTCTGTGGCAAAACAAGGCCGCTGGCGGTTTTAGCCAGGTTCTAGGATGCACCTAACCTCACACTTACCCTACTGTCATCCCAATAAAACGGGACAGTGTAAATAAAGAAATCCCCACCATGAACTATTCTCTAACCAACAAGGCAGCACTAATAGACAATACAAGTAAAATAATAACCTAGAAAGCCACAAAGAAGGTACTCAATGACCTGGCAAAAGCTAGAGCAACAATAGAACAAACCACTGAGGGCACGACAAGACAAGATTGCAGAAAAAAATCAAACGTCACCGTCCAAAAGTCGATCTGGAAATGTATCAGTCACAGAACACAGTCACCTAATAGCACGAACTCAAAACAAACAACACTCACCAGGAAAAATAAAAACAGAGTATGCGACACCACATACACAGAAGAGTTGACAATAGACGTACTGCCTTGTAACGGTCCATCCGACAAAACATACACAGAAGAGTTGACGATAGGCGTACTGCCTTGTAACGGTCCATCCGACACCACAAACACAAAAGAGTTGACAATAGACGTACTGCCTTGTATCGGTCCATCCGACACCACATACACAGAAGAGTTGACAATAGCCTTACCTTACTTCCTTGTAACGGTCCATCCGACACCACATACACAGAAGAGTTGACAATAGTCGTACTGCCTTGTAACGGTCAATCCGACACCACATACACAGAAGAGTTGACAATAGGCGTACGTACTGCCTTGTAACGGTCCGTCCTTGTAACGGTCCATGCGACACCACATACACAGAAGAGCTGATAATAGACGTAGCTGCTAATAGACGTACCGCATTGTAACGGTCAGTTTCAAAAACTTGTCCCAAACCTCACACTTAATCTGTTGTCATCTGAATTAAACGGAACAGTGTAAATAAATAAATCACGCCAGGCTATATCCTCTTATGACAAACAAAAGAAATCACTTTTCTCCCTGTAAAACAGCGTAGTGAGTTATTTCAAAATGTCGACCAGGAAATGCAGTTTTCACAGAACACAGTAAACCCAAAAACACGCAAAAAGACAAATATGAATGGCAATGTCAATAAGGAATAAAGGCATATGACATCACCAACACAAAAATGGTTGACAATAGTGCTTCCGCCTTGGAACGGTCAGTGACAAAAAAAAAAGCCGCTTGGGGTTTAAACCAGGTTCTAGGGTGCACCAAACCTCACTCTTACCCTATTGTCATCCCTATAAGTTGACAATTCAACGAAGTCATTGCTGAAGTATACTATAAAAAGGTGTCGGGCTGATATGACGTCTGATATAGGGTGTGATATTAAAATACCCATTTAATATTATCTATATAATGTTCGTCATTATTGAAACAGCATTATAAAATCTGTAAAACACTAGTCCTATTGTCAACCTTTTTTTACTTGCTTCTTATTTATCCTTGCAATTGGTGTTTGTTTCGATGCGTGGTTTTGGTTGACAATCATCTTGGTTGACTGTGATCGGTGAATACTACATTTCCAGTCCGGCTTTTATCTTATATTGCTTATTAATGCTGCCTTGTTTGTTAGAGAATATAACCTGGCGGGAATATCTCAGGATGACAATATGTTAACAGTGAGGTTAGGTGCACCCTAGAACCTGGTTTAAACCGCCAGCGGCCATTGACAGTTTTAATGCGCTAGCCCTATTATCTCCCCTTTTTATGATTGTGATGTCATAAATTGCCTTTTATTCATCTTTGTAATTATTGTTTGTTTCTATCCGTGTTTTTGGTTGACTGTATTCCTTGAATGCAACGTTTTATGTTTACTTTATATCAGTAAATACTGAAAAGAAGTTCCCTTGGAAGCAACCAACATAAACGAGAGAGAATAGTAGTAGACTCCGTTTTATTCAGTCTTTCGTGAGAGGTAATATAACTTGTATCACCTCTCACGCCTCCCTAGCGCTGGCTTAATCGGTATCTTACTTTAAAAGCACAAGGAGTGGGCTTGATGATCCCAAAGGACCAGTAAGTAATAACACTACTGATTTGTCATCGGGGCGACCTTTTACATTACAACATTCATCTAATTACAGCATTCAATTACATTATTTCATTACATTTCATTACAGCATGCAACATTTAACATCTATAACAAAACTGGGTTTCGCGGGTGAATCACTATTAAATCTGTGTTCTGTATAATTCTAATGAGAACAGTGGTCCTATAGAAACCAAAGCACTCAATCGCTATGGCACCGTATGTGAACACAGTCTCCATTGTCTGCAGTGCCCAAATAAACAAGACAGTGTAAATACATCCCATCAAAAGGAAATCTTTAACAATGAAGTCATCATCCAGAGAAATTAGCAAAAGATACACTAACTGTT
Organism: Cyrtodaria siliqua; assembly: GCA_037043455.1. Lineage (NCBI taxonomy): Eukaryota > Metazoa > Mollusca > Bivalvia > Adapedonta > Hiatellidae > Cyrtodaria > Cyrtodaria siliqua. The sequence goes on from JAWPHD010000367.1 coordinate 126,684, forward strand.
GTAAAAATATATAATAAATATAATCAGAAATACCTTAAGATGTATCCATAATTGTACTGAACAACCACAGCAGTTACTGTCAAAGAGAACCCCAATCTAGGATACGACAAACAAGTTGTGGGATGACAGTTCATGCACCTATGTCCGTTTTAAGGGTTTCAGAAGGTACAATCATATAATCCCACGCGATTGTTACAGCATTTATCGCATAAGACAAAGGAGAAGCGTACTGACTGACTGTTAAGTGTGGCAATCCTTAAACATGCATTTGAAGTGGGTTGCAGTATTTAAAGGGTTGTATCATTTTGTGTAAAGTGGTCTGGAAAACCGTCAGAGCAATTTTATTTCCGACGTTTGTACATCACACCATAAAATAAAGGCTGGAATAGTCCTATTTGCGAAAAAATTTCAGTGTTAGTGTTCATTACATTTACATTTACATATTATTCAGTCCATTAAGCGATGGGGAAGCTTATATTAGCAGGATTTTATAACGCATATTTCGACATTAAAACATATTTAAAACATTTTTTTACCGCAAAATGCGATAACATGTTTAAAATAACCTATTAAACGTTTTAATTTTACGATATGCAAACTTTTTTAGCCAACATTAAGGTTTTATTTAATACCCCAGCCAACCCCGTTTTCGCTTCTTGGAGAATGGAGAAGGGTTTGGATGGGGGGGGGGGGGGGGGGGGGGGGGGGGGGGGAATATGAGAACCAAATAAACTACCATAGTGCTGTCTTCTCCAAGATTCGGGGGGGGGGGGGGGAATATGAGAACCAAATAAACTACCATAGTGCTGTCTTCTCCAAGATTCGAACAGGTACCACCATCTTTCTAAACTATTATAAAACGTGCGTCCTGCTCCGACTACTGAGCTACCGAGAAACATATTATGATTGCTACATATGAAAAAAAAATGTCAACACAAATGAACAATTAGGGCGTGCTAACCTTTTTAAAGCCCACATAACTGTTGATTTATTCAATAAGCCATTTTGGTTTGCATCAGTGACTATGTGTTAAGTTTATAATTATATAAGTTGTAATATATGTGTCATATGATGCAAAAACCAAATAGCTCATTTTAAAAAAGCATGGCCTATGTATAACAGCACGCTCTTTTACCAAGCATAATCCACGATAGAGTGTGTCGCCTTCTGGCGGTGAACAATGGTTGTCCACATATAATGGCAATGGCTACTCCTTACATTTATTGCCGGATTATACATTTCTAACAGGCAGCGATATAAGACTATAACGGGTTGTGCTAGGTTTTCTGCATTCAAGTGCTGACATTGGTTACAGACAATTAACTGTGTCACGTCATTGTCACATCATTGTATTTTGGCGCTTGCAATAGTTATTAAATCATGATAAATCAGATAAATCGCAAATATCATAATTGTCAACATTCGTTCAATGTAGAGGCCTTCCAGAGGGGATCCATGTTCCCTTGTTCCCTGAAAATATTGCCCAATGTTCCCGTGTTCCCAAAATATAATTTGCTTTATTCCCCAAAAATCATTCTGATGAATTAACAAGCCAATTTGGCCTACTATAAAGATAGTTGCATCTTTGACATGGTAATTTTTTGAAATGAAAGTTATTTTATATTAAAGTTAAAATTGTATTTCTTGTAAACTCATGTTCCCTTGTTCCCTAAAATTATGCCAATGTTCCAATTTCCCCCTGAAAATAACAATGTTCCATTGTTCCCAAAAATATATATGGTCATGTTCCCTTGTTCCCCAAAACCCGTGAGAGGCCCTCAATGTACAAAAGGAGGTCAGTGGCCCAATGGATAGCACGATGAACTCTGAATATGACGATTTAAGACCTCACCGACACCACAGGTTGTCTGTGTGTCCTTAAGCAAAACACTTCCCTCAACCTTTTTGTACAGTATTTCGCAGTATATCTTTCGAACAAGTATTTTGATAGAAGTTGCGGCTACCAGATTCTGATATATCTTGCGCTCTCTCTGATGAAGGGCGGCTCAATTCAAACCAATGTGCAAAGCGTTTTAAAACAAGAGCATACACTGTTCAAGGAAGCGGCAAAACTCAGTTGATACCGTATATCTATTGAACACGAATTATTTCCCCTCGGCTTTAAAAATTACAGCAAGCAGATGATTTGTATACTATGGTAGCATAGTTTTGCAAGTCTGATAGCTTATGTATTACTTAATTATGTCAACATTATTGCGACGTAAACTATATTAGGAAGTAAATATCTGTTTTAATTCGACATAACATGCGACATGAACTATTCTTGGATTGGCATTTTAGTTTTAAGGGAACTGGATAACTAATTTCAAATAAAAAAAAATAAAAATATTTGCTTCAGTTTCATGTTAAATATTTATTTGCACCAAAATACAGGGGCGTAGAGTGACCTATTTTCAACATACTCCTAATACGTGGTGCGAAGCGCCGAGTTGGAATGGACTAAAAGGAAGTGTCCCCTGCCAGAAGTTGGGTTCGGGTGACCTCCTCTTATTTGTTCTTCATCTTTGGACCAAAATGGTGCTCGTACTCGTGCTCGTCAGGAATATAAATAGTTTCTGCTCGCAAAAAAGTGGTTATTTTCTACCCTTACCCCATACGCTCTCATCTTGCATTTATAAACATTTTAGGATTTTTATTTATTTTTCGAAGTTACTCACGGGAGCAAAGTAGTATGAGACGCTACGCCCCTGTAATGGCCTACCTTCTGCTTTCAGTTTAACCAATATCTGAGTATATGTACGCTGGCGATTCGGCGATTTTTAAATGAAAAATCATTTATTTATTTGTTTTTTATCGCTAAAGGTTGTAATTTTAATAAAAAAAAACTCTGATAATACCCCAGTGAAACTTCAAGAACTGGCCGAAACAATCTGGTCGCGTTTGACTGGGGGTAATCTCAAAATGTGCAGAAACAATCACCTTGTCATTAGTTGCGAGGAAATGGAGGTAGAGATATACGCGTATAATTTGCACAAACCTTTCAGTATAACTTAGAGTTGCACGGTGTACATAACGGATGCTAAGAATTCTTAAACAACTTAAATTTTCAACGGTATATATAACGGATGCTACGAATTCTCACACAACTTAGAGTTGCAACTGTGTATATAACCGAAACTTAGAAGTCTTACACAACTTAGAGTTACAACGATGTATATAACGGATGCTACGAATTCTCACACAACTTAGAGTTGCAACTGTGTATATAACCGAAACTTAGAAGTCTTACACAACTTAGAGTTACAACGATGTATATAACGGATGCTACGAATTCTCACACAACTTAGAGTTGCAACGGTGTATATAACGGATGCTACGAATTCTCACACAACTTAGAGTTGCAACTGTGTATATAACCGAAACTTAGAAGTCTTACACAACTTAGAGTTACAACGATGTATATAACGGATGCTACGAATTCTCACACAACTTAAAGTTGCAACGGTGTATTATATAATGCTACGAATTCTTACACAACTTAAGAGTTGCACGGTGTATATCGCGTTGCGACGATGTTTATAACGGAAGCTAAGCATTCTTACACAACTTAGAGTTGCAATTGTGTACATAACGGATGATACGAATTCTCACCTTAACTTAAAGTTGCAACGGTGTATATAACGGAAGATAAGAATTCTTATACAACTTATATAAATCATAATCACTTTCAAACTATCTTTGTTAAATTTTGTTAAAAAGTTTATCAAAAGAGGTTATGACCCTATTATTTTGCAACGTTCTGCATGCTTGGTGGTGGACCCTTTTACAGTTCGCCACTATGCTTTCCTCTTTAATTGTACGACGACCGGACAGACCCTATGATGACGCCTACCTAAAGTCCATTGGGATGGTGGCGTTTGATGTTTGTTTATGATCTTTCTTGTCGTGCCCTTACTGGTTTATTCTCTTGTTGCTCTGGTTTCTGCCATGTCACTGAGTACCTTCATTGTGGCTTTCTAGGCTATTGTTTTTTTTTGTATTATATTTACACGAGCATATTTTGTGTTTTACTTATATTGCCTATTGATGCTGCCTTGTTGGTTAGAGATAAGATCATGGCGGGGATTTATTTATTTACACCGTAGGGTAAGTGTGAGGTTTGGTGCACCCTGGAACCGGTTTAGATCCCCCCCCCCCCCCCACTCCAGTGGCCTACTTTGCCGCTGACCGTTCCAAGGCGGTAGCCCTAGTTTCTGTGTTTTGTGGTTGACTGTCCTCCTTTCCCTGTCCGATCTTTTTGTATTTCTTAAGAGTTGCACGGTGTATATAACGGATGCTAAGAATTCTTACACAACATGGAGTTCCAACGGTGTATATAACGGATGCTACGAATTCTCACACAACTTAAAGTTGCAACGGTGTATATAATGGAAGCTAAGAATTCGTACACAACTAAGAGTTGCAACGGTGTATATAGCAGATGCTAAGAATTCTCACACAAGTTACAGTTGCAACTGTGTATATAACGGATGTTACGAATTCTTACACAACTTAAATTTGCAACGGTGTATATAACAGATGCTTATAATTCGTACACAACTTATAGTTGCAACGGTGTATATTACGGAAGCTAAGCATTCTTACACAACTTAGAGTTGAAAGTGTGTACGTAACGGATGCTACGAATTCACACCTCAACTTAAAGTTGCAACTGTGTATAGCCCATTTCACCCCGACATTTGCCGAAAGATCACGGATAATAACGAGCTATCTCCGAGTAGCCAAATAGGTCGACCAATCAAACGCTGGTAGGCACATTAAATATTCCTTGTAACGGTGCCAATGTGAATTAAAAACAATGTAAAAATGTTATTAAATGTCAGACTATAACTTGAACGCATGACAAATATATGTTATTAATGTGTTTGGCACTGTAGAAAAACAAAAAGTAAAGCGTGTTTGTTGATACAATTCAAAAACGTGATTGTCAGAAAACAATGAATATTTCTATCATAACACCGGTTCCAACTTACGCGCACATGCTCCAATGTAAACAATTCAACACGTGTTCGTATAGCCTTGAAATCCGATCTAGTTTCCAAGGAAAGAGTCAAGATGGCTTCTGTGTAGAATAGCACTAACGATTGCGGTGTTTTAGCGAACAAATACGCATATATAAAGACTGAAACTAGTTAATTTGTGAGTGTTGATACTGTTATGACTACCAGCATCTGATTAGTTCTTGAAGTCATGTGACTTTGCGCCATGTGACTGAAATTCCGAACTTTGTATGGAGATTTCCGAAGTACCGGTGAAATGGGCTATACAACGGAAGATAAGAATTCTTACACAACTTAGAGTTGCAACGGTGTAATGTATATTACGGAAGCTAAGCATCCTTACACAACTTAGAGTTGAAAGTGTGTACTTAACGGATGCTACGAATTCACACCTCAACTTTAAGTTGCAACTGTGTATACAACGGAAGATAAGAATTCTTACACAACTAAGAGTTCCTCGGTTTATATAACGGGTGCTACGAATTCTCACACAACTTAAAGTTGCAACGGTGTATATAATGGAAGCTAAGAATTCTTACACAACTTAGAGTTGCACGGGTATATAACGGATGCTTAGAATTCTCACACAACTTAGAGTTGCACGGTGTATATCGTGTTGCGACGGTGTTTATAACGGATGCTAAGAATGCTTACACAACTGGAAGTTCCAACGGTGTACATAACGTATGCTACGAATTCTCACCTTAACTTAAAGTTTGCAACGGTGTATACAACGGAAGATAAGAATTCTTACACAACTAAGAGTTGCACGGTTTATATAACGGATGCTAGGAATTCTTACACAACGTAGAGTTCCAACGGTGTATATAACGGATGCTACGAATTCTCACACAACTTAAAGTTGGAACGGTGTATATAACGGAAGCTAAGAATGTTTACACAACTAACAGTTGCAACGGTGTGTATTGCAGATGCTAATACCTCTCACACATGTTACAGTTGCAACTGTGTATATAACGGATGTTAAGAATTCTTATACAACTTAAATTTGCAACGTTGTACATAACGGATGCTAATAATGCTTACACAAATTAAAGTTCAACGGTGTATATAACAGATGCTAATAATGTGTACACAGCTTATAGTTGCAACTGTGTATATAACGGATGCTAAGAATTTGTACACAACTTAATGCTGCAAGGGTGTATATAACGGAAGCTAAGAAGTCTTACACAACTTAGAAATACAACGGTGTATATAACAGATGCTACGAATTATTGCACAACTTAAAATTGCAACGGTGTATATAACGGATGCTAAGAATTATTGCACAACTTAGAGTTGCACGATGTGTATAACGGATGCTAAGAATTCTTACACAACTTGGAGTTTCAAACGGTGTATATAACGGATGCTACGAATTCTCACACAGCTTAAAGTTGCAACGGTGTATATAACGGAAGCGAAGAATTCTTACCCAATTTAGAGTTTCAACGGTGTATATTACGAATGCTACGAATTCTTACACAACTTAAGAGTTGCAACGTTGTATTTAACAGATGCTAAATATTCTGACACAACTAAGAGTTGCAACGCTGTATATAACGGAAGCTAAGAATTCCTACACAACTTAGAAATACAACAGTGTATATAACGGATGCTAGGAATTCTTACACAACTTAAAATTGCAACGGTGTATATAACGGATGCTAATAATTCTTACCCAGTTTAGAGTTTCAATGGTGTATATAACGAATGCTACGAATTCTTACACAACTTAGAGTAGCAACGGTGTATTTAACAGATGCTAAGAATTCTTACACAACTAAGAGTTGCAACGTTGTATATAACAGAAGCTAAGAATTATTACACAACTTAGAGTTACAACGGTGTATATAACGGATGCTAAGAATTTTCACACAAAACGGATGCTAAGAATTCTTATCCAATGTAGAGTTTCAACGGTGTATATAACGGATGCTAAGAATTCTTGCACAACTAAGAATGCAACGTTGTATATAACGGATGCTAAGAATTCTTACACAACTAACAGTTGCAACGTTGTATATAACGGATGCTAATAACTCTTGCACAACTTAGAGTTTCAACGGTGTATATAACGAATGCTACGAATTCTTGCACAATTTAGAGTTGCAACGGTGAATTTAACAAATGCTAAGAATTCGTACACAACTAAGAATTGGAACGTTGTATATAACGGAAGCTAAGAACTCTTACACAATTTAGAGTTACAATGGTGTATATAACGGATGCTAAGCCTTGAATTCTCACACAAAATGGATACTAAGAATTCTTACCCAATGTAGAGTTTAAATCCGTGTAAATAACGGATGCTAAGAATTCTTGCACAACTTAGAGTTTCAACGTTGTATATAACGGATGCTAAGAATTCTTGCACAACTACGATTTGCAACGTTGTATATAACTGATGCTAAGAATTCTTACACAACACAGAGTTCCAACGGTGTATAAGAATTCGTACACAACTAAGAATTGGAACGTTGTATATAACGGAAGCTAAGAATTCTTACACAATTTAGAGTTACAATGGTGTATATAACGGATGCTAAGCCTTTGAATTCTCACACAAAATGGATACTAAGAATTCTTACCCAATGTAGAGTTTAAATCCGTGTAAATAACGGATGCTAAGAATTCTTACCCAATTTAGAGTATCAACGGTGTATATAACGGATGCTACGAATTCTTGCACAACTAAGAGTTGCTACGGTGTATACAACAAGATGCTAAGATTTCTCACACAACTGAGTGTTGCAACTGTGTATTTAACGGATGTTAAATGTAGATATAAATTTCGAACAGGATATGTAGTATTCAAGGATCAAAGCCATCAAAATCACGCATGGAAACAAACAATAATTACAAAGATGTATAAAAGTCAAAATATGAGATGTGACACCACAGACATAAAAGGGGTGACAACAGAGCGTATTGGAAGAGTAAGCGACAAAAAAAGCCGCTGGGGGTTAAATAAGGTTCTAGGGTACATCAAACCTCTCATTTACACTATTGTCATCCCAAAATAAAGATATTCCCGCCAAGTTATATTCTCAAACAAACAAGGCAACGTTTATAGACAATATTAGAATTCTTACACAACTTAAGAGTTGCAACGGTGTATATAACGGATGCTAAGAATTCTCACACAGCTTCGAATTACATCTGTGTATATAACTGCAGGCTAAGTATTCCAGCACTTATAAGTGAACATATAATAGCAACTGTGTATATAACTGTATGCTCATAGAACTGTGTATATAACTGTACGATAAGTATTACATCACATAGAATAGCGATTGAGTTTATAACTGTACATATAATATCAACTGTGTGTATAACTATAAGATACAAATTCCATCACATAGAATAGCGACTGCGTTTATAACTGTTAATATAATATCAACTACTGTGTGTATAATTGTACGATAAGTATTCCACCACATAGAATAGCGATTGTGTTTATAACTGTACATATAATATTAACTGTGTGTATAACTGTACGATACGTATTCCATCACATAGAATAGCGATTGCGTTTATAACTAATATCAACTGTGTGTATAACTGTACGATAAGTATTCCATCACAAAGAATAGCGTTTGCGTTTATAACTGTACATATAATATCAACTGTGTGTATAACTGTATACTAAGTATTCCAGCACATAGAATAGCGATTGCGTTTATAACTGTACATATAATATCAACTGTGTGTATAAGTGTATACTAAGTATTCCAGCACATAGAATAGCACTGTGTATATACTGTACACAGAATAGCGATTGGAAATATAACTTTACGTGTAATAGCAACTGTGTATATAAATGTATACTAGTCAATCCAGCACATTTAATAGCGACTCTGTATATAACTGAACACAGAATAGCAACCGTGTATGTAACTGTATACTAAGTATTCCAGCACATAGAATAGCAACTGTGTATATAACTGTACATAGGACTGTATATATAAATGTATGTTAAGTATTCCAACACATAGGATATCATATGGGTATATAGCTGAACAAAATATGGCATAAAAAAGTATGTGTATATAACTGTATGCTAAGTGTTCCAGCACTTAGATTAGTAACTGTGTTTATAACTGTACATAGACCTCTGTTTATAACTGTACGCTAAGTTTTCAATCACAGCATACCATATGTACGTATAACTGTACATAGAAAAGTAACTGTATATATATAACTGTACGGTAAGTATTCCAGCATATACATTATGCTAAATATCACCTCAACTCAAACAGTGTACAGCAGGCTGAGACATGTATGAAGGTAGTAGAAAATTGTAATTGTTTCGAAAAACATATTTATGCTAGTATGAAGAAGCGAGTGGAACTCTATAATATTTTATTTCGTTCCAATCCTATTAACTATGAATTGTAATATATGTGTTGTAAAATGCTTAAATAAACAAGAGGTCAATGACCTTGAAGCTCTACTGATAGGTTTTTGATAGCTAGATCAGCATTTCTGTGAAGTTTCATGAAAATCCGTCAAGTAGTTTCAGAGAAGTAGTCGCTACAAGTTTTCATTATATAACTCTACGTATACAAAGATGGCCACTGGCGGCCATGTTTAACGTCCAATCAAAATATTTTTGACAAGGATCAACATTATGTCATATTGATCATTTTAGAAAAAGTCCCATATCATTATCACTTATAGTTTTCAAGAAGTATTATTTTTAGCTGTGGCGGCCATCTTGAATTTCCGACAAACCTGAAATGTTGCTAGAATCATTTAGACATCAAGAGCAACATTCCTGTGAAGTTTCATAGAAATCCGTCGAGTAGTTTCAGAGGAGTAGTCGCTACAAGTTTTTACTAAATAACTCTATGTAAACAAAGATGGACGCTGGCAGCCAGGTTAAACGTCGAATCAAAACGATTTTCGACAAGGACCAACATCATGTCATGCTGATCATTTTAGAAAAAAGTCCCATATCAATATCACTTAGAGTTTGTTTTCAAAATTGTTTTTTAAAAATCTATTTTTAGCCGTGGTGGCCATGAATTTTTGCTAGGATCATCTAGTCGGACGACGGACGCCGCACCACGGCATAAGCTCTGCTGATCTCTGATCAGTAGAGCTAAAAATATGTAAAACTAGAATCAGACACGCAAACTAATAAAGTTATGTTCGTCACCACTTAAGTATTCTCAGAACAGGGGGACTGTCTTATCGTATAGCCCTGGTTATTACACCATTAAATTATACACACATACGAAATCGATTAAAAAGAAAAACGAGATTCGGTTTAAAAAGTTTTATTTTTTTGTTTTTTCACGACTAGACTAATAAAACAATTGTCAACATGTCCATATTTAAACACTTCACTGAGATAAGACGACACCCGCACCATCTTGGTAATTATTAGTCAAGAGTATTGCATTACAAATAGTTAAATTCCTTCTTACAAGTCGGAGATTTGAGTTCATGCATATTAACAGCTTTAACATTATCATAACAAGAGGGCACATTTGTTAGGTTATCAATTTGTTTAAAAAAAGTCATGTCCCGTAAAAAGATATCCATGATTCAACACTAGAAGCATTGTTTTGATTCAACACTGGAAGCATTGTTTTCATCATTTGGTCACACATTGCATAGGTACGCCAAACACAGCTTTTTCTAAAATACATATAAGTATGATAACTATTGTTACCAAGATGTTGCGAATGGCTTGACGAAAACACATCAATTCGAATTTCTATTCTTTGCAGCAACGTTTAATCTGTGAACGTCGTAATCAACACGAATATGTGGTGTTCGATCATGGCTGGAGAGAGATTCCTTCATGTCTTTGACCACAACATACAACACGTACATGTAACAAAACACAATTACAATATGGATTTTTTAAAATGTGTAAACTAATAAAAAGAAAATGGTTTTCAACCATTTTATGTCTCCAAAGTGGTTTGACCAAGTCATGCTACACCCACGTTTACAAACAAATAACGATTGTTGGTGTTCTATAGGTTTGACCAACTCCTCACGGTATGCATGGGTTGTACAGTGACTATCATTTACACAGTTACAATTGTAAATGGGCCGGTGGCCTACAATATGAACACCAATGCCGTTATGTTACGTTGATTAAAGTCTTTTTCTATAAAGCACACAAGTCAGACTAAGTCATACTTTATGAAATATGCATAATAACAAAATGCAAAACGCACGCACACGGGAGTCATAAATGGCACATGAAAGGGACACGGGCAATCCTGAGGTATAATTGACGCGCTATAAGCCAAACTTCTAACCCTTTCGCTGCCACAGTCAAAACATTGATTTTAGGACCAGTGTAGGCCCAGATCAGTATGCGACCAGTGTAGGCCCAGATCAGTATGCACACTATGTGCAGGATGATAAGGGTATACACTGTTCGCCATTCAGTTAAAATGTTTACAATAACACATTACCGGAAGGTTTGAATTCAAATTTTAGCAGACGACATTGAAATTTGGCGGTGAAAGGGCTAAACAAAACTAAATGAAAAGTAAAGTAAATTTACGTCAGTCATTAAAATGTATCAGCTACAATAACCTGCAATGAATTGTGTGTAAAATAAAAATAATAGTTTAAAACTTAAATAATTTAGAATTTTGCTAGAGTTATTTCCTATTACGGACAATCCGCTATAAATTGCTTATAGGAACTATACCAACATAGAAATAGTCTTGCTTTAAAATACTTTGGACGAAAATAACCCAGATTGCCGTGTGTCCTTTGAACACTTCTAGCCCACAGAGGGACACACGGCAATCTTGATTTTTTTTAAACTCGCGGCGTCCCGTTAATCTTTCTACATAACTTACATATTTGCATTCATAAATATTAATTATTTGAATGGCTTAAATCAAAATATGTTTACATATTACTAACTATTGATAAGTTTGCACCAAAACAATATTTAAAAATCTGGTAAAAAAACGAAGAAAAATGAAATCTAATTTTTTTATTTAATTATATGCAAGCAGTTTAAAAGTCAACATGATGCAGGATAAAACGAGGCGATAGCTTTAATTCTTGATATGTAACTCAAGATTGCCGTATGTCCCTTTAACAACACACATATAACTGTATAATAATAGCCACTAATAGTTAACAATGTTTGGTTTGCTGGTTACACCAAGTCATGCCTCCATTTTGATTTAAAAAATAACTATAGGTAAAATATTATATAAAACACCAATACAAGTTGTTATCCAAGAGATCTTTGAAAAACACCAAGTTTACAAACAGCTAGATGTAGTTCAATCGCAGTGTATACACTACTGTTAAAGTTGTAAATGATTTTTGTTTGCGGAGCTGGATTGATCCAAATATATTTGTTACATAGATAAACACCTTACAGTCATATTTATTGGTAATTGGTAATATACTGAAAGGAAAAGGAATCGTATAATCAAATATTGCCTATACTACACTAGTATATACACCTAATTCCACGTAATATTTCAGATATACAAAAAGGGGCTACAGCTAATTTCAGAAAGCACAGTAGACCTTTTAATCAAAGTATACTTTGTTACCCGAAATTCATAAATGTTGAAGTTTGAAAAAGTCAAGCCAATTCAGTATTGTGTTCAATGTTAAGAGATTGCAACGTTTAAAGCTTAAGTTTATCCACCTGCTGGAGCCAAATGCGCGTTCTGTGTTTAGTTTTAAACATATTTATTTTACATCGATTGCGAAACAAGTTCTTGCAACTTAGATTAATCACTCGCGTTCTGTCGATAATGCAACTTTAAACTAACTTTAAAGAGGTAACCATTGGTGTGTTCGGTGCTGTTTAAACCTTTTTTCCGAAAGGACAGGCATATTGTCGCCCTGTACCATTCGATTAGCAGTAGCATACTAATATACACTATATAGGGGTATTTCCCAGTATGCGTTTCTTTTCCCTTTTCAGTATATATATTTTCTTTGACAATCGGTTCAGAATAAAACAAATATTACTCACAACCTGTTAGATGTAGTTTTTAAAACAGATTTGATATATTCTATCCAATGGAACTCTCAAACTTAAGTAATATTAAAAATGAATGCATACATATCTTGACTTTAATACTTGCTTTCAGATTGTTAAGTTGTATGCCGTCCCAATTTTGTAAGGAAACAAATCTAATATATGTACCTATTCTAAACTTAATTTTTATATAAAGCAGGTATTCTCAACCGATTTTCAAAACTCAAAATTTCTAATTTGTCCTAAAACATTTAGCTCAGACGCAGCACCACAAACAATAAATGCAAGCATGATTAACACCTAACATTAACATTAAGATCTAAAAATCATGGAGTTTTCTTATTATTTTCAGAGTATTTAAAATTAAAAACAAATTACCGCAAAACAACATCTGTATATTAATAATAATGAAATTTATATTTCAAGTGAAAATATACATTCCTAAATATTAACTATTGTACTCGCTGTAATAAAACAAATAAATTAGAAAGCACCTTCATTGCACTTCAGGAAGGTTTTGACACGAGTATTTTAAATGAAAAAAAAAATGAAAAAAAAAATTCAACTTCTCTACAATAATGCTAATAATAATAATTATGATGAAGTTTAAATTCCTTAAAAATATTCATTTCTAAATTTCGACTGTAATAATGTTATAAAACGGGAATAAGAAATCCCGTCTGCAAGTCAATAATTCACAATAAAGGAATGCTGGATGGTTTGCACCTACAAACACAGCGATTTGATTCTTTGGATAATATAATGCTGATTATAAACAATTACTTCTTGCATGTATGACATACTGTAATGTAGTTTTGATTTTTTTTAAATGGATGAAAATGACGATGTTCTTATGATTCTAATGTTATTTTTTTACAACCCTCTAATGTGTTGCAACATCACCTGGATGGCCATGTAAATACAGACGACAATTATCTAAATAAACAGGATGACTCGTATACCAATGTTGAAAATAGCAATGTTATATACACCAAACTGAGGCCATTACAATACAGCATGTGCTCATTTTGACAGCATTGCATCATATACTAGCAGTTCGTGTAAAGCTAGAGTGGACATAATTTGGTGTTTATAACATCGTTAGCCATGGTCCAGCGGTGCAATACAGCATGTGCACAGCTTGCTAACGATTGCCTATATCCTCTTTTTATACGGAGTTGCCTCCCCGAGCGCAGGCGCGGTTCAGGTTGTAACGCGTTTTCATTCACTCGAGATTTATCGAACAAATTGTGTCATCCTCTCCTTGTTTGGATCAATGATTTAGAATGTCAATTTGTTTTAAAATTGTAAGATTGGTAAATGAGCCATACTAGCACAATGCCATATTATGCATGGCTTTGTTTTATATTTAGGCGCATTTGTGTAAGTCGTATATATATACTATTAAAAGGAAAAAAGAAATCCAAATCGGGAATTTCCCCTATTATACATCTCCACGTAATATTCCGAAGAAATGCCAAGATGTTCTGTAAACAAAGGGTTGCAACTAGTCAAAGGACAAAACTGTGCTGCAATCGTGAACGCTCGGCCAATCCCGTCGTTCTTCGGGATACCGCCTCGTGTGTATCACAGCGCTTCGGTGTGTTCAAAATCTTTACATTCTGTTAGCCGGAAGGCAACAGCACAGAAAATAGTGCACTGTTGCTAAGCTGTTGCTACATAAACAATATGGACGCTTGTCACACGTGTTGATGTATAATATGCGTTGCATGTTTGTTATTTACAATACAGATGAAGGTTTTATCACTGCTTTCACGTAAATAAACAATAGATGAAGCAATCGGCTAAATGACATTGCAAAATGTTGAAGCTAACTTTAATTTTGAATGCAAATTCGTTTTGGCGGGAATCTGACGCGTGTCACGCTAGTATGACGTAACCAATATGGAAACCTGCGTATTACATTCGAGTCATGCTGCGAAGCAGTGTACGAGATGTTGCGAATGAACTGTGCTGTTGTACCCTTTGTAACTCGAATTCGTAAATGTGGTAGTTCCTCTTTGACCATTTGAGCCGTTTCAGTACTGTATAATGTAAAGAGATCACATCCTAAGCTTGTTCACCTGCTTGAGCCAAACGCATATATTATCAGTTATGAAACCGAAGAGATAACATTTGGTGTCTTATGTGTTGTTTTAGTCTTTTTTTCCGAAAGGAGCTATACAAATCGATTAACAGCACAATAGTGTACATACAATATATAGCGGAAATTTCCAAGTTGTTTTTCTTTTTTCCTTCAATATAGTTTGACAAGCAGACGACACGTTAGGAATTTGTTGAATACAAATGACAACATCCGAATGTACACCATATATGTTCGATATGAAAAATGCAGGATTGTATAAACGATTGTCATCAAAGAAGCAATAAGTCGAAAAGAGAATAGAGTCAAAACAACCAAACAGACAGTAATCGAACAAACTCAGTTTGGTCCTAAATAAGATATGTTCGGAGTGTATGTTCCGAAATGAAACTGTACATATGGATATACAAACATCAACATATACAGTGTAACGTACATAATGAATAAAACTAGTAAAACAATTTAATTAATATAAAACACAATAAAAAAGGGCAATAACAAGAGGTCAATGACCTTGAAGCTCTACTGATAGGATTTGCCGGATCTGCATTCCTGTGAAGTTTCATGAAAATCTGTCAGGTAGTTTCAGAGTAGTCGTTACAATATTTTATAAGTTTTTATAGAACAAAGATAGCCGCTGGCAACCATGTTTAATGTTTAATCAATATAATTTTCAACAAGGACCAACATCATGTCATGCTGATCATTTTAGAAAAGTCCCATATCAATTTCACTTATAGTTTTCAAGAAGTAGTCGCTACAAATTTGTTTTTTAAAAATCTGTTTTTAGCCGTGGTGGCTATCTTGAATTTTCGGACGACCTTAACTTTTGCTAGGATTAACTAAACATCAAGAGCAACGTTGCTGTTAATTTTCATGAAAATCTTTCAAGTAGTTTCAGAGGAGTAGTCGCTACAAGTTTTTACTATATAACTCTATGTAAATTAAGATGGCCGCTGGCAACTATGTTTAATGACGAATCAAAAGATGTTTGACAAGGACCAATATCATGTCATGCTGATCATTTTAGAAAAAAGTTCCATATCAATATCAATTATACTTTTCAAGAAGCAGTCGCTACAAATTATTTTTAAAAAATATATATTTAGCCGTGGCGGCCATCTTGATTTTTCGGCCGACCTGAAATTTTGCTAGCATCAATTAGACATCCAAAGCAACATTCATGAAAATCCTTCAAGTAGTTTCAGAGTAGTAGTCGCTACAAGTTTTTACTATATAACTCCATGTAAACAAATATGGCCGCTGGCAGCCATGTTTAACGTTGAATCAAACGATTTTTGACAAGGACCAACATCATGTAATGGTGATCATTTTAGAAAAGTCCCATACCAATATCACTTAAAGTTTTCACGAAGTAGTCGCTTCAAACTTATATTAAAAAAAAAATGTTTAGCTTTAGTGGCCATCCTGGATTTCTCTTCAACGTGAATTTTGCTAGGATCAACTAGGCATCATGGACAACATTCCTGTAAAGTTTCATGAAAATCCATCCAGTAGTTTCAGAGGGAGGAGTAGTCGCCGCAAAAAAAACGTTTGCGGACAGACACACAGACGGACGACGGACACCACACCACGGCATAAGCTATGCTGATCTTTGATCAGTAGAACTAAAAAAAAATAGCACTTACATGATGCTCATTTCAGTTTTGAGGTTTTATAAAATACAAGTTTTCTTTTCCAGTTTTTAAAACATAGCCAACAATGAATATATCAACAAATATTTCTAGACGTTCATTAAATAAGGGAATAAATGTATAACTGTGTGTTAATACTAGTTACATAAGAACACTGTTTATTCTATAATTCTTACACATTTATGGCAAATAGTTGACCGACAAATCATTAGTAGTATTGCAGAAATAAAAGCAATGGTAAATTGTATTTTTATATAAACCAGTAGATTATAAGATTGGAATGAAACCTTACATTGTTTATGTTTTCATTGCAGCAAGGTATGGTATCAACCATTTGCATATAATAAAATTAATACAAGTTGCTTTATCGTGGTGATCGACCGATTTAAAACGTTAAATTCGGTATCATTTCATGTCCACGTGATCTACTTCACATATACCGGATAAGGCTTTTCTTAAGTGTTTTCATTCTAGACAAGAATATCGGTAGAACCGATGAATGCTCCCCAAAGTGGATGCTTGGTTTCCTCAAAGGGCTTTCTTTGAATGAAGTTTTACCAGTAGGTACAAAGTATAACATTAAAGGAAAATGTCCATACTAATAAAGTTATGTAGGTCAGTGGTTTTATTTTTTTTTAATATTTTGCAGTCAAAATCAAAATAAAATCTTAAAATCCCAAACATTTCTGAATAGCTCTGAGCCAATAATTCAAAGGGGACTTAATGCAGACTGCTTTGTTTGATGACAGGTTGTCTCAGATAGTATAAACATTAACAAACATAAGGACTTAGCCAGTCTATATTATATGATTTGAGTGGTTTTCTTAGACAAAGGTCAAAAGCAATAATATAATGTTGCGTACCAATTAAAAACAGATTCATTCCAGACGAAAGATGTCTGTTAAACATATTTTATCACATAACTTACGGTGGGGGAGTGGAATAACACTATTCTTTATTTTCGATATACACTAGTTATATAAGTATGCAAATTAGCCTAGTATGCGCTGTCAAAAAAAATTGATAATGACTATGGTCCAATTCCACGGTTTATGTAGGTTTCGCATGTTAAAGCGACAGGCAAAATGCAATAAAAGTCGATATGCGAGTTATATGATAAATATAATCTAACATTTGTTCTCATTCATTACTGAATTTATTAAACTCGTTATCAAAAATGATATAATGCTCGGCAAGAGCCTCGCATTATATCATTTTACCAACTCGTTTAATAAATTCAATAATGAATGAGTACTCATGTAAGATCCTCTATGTATACACATAAAAGAGGGATATGCCTGAGTTTATACAAGTTAAAGTAAGAGTTATGGTTATTTTGCTCTGCACTCCCTTTCATATCATTGTGTCAACTTTAAAACTAGTAGCATTTGTAGTTTCAAAGTAATGCTACGAGCAAGAATTATAAGTATAAAATTACAAAGGGCAATAACTCTGATTTTAATGACGATTGTGTTATAGCTCTTGTGCTCACCACTTCCACTAATTGTCCTCTAGATCTAAAACTATTTGAAGTTTCATTTCAGCCCCAATAATAATTCACAATAAAGGAATGATGAATGGTTTGCACCTACAAACACAGCGATTTGATTCTTTGGATAATATAATGCTGATTATAGACAATTACTTTTTGCATGTATGACATACTGTAATGTAGTTTTGATTTTATTTAAACGGATGAAAATGATAATGTTTTACTTAGTCAATTAAAAAACCTAATATTTAAAATAACGATTGATATAATAAATATTGGGGGTGAAAATGCTAAAATCCTGAAAGAATATTACTTCAAAATTTGTGTAAATTATCATGTACTATAGAGAGGGATTTGTCAATAAAAAGGTGCATGTATGAACATTCACATCCAAGTAAAGTTAAAAGGAAACAACAGCATTCTGAGAGATGCACGCTTCTGTGCATCCTATATAAAAAGCATTCAATGAGGTAGAAAAGGTTGTAGTTCACAACAACGAATTAATAGTTACTAACAATAAAATCTGGCATTTCCCCGCTTTGGCAAAAAAGAGCAAATAATTCACAAATATCGGTTTCCAAATGTGTTCGTGAATTGTTTCCCTTCACCCATGGCGTTGGTCTTATATGTAATCCATAAAATATCCATTTCATTGCAAAAAATTAAAAAATATATATATATTCTCACTAAACCGTAAAACGTGTATACAATTAACTGTTTGTGTTGGTTGCGTGTTGTTGGCTTATTTGTCTGGTGTTGTTTGTTGTTCATATTTGTTGTGGGGTCAAATATTAATTAAACTATGTGTCGGCAACAAGGAATTGTTGTCAATGTACTTTTTCAATAGTCAGCCATAAACGCATTATTTTGTAAACATACAAATATAATTCTCAGTTCTAAAACATAACCTTAAATATAGTGCGATAACAAAGGAAGCACACATTTTCAAAAATCACCAAATGTCTTCACGGTGTCGATATATTCACCGACTTATGTTTACAAATTATATAATGATGTTTGTCATTTGGTAAAACAAACATTTGATTCACAATTACATGTATAGATACGCGCTGCAAAATGACAGCACTCTCCAAGATCGCCACTAATACATGTAAACTAGTTCGTCTTTGTCAAACCGAAGATGCCACATTTATAATAAAACAAAAACAAAATCTATGGTGGTGACTCCGCAAATATAAAGACCAGTCCACAGGAAACAGCTGCCTGTTTAAACGTCATCCAGATTATTTCAAAACAATTAAAACATGTTCTTGTTTTATTTTTCAAATACAAATCCTATTAACTTTGGAAATTAGCTTCAAAAACGCACGACAATCGCGTTATTAAAAACATTGCGGCCTTTCCCAGTTTCTTCTATTTGCAAATCTTATTTAATAATTGTTTAGCTAGTTTTAAACAAATTATGTTGGTATATTACTAAGCGTATTAATTGTTTAGTTACTTGAATTAAATGATTAACAATAATGAAGAAAATATAATCGACTATATAAGATTGTATGCATGTGTTGATGTTTAAAAACATAACAACTTAATTATTTTGAAATAGCCACGCGACGGCGTTTTCACTTCTCAAAAAGTGATGTTTATGCTTAACCGGGATATGTAAACATGTTAAAACGCCTTATGATTTTGATGCTTTGCTCCAAAATTCGATGTAGTTGTTGCAAATTAATGAAATAATGGTCGCCTATATAATATAAACCGAAAATATGCAAAACTGTATTTTGAAAACGCCTAAAATTGTAAAAGTTGTGTCCTCCAAAAACAAAAGCTCATTTTATAATACTGATATACATCATACATCTATTAATGTTATGTTTCCTGCAACAGAAACGATGAAAGATACCGATGTACCTTTTCAGTTTTAAATATTAACATACTTCGTAAAAAAAAAAACGTTAGTATAAGCTTAACGTGGATCCCTTATATTTAAAGGTAACTGTATCATTATTTTTACTGACCCACATGCAAGGACCAACTGAAGTGTATGGTCATGAAATATGTTGACAGTACAAGAACAGGCCACTAATGTAAACTTTGAATAGAAAAATAAGTGCTTAACAGTCGTTTATAAGGTCGACCTATTTCTTACTTCTTTGACACTTTCTGAAAAGGGATCTGACCTTTAAGGTATAATACAATGAAAATCGTACTAAATCAAACTGAAAAATGTACATCGGTGATCTTCCACGTAACGTGTGTCGACAAATAATCGGACCTTATACGTTCCCCTGTTCGGAGCGGATCCTTTGCAATGTTATCGAGTCACCAATACAAGTATATTTACAAAACAACGAAGATCAATAAATTCATATTAAACTATGTGGCCATAAATCTTGCCACGTCTACAGTTATATATATAAATTGGAATTGTATATAGTAAAACAATGCAGAACCATTTATTTTCACTAAAAGTCTATGGTACAGCAGCATTTAGCCACGAACCTTAATATAGTCAAAATATACAATTTCGAAATCTTTGGAGTAGAAAACGTGCGTGACGATTAATTACACCGTTAGATGTTATGAGGTAGTTGTTCTAATGCGACACCGACTGGTCCACTTCCAGCGCCTGCGCCGTTCATTCCACTGCCATATCCGTCGCCACCTTTGCCCGCTTCTTTCCTTTCATTTGGATCTTTGAGTGGACAATCCGCGATCAGATGTTCTGTGGATTTACAGTTATGGCATCTTTTAGGTAGAGGTCCGTAGGGACATTTGGATGCTATATGATTCCCGAAATCGCCGCAGTTGTAACACCTAAAATGGAGAACAACAATGGTGAATTTACCATAAGCCAACAGTTCTAGTATGTAAATAAATAATAATAATGATGATGGGGTAAGAGAGAGTCTTATAATCAGCATTGCTACGGACCTGAAATAAGTTGTTTTATTGCATACGCATTTACAATCTCCGTTTACTTTCAATGTAACAGGAAACGTCAATATTCGCCCATATTGACGTGTAGTAAAGTCATGTTGGGTGTGTAATGTTTACTAGTTCGTGATTGGTGCAATTTTCTGTCCATGTCAAAGACAGTATGTCACGTGATGTAAACAATGTTGATTTCATTGTGAAAATTCCGACGATGTAATGACAATATGTTTGTTTTAAATAAAAAGAAAATGGTGAAACTTAAATGTTACAACTATTTTATTCTTCTAATTTAAAAGTGTGTATCCAGTAAAAAGGTTATTTATATTGGGATATATGCACTCGTTCTTCGCGCATAAATATTGCGCGACTTTAGGAATATTAATACGCGAAATAACTCGTGCATATATCCCAATACAAATCTAAATAATGTCCTTATGACTGGATTGCGGGAACAGGAAACGTCAATATTCGCTCAGATTGACGTGTAGTAAGGTCATAGTGGGTGTGTAGTATATACTCGTTCGTGATTGGTGCAATTTTCTGTTCATGTCAAAGAAAGTATGACAAGTGAGGCAAACAATGTTGATTTCATTGCGAAAATTCCCACGATTTAACGACAACATGTTTGTTTCAAATACATGTTAAATGTTACAACCTATTGTATTGTTCTCTGATTTAAAATGCGTATGCAATAAAAAGGTTATTAGATTTATATTGGGATATATGCAAGAGTTCTTTCGCGCATAAATAGTGCGCTCCTGATAGTACGCGAAAGAACTCGTTCATTCATCCCAATACACATCTAATAACCTATAAATGTCAAATGCGTTCGATTTAGTTGATCATCCTATATGGCTACAAAAGTAAATGTAACATTCGAACAGGAAAGGCAGCATTCAAAGACCACAGTCAACCAAACACACGCATACAAACAGCAATTACAAATATGAATAAAATGCAAGATATGACATTACAAACATAATAAGGTTGGAAATAGGACTACCATCTTCGAACGGTCAGTCGCCTCGGGTGATCTAAACCAGGTTCCAGGATGCACCAAACGTCTCCCTTACCCTATTTTCATCCGAGTAAAACGATACAATGTAATACAGATACAATGTAATACAGAAATCCTCGCCGTGATATATCCTCTAACAAACTAGGAAAAGGTTATAAGTCCAACGTTGTAATAGTCACTCCAACAACTATTACAAAGCAAAGTACATCACAAACACATTCAGTAAAAAGCACATCACAAACATATAAGGGTTGACAACAGGGGTACCGCCTTGGAAAAGGGATCACTGCTGGGGAGCATTAATAGACAACATAACACAAATATGCTTATGTAGTCTGTCTTAGTCAACCTTGTTGTTGTTGTTGTTGTTGTTGTTGTTGTTTTAGAAAAATTAACATTTTGAAAGTTGTGTATATTAATCCTTTAAAACTATCCTGAAACACTGTCCTTTAATAATGGATTTATATACAGATTTATTACACAAATTTCCAAAAATGAAAATATGAGAAACAACTCGGAGAAGAGGCAGTGCATGGATTTCATAACAAGAAACAAATGTTTATTTTTGATACTATAACATTAAATTATCTGTGTAAAATAAGTCGGTATTAACAATGTTGGTTGTACACTGGGTTTGAAAAAACAATCTTGTTTTCTCCAGGGTATACATGGACACCAAGCAACTGTATAGCGTCCAGATATTCTCTATATAGCAAACACGCTATATTTTCACCTTAAATGTTTTTTGAAAATATCTTTGGATTGCATGTTGGCGGGGGAAACCTTTTTAACATTCTATCAAAATTGTATAATATACATCTATTGTAAAGAAAAAAGGAAATCTCCCCATTTATTTTATCTCTGATTACAAAATGAGATATTACAATATTAATATATGAGAGTTGGCCCGAAACGTTGCTTATGTATATATGAATATATATTTAAAAAAAGCATACAAAGCCACAAAGCAATTACTCAGTGACTTGGCGACGTCTGAGCACCAAGAAGGGCACGACAATACAAGGTTGGAGACAAACGTCAAACATTACCGTCCTCTCGGGATTTAGGTTTAATTAAGAGTGTACGAAAGTGTTCATAACCAAGTATCTTACGAAGTTTGTAAATCACGTCACCATAGAAGTCAGTTTGTGAAAGTATCTAATAGGAATGTCAGTACTACAAACGTCTTGGCAAATCCACATAGTATAATTGTCTGAATTGCCGTCAGTTAAAAACCCTGTATTATTGTTACAGACCAAAAATGTAGATTTTTCTCTCGCATAAGAGTTATAAGCTTGCTTTGTAAAGTTGTATATAGTGTAGAAAGGTCGTAAGTACCTATAGCTGATGCTTACAAATTTCATCAAGAACATCTGAATCTGTTAGAGACCAAAATAACTGAATTCCAGAGTTTTCATAAGCTTTAGCACATAAATGTTTGACATAATCTTTCGAGGCAGAAATAAAAGAAGTCAACAGTTTGGAGATGTTTGTAGTGGTACAGTCATTACAATTAGAAATATAACGGGCTTTATTATGCTGTTTGTGTAATTTGGGAATCCAGTACATAGTTCGAAGTTTCTTTTGCTTTTGTTCTACTCCAGCCTTGAAAACAGTGCATTGAGTAAAACGCGTACAAACAACACTATTCTCAGTAGATTGAATTGGAGTATACAAATTAGTGCTCTCGAGTTAAAATAAAACATTGACGTAATGAAGGCGTCAAACAATGTACAAAAGTAGTTTATTAACTCTTCTGCGACAAGGACTATCACGTGACTTACAAACTTCGTAAACCCTTTAATCAATATCACTTTCGTACAATCTTGATTACGATTGTTCTAAAGTTTATCACAATAGGTTGTGGCCTTGTCATTTTGCAACACACAGCACTTATCATTTTGCAACGCACAGCATGTTTAGTGGTTAACCCATTTACAGTTCGCCACTAAGCCATCATTTTTGGCGGTGCTTGAGCACTGTCAGAGGTATAATGGGATTTTTCAATGGAATCCTAGGAATGTGACAAACCTAACAGCACAATGCAACATTATGCAACACTACGCTAGAAGAAGTAGTCTCTCATGCATGCTTTAATAAATTCGATATTATGTGATCACTGACAGAAAATGATGATGTGTGTTCGCTTACTGTGTAATTTACAAATATTGTCCTTGTGTGTTCGCTTACTGTTTAATTAACAAATATTCTCCTAAGTAAATCCTTAGATTGTTTATGTATTAATACGCGCTTCTCCGAGATTTTGATTATGACGCATTTGACAGACGATCAGTCGGTGTTTGTAAACAAAAGGCCGCTTAATCATTTGATGCCCTAAATAAGAAACAATGTTCAGGATAAAGGCAATTTATTATTTATTCAGGTCATACGTACCTATTTTATCAAAATTTCACTAAGTCAACTTTGTATCATCTGTTTAAAAAGTTATAAATCGAGTTAAAATCGTGCTACAAGCATACGGTCTGTGTTTATAGAAATGTATCATGTTACTAAAAATAGAACAGTCAGTGCTCGCTGAAGAGCTTGCTTAGAAAACAATCTTCGGAAGCTAATTCGGGCCATATGAGTTAGCTAAAATATGTTTAAATACGAACTGAATTGAATTGGGTTTTAAGGCGCACCAAAACATAAAAGGTTATATGGCGCCTAACAGGCATGAACATGCCAGGCTTATCCTCCATGTACATCGAGATAAAATATGGAAAATGGGCCTAGAACCTTCTCACGCTGAACTGCAGAGTTGCTGCAAATTCTATCGTAGAAACTCCATTTACGCTGGAGCCACGTTTATTGTTTTTCTGCCACTGCTCTTTTGATGTGAGCGAGATGGCACCTGAAACAATGCAGGGATCATGATGAAATGATAAAATAAACATGAAATACGAAATTGGTAAGGAATATCAATCATCTGAAACATCACTGAATGTAAAAAACAAATCACTAAGTTATATTTACAGCGCTTCCATTTCCCATCCATTCCAACACTTACAAAAGCACCGCCCATCAGTGCCTTCAGCACTTTGATTGATTGTGCGATGACTTGACAGAGTGTGGATCCTTCGATAACGTCCTGAAAGGAATGCTGTATGCAATCGTGCCCATTAACGGTGTATTCTGTGGCTTTCCTTTATTTAAATATACAGGATTATCGTAGTGTTTTATTTATATAGCTATTTGTCGGAGGATATAGACCAGCGGAGATTTCGTCATGTCCCGTTTAATTAGAAGGTAATAGGGTAAAAGTAAGGTTGTGTGCACCCTAGAACCTGCTTTAAATCCCAAGCGGCCTTTCGCCTCTGTCCGTGATAAGGCGGTTACCCTATTGTGAACTCTTTAATGTTCGTGTCGCATACTTTCGTTCCATTTATCCTTGTCATTGTTCAGGTTTGTTCATGCGTGTTGTCTGTGTTCTGCGAATGCTTCATTTCATATAGATATAATAACTGAACAGGAAAAGTAGCATTCAAGGACGACAGTCAACCACAAACACACATAGAAACAAAGAACAACGTTAAAGATAAATAAAAGGCCAAATAAGACATCACAAACACAAAACGGTTGACAAGAGGGCTGCCTCATTAGAACGGTCAATGGCGAAAAAGGTCGCTGGGGGTATAAACCAGGTTCTAAAAATGCACCACACCTCACACTTACCCTACTGTCATCCAAATAAAACGGGACATGAACTATTCCCTAACTAACAAGGCAGCTTTAATAGGCAATATAAGTAAAACGCAAAGATGCTCGTATATATATAAATACAAAAACGAAAAATAGCCTAGAAAGCCACAAAGAAGGTACTCAATGACTTGGCAGAAGCCAGAGCAACAAAGGAACAAACCATTGAGGGCACGACAAGATTGCAGACAAACATTTTCGACTTTTATACCTAATTTCTTTATAGAATTCACTTTAATCAACTACATTATTAACTATTTGACATACCGTATCTTTCGGAATTTTTTTCTTGACATTGGCCGTCGGTCGGACCCCCGACATTCTGCTCCCGACGGGCCGCATACGAATGTTGCTTCGACACCTTTATCTGATGGACAACTCTCAAACTCTATCTCCTCTCCGTCGGCGAGACTTCTGAACCCAGCCTTGTGGATAACGCTCTGGAAAAAAGAATATGCAACCATATAAATGTCTATAGCTTTCTGTTCATTTATATGACTCTTTAAAGTACCTGAAGTCCCTATCCAACCATCTGTACATGTAACTTAGATATTTTGAGAATACAAACTCTATTGACACAATAAAAACGTTTATAACCAGCTACGCCAAACCACCAAAACTGGAGCGTCGAATCATTTTACGGAAATAAACCTGTAATTAATCGACACATAAACATTATCATATGAACTCCTGGATAGAGCTTTAATAAACGTGTTAATTATCCGTTATTTGGGGGTTTAGTTTCTTTATATGTGACCTGAAACATAATAAATTGAAAAAAAATAGTGTATTGATGTTGACAACTAATATTTACTAGTTTATTCAATTTGATAAAAGCAGATACTTTAAAAAATATATATATACATGTATAATTTACAAAAGCTGCTTACCTCAGCATACTTAGACAATTTACACCATTTTATTAATGGTTTTATCTACGATTGTAAGAATATTTTATGTAACGTCACTGTTTCAATTATGTGACTTGAGAATTAAAGTATTAAAATAAATATTTATTCTAAATAATATTTTTCAAGCGTAGTTGGATGAATTATCTTATTGCGCGTCGATGCTTTGACGTACGTGTTTATGGTATCACGTCGAAAAACAAGCAAGTACAAAGTACAGAGATCGGTTCCCATGTGTATAAAATACATTGCTTTATTGCGGATTTTAACACATAAAATGTTTAAAAGGCGGCAACATGCATGAACATTCCAGACCCACCCTCATTTCAAAACCAATGGACCTAGAACCTTAACACATGTAGAACTTCAAACTTTTGTTGCAGGCCCTCCATGTTTCGCCGGAGCCACGATCAAAGTTTTCTGACACCAATCAAGTAGCATTTGACATACTGCATTGACGATGACCTTTAACCCTTAACCCGCTAAGCACGGCTATAATAGCCTTTGCGTCCATTGTAAACCCAGACCAGCCTGCGAGCAATGTCCGTCTGTTGATCAGTCATTTCCCCCAAAACACCCCTTTGTCACATAAATGGAACGGTCTTAATTCAAAGAAAAGACAGTCCATTATATATATGTAGGGGGTTAAGGGTTAATGAGCATGACAAAAAGTGACAAAATGAACACGAATATGAACCAGTTTGTGTATTCATTTGCTTACAACATTTGACGTGCGCGCCAACACAAAGATAAATATTATGAAAATAGCAGAGTTTGCATAAAAACACCTTGTTGCTTTCAAACCAGTTAGTATAAGTCATCCGCGAACAACACATTATGATATTTAACATTGTTTCTCTTGCTTTGATGCAAACTAACAAGGTCGCAATACACTTGAATATAACTTAAATACCGCCGCAAAGTGAGAAAAAATCCTTAAATAATATTAAACATTGCGTGTTTAGTAAATCTGATAATAACGATATTGCATATATATATATATATATGTTTGTATGTGTGTGTGTGTGTGTGTGTTATTTGCGTATTTATTGCTTAATTGTAACATATGTTTTGTATGTTGTATTGCTGAATACATATATGTGTATTTGTTAACTCAGATTGCGAGTCGCCAAACGTGATGCTTCATTTGACGTGTTGTTATACATTAATAGCATCACAAAACGTGAGTAATCGACCTAAATAAAACGAAATTAGATAGCCTAGATGTAAATAACATACTAGTGTGGAAGAGTAACGCCACCCATCCCCTCCCCCATCCCCCGCGCCACACACACACACCTTCAAATGAAACAATAATGGAAGTGTGAATTATTGTAAACAGTGTAATTACACGATAACACGACTACAAAAAAGTTGTCGTAAAACTTGGTTTAAACCCCTCGCTGTCTTTTCTTTACCATTGACCGTTCCAAGGCGGTAGCCCTATTGTCAACCCTTGTATGTTTGTGATATCTTGCCTTTTATTTCATTTTTTAATTATTGTTTGTTTCTGCGTGTGTTTTTGGTTGTCTGTGGTCCTTGAATGCTACATTTCCTGTTCGACTTTTATATCTACTTGTACTGCCATTGCAACATTCTCAGCGATATGCATAGAAATCTATGTTTATGTTTATTATAGACTGCTACACAGAGTTTAAATATAAACGATTGTAGAAGTCCGCCATTATGTTTACCTGCTTGTTTTATAGGCGTAGCCATTTTCACAGTTTATAGATATCATGCCACCTTACTTGGACTTACTTGACGCGTCTGCATCATGTAAACAATATTCAGGAAAGGCCCAATACCTGTAGATCAGACGCTTGGCCACGATCGTGGTTGGAATGCGCTTTATTTAGCCGTAATTTAGATCAAACTACACCAATTACCAACCATTCAGCGGCAGGGGAAAAGTTCCAGGGTAAATTCGGAGCTATTACACAGAATCTCTTAATTTTTATTGGTTGTCAAGGTAAATAAACCAAACAAGAGGTCAATGACCTTGAAGCTCTACTGATTGATTTTGATTTCAGGAAGTAGTCGCTACAAACTGGTTTTTTGAAAATCTATTTTTAGCCGTGGTGGCCATCTTGAATTTCCGGCCGACCTGAAATTTTGCTAGGATCAATAAGACATCAAGAGCAACATTCCTGTGAAGTTTCATGAAAATCCGTCAAGTAGTTTCAGAGGAGTAGTCGCTACAAGTTTTTATTATATAACTCTATGTAAACAAAGATGGCCACTGACAGCCATGTTTAACATTGAATCAAAATAATGTTCGACTCGGATAACCATCATGTCATGCTGATCATTTTAGAAAAAGTCCCATATCAATATCTCTTATAGTTTTCAAGAAGTAGTCGCTACAAACTTATTTTTTAAAAATCTATTTTTAGCCATGGTGGCCATCTTGAATTTCCGGCTGACCTGAAATTTTGCTAAGATCAATTAGACATCAAGAGCAACAATCGTGTGAAGTTTCATGAAAATCCGTCAAGTAGTTTCAGAGGAGTAGTCGCTACAAGTTATCATTATATAACTCTTATGTAAACATACATGGCCACTGGCAGCCATGTTTAACGTCGAATCAAAATAATGTTCGACTGGAATAACCATCATGCCATGCTGATCATTTTAGAAAAAGTCCATATCAATATCACTTATAGTTTTCAAGAAGTAGTCGCTACAAACTTGTATTTTGAAAATCTATTTTTAGCCATGTAGGCCATCTTGAATTTCCGGCCGACCTGAAATTTTGCAAGGATCAATTAGACATCAAGAGCAACATTCATGTGAAGTTTCATGAAAATCCGTCAAGTATTTTCAGAGGAGTAGTCGCTACAAGTTATCATTATATAACTCTATGTAAACAAAGATGGCCACTGGCAGCCATGTTTAACGTCGAATCAAAATAATGTTCGACTCGGATAACCATCATGTCATGCTGATCATTTTAGAAAAAGTCCCATATCAATATCTCTTATAGTTTTCAAGAAGTAGTCGCTACAAACTTATTTTTTAAAAATCTATTTTTAGCCGTGGCGGCCATCTTGAATTTCTGGCCAACCTGAAATTTTGCAAGGATCAATTAGACATCAAGAGCAACATTCCTGTGAAGTTTCATGAAAATCCGTAGAGTAGTTTCAGAGGAGTAGTCGCTACAAGTTTTCATAATATAACTCTATGTAAACAAAAATGGCCATCGGCAGCCATGTTTAACGTCGAATCAAAACGATTTTCAACAAGGACCAACATCATGTCATGCTGATCATTTTAGAAAAAGTCCCATATCAATATCTCTTATAGTTTTCAAGAAGTAGTCGCTACAAACTTATTTTTTAAAAATCTATTTTTAGCCGTGGCGGCCTTCTTGAATTTCCGGCCGACCTGAAATTTTTCTAGGATCAACTAGACATCAAGAGCAACATTCCTGTGAAGTTTCATGAAAATCCGTCAAGTAGTTTCAGAGGAGTAGTCGCTACAAGTTTTCATTATATAACTCTATGTAAACAAAGATGGCCGCTGGCAGCCATGTTTAACATCGAATCAAAACGATTTTCGACAAGGACAAACATCATGTCATGCTGATCATTTTAGAAAAAGTCCCATATCAATATCTCTTATAGTTTTCAAGAAGTAGTCGCTACAAACTTATTTTTTTAAAATCTATTTTAAGCCGTGGCGGCCATCTTGAATTTCCGGCCGACCTGAAATTTTGCTAGGATTAATTAGACATCAAGAGTAACATTCCTGTGAAGTTTCATGAAAATCCGTCAAGTAGTTTCAGAGTAGTAGTCGCTACAAGTTTTCTTAATATAACTCTATGTAAACAAAGATGGCCGCTGGCAGCCATGTTTAACGTCGAATCAAAACGATTTTTGACAAGGACCAACATCATGTCATGCTGATCATTTTAGAAAAAGTCCCATAGCAATATCCCTTAGAGTTTTCAAGAAGTAGTCGCTACAAACTTGTTTTTTAAAAACCTATTTTTAGATTTGGCGGCCATCTTGGATTTCACATCTACATGAATTTTTGCTAGGATCAACTAGACTTCATGGGCAACATTTCTGTAAAGTTTCATGAAAATCTATTCAGCAGTTTCAGAGGAGTAGTCGCTACAAAAAAAAGTTAACGGACAGACGGACGGACAGACGGACAGACGGACGGACGACGGACGCCGCACCACGGCATAAGCTCTGCTGATCTCTGATCAGTAGAGCTAAAAATCTTGCTAAAAAAATTAAAATTCAACTTTTGAAGAGTACTTATAAGGTTAAATCATACATTTGTGCAATGTATTCATAATGTGTTGCATAATCAAAGAAAGAAGTATATTTTACATTTTCCTCATGTTTCTACATGCAAGTAGGTGGGTCAGCACCATCCGACCCAAACGGCTTTTTCAAAACATACTCAATGTATGGCTTCTGTATGTTTTTTTAATAAAAATAAGATAGAAAATATAGCTTCCTATATTAGGGAACTCAGTACAGAGCTTAGAGCTATAAGGTAGGCCAATGGGAAATGATTTGGTGTAGCCTTTAAAGGGACACATGGCAATCTTGAGTTTTATTCAAACATTAAAATTTGCTCCTTAATTTACTTATCCTGCGTCATTTTGACTTTAAAACTGCTTGCATATATTTAAATAAAACAAGAGGTCAATGACCTTGAAGCTCTACTGATTGATTTTGTTTTCAGGAAGAAGTCGCTACAAACTTGTTTTTTGAAAATCTATTTTTAGCTGTGGCGGCCATCTTGAATTTCCGGCTGACCTGAAATTTTGCTAGGATCAATTAGACATCAAGAGCAACATTTCTGTGAAGTTTCATGAAAATCCGTCAAGTAGTTTCAGAGGAGTAGTCGCTACAAGTTTTCATTATATAACTCTATGTAAACAAAGATGGCCGCTGACAGCCATGTTTAACATTGAATCAAAATAATGTTCGACTCGGATAACCACCATGTCATGCTGATAATTTTAGAAAAAGTCCCATATCAATATCACTTATAGTTTTCAAGAAGTAGTCGCTACAAACTTATTTTTTTTAAATCTATTTTTAGCTGTGGCGGCCATCTTGAATTTCTGACCGATCTGTAATTTTGCTAGGATCAATTAGACATCAAGAGCAACATTCCTGTGAAGTTTCATGAAAATCCGTCAAGTAGTTTCAGACGAGTAGTCGCTACAAGTTTTCAATATATAACTCTATGTAAACAAAGATGGCCACTGGCAGCCATGTTTAACGTCGAATCAAAATAATGTTCGACTCGGATAACCATCATGTCATGCTGATCATTTTAGAAAAAGTCCCATATCAATATCTCTTATAGTTTTCAAGAAGTAGTCGCTACAAACTTATTTTTTAACAAGAGGTCAATGACCTTGAAGCTCTACTGATCGATTTTGATTTCAGGAAGTAGTCGCTACAAACTGTTTTTTTGAAAATCTATTTTTAGCTGTGGTGGCCATCTTGAATTTCCGGCCGACCTGAAATTTTGCTAGGATCAATTAGACATCAAGAGCAACATTCCTGTGAAGTTTCATGAAAATCCGTCAAGTAGTTTCAGAGGAGTAGTCGCTACAAGTTTTCATTATATAACTCTATGTAAACAAAGATGGCCACTGACAGCCATGTTTAACATTGAATCAAAATAATGTTCGACTCGGATAACCATCATGTCATGCTGATCATTTTAGAAAAAGTCCCATATCAATATCTCATAGTTTTCAAGAAGTAGTCGCTAAAAACTTATTTTTTAAAAATCTATTTTTAACTGTGGCGGCCATCTTGAATTTCCGGCCGACCTGAAATTTTTCTAGGATCAACTAGACATCAAGAGCAACATTCCTGTGAAGTTTCATGAACATCCGTCAAGTAGTTTCAGAGAAGTAGTCGCTACAAGTTTTTACTATATAACTCTATGTAACCAAAGATGGCCACTGGCAGCCATGTTTAACGTCGAATCAAAATAATTTTCCACAAGGATCTACATCATGTCATGCTCATCATTTTAGAAAAAGTCCCATATCAATATCACTTATAGTTTTCAAGAAGTAGTCGCTACAAACTTATTTTTTAAAAATCTATTTTTAGCTGTGACGGCCATCTTGAATTTCCGGCCGACCTGAAATTTTTCTAGGATCAATTAGACATCAAGAGCAACATTCCTGTAACGTTTCATGACAATCCGCCAAGTAGTTTCAGAGGAGTAGTCGCTACAAGTTTTTACTATATAACTCAATGTAAACAAAGATGGCCGCTGGCAGCCATGTTTAACGTCGAATCAAAACGATTTTCGACAAGGATCAACATCATGTCATGCTGATCATTTTAGAAAAAGTCCCATATCAATATCACTTATAGTTTTCAAGAAATAGTCGCTACAAACTTGTATTTTGAAAATCTATTTTTAGCCATGGCGGCCATCTTGAATTTCCGGCCGTCCTGAAATTTTGCTAGGATCAATTAGACATCAAGAGCAACATTTTTGTGAAGTTTCATGAAAATCCGTCAAGTAGTTTCAGAGGAGTAGTCGCTACAAGTTTTCATTATATAACTCTATGTAAACAAAGATGGCCGCTGGCAGCCACGTTTAACGTCGAATCAAAACGATTTTTGATAAGGACCAACATCATGTCATGCTGATCATTTTAGAAAAAGTCCGATTTCAATATCACTTATAGTTTTCAAGAAGTAGTCGCTACAAACTTGCATGAAAATCTATTTTTAGCCATGGCGGCCATCTTGAATTTCCGGCCGACCTGAAATTTTGCTAGGATCAATTAGACATCAAGAGCAACATTTCTGTGAAGTTTCATGAAAATCCATCAAGTAGTTTCAGAGGAGTAGTCGCTACAAGTTTTCATTATATAACTCTATGTAAACAAAGATGGCCGCTGGCAGCCATGTTTATCGTCAAATCAAAACGATTTTCGACAAGGACCAACATCATGTCATGCTGATCATTTCAGAAAAAGTCCCATATCAATATCACTTATAGTTTTCAAGAAGTAGTCGCTACAAACTTGTATTTAAAAAATCTATTTTTAGCTTTGGCGGCCATCTTGGATTTCACATCAACATGAATTTTTGCTAGGATCAACTAGACTTCATGGGCAACATTTTTGTAAAGTTTTATGAATATCCATCCAGTAGTTTCAGAGGAGTAGTCGCTACAAATAAAAGTTAACGGACAGACGGACAGACGGACAGACAGACGGACGGACGGACGGACGACGCACCACGGCATAAGCTCTGCTGATCTCTGATCAGTAGAGCTAAAAATCTATTTTTAGCCGTGGCGGCCATCTTGAATTTCCGGCCGACCTGAAATTTTGCTAAGATCAATAAGACATCAAAAGCAACATTCCTGTGAAGTTTCATGAAAATCCGTCAAGTAGTTTCAGAGGAGTAGTCGCTACAAGTTTTCATTATATAACTCTATGTAAACAAAGATGGCCGCTGGCAGCCATGTTTAACGTCGAATCAAAACGATTTTCGACAAGGACCAACATCATGTCATCCTGATCATTTTAGAAAAAGTCCCATATCAATATCTCTTATAGTTTTCAAGAAGTAGTCGCTACAAACTTATTTTTTAAAAATCTATTTTTAGCCGTGGCGGCCATCTTGAAATTCCGGCCGACCTGAAATTTTGCTAGGATCAATTAGACATCAAGAGCAACATTCCTGTGAAGTTTCATGAAAATCCGTCAAGTAGTTTCAGAGGAGTAGTCGCTACAAGTTTTCATTATATAACTCTATGTAAACAAAGATGGCCGCTGGCAGCCATGTATAACGTCGAATCAAAACGATTTACGACAAGGACCAACATCATGTCATGCTGATCATTTTAAAAAAAAGTCCCATAGCAATATCCCTTAGAGTTTTCAAGAAGTAGTCGCTACAAACTTGTTTTTTAAAAACCTATTTTTAGATTTGGCGGCCATCTTGGATTTCACATCTACATGAATTTTTGCTAGGATCAACTAGACTTCATGGGCAACATTTCTGTAAAGTTTCATGAAAATCCATTCAGAAGTTTCAGAGGAGTAGTCGCTACAAAAAAAAGTTAACGGACGGACGGACGGACAGACAGACAGACAGACAGACAGACGGACGACGGACACCGCACCACGGCATAAGCTCTGCTGATCTCTGATCAGTAGAGCTAAAAATGAGATTTCAACTTTCTTTACTATTTTACCAACATTTTAAATATATTACTGGTGCAATATTATAAAAAGTTAGTAATATGCAAAAATAATTTGCTTTGAACTATTCTAACAATTAATATTATTGATTGAACAAATGCAAGTTAAGAGGAAAACTAACTGGACGCCGTGAGTTTTTAAACAAGAGGTCAATGACCTTGAAGCTCTACTGATTGATTTTGATTTCAGGAAGTAGTCGCTACAGACTTGTTTTTTGAAAATCTATTTTTAACCGTGGCGGCCATCTTGAATTTCCGGCCGACCTGAAATTTTGCTAAGATCAATAAGACATTAAGAGCAACATTCCTGTGAAGTTTCATGAAAATCCGTCAGGTAGTTTCAAAGAAGTAGTCTCTACAAGTTTTCATTATATAACTCTATGTAAACAAAGCAGCCATGTTTAAGGTCAAATCAAAACGATTTTCGACAAGGACCAACATCATGTCATACTGATCATTTTAGAAAAAGTCCCATATCAATATCTCTTATTGTTTTGAAGAAGTAGTCGCTACAAACTTATTTATTTTAAATCTATTTTTAGCTGTGGCGGCCATCTTGAATTTCCGGCCGACCTGAAATTTTTCTAGGATCAACTAGACATCAAGAGCAACATTCCTGTGAAGTTTCATGAACATCCGTCAAGTAGTTTCAGAGGAGTAATCGCTACAAGTTTTTACTATATAACTCTATGTAACCAAAGATGGCCACTGGCAGCCATGTTTAACGTCGAATCAAAATAATTTTCCACAAGGATCTACATCATGTCATGCTGATCATTTTAGAAAAAGTCCCATATCAATATCACTTATAGTTTTCAAGAAGTAGTCGCTACAAACTTATTTTTTAAAAATCTATTTTTAGCCGTGGCGGCCATCTTGAATTTCCGGCCGACCTGAAATTTTGATAGGATCAATTAGACATCAAGAGCAACATTCCTGTAAAGTTTCATGACAATCCGCCAAGTAGTTTCAGAGAAGTAGTCGCTACAAGTTTTTACTATATAACTCTATGTAAACAAAGATGGCCGCTGGCAGCCATGTTTAACGTTGAATCAAAACGATTTTTGACTACGATCAACATCATGTCATGCTGATCATTTTAGAAAAAGTCCCATATCAATATCACTTATAGTTTTCAAGAAGAAGTCGCTACAAACTTGTATTTTAAAACTCTATTTTTAGCTGTGGCGGCCATCTTGGATTTCACATCAACATGAATTTTTGCTAGGATCAACTAGACTTTATGGGCAACATTTCTGTAAAGTTTCATGAATATCCATCCAGTAGTTTCAGCTGTGAAGTCGCTACAAATAAAAGTTTACGGACAGACGGACAGACGGACGGACGGACGACGGACGCCGCACCACGGCATAAGCTCTGCTGATCTCTGATCAGTAGAGCTAAAAATCAAGATTGCCGTGAGTCCCTTTAAGGCAAAGAAATCGGTGTTTGACTATCGCTTGAATGAGTGAAACGGTACATGCGCAGTGAAGCAGTCCATGTGTATTATTAATACTGCCCGTGCAGGAATAACATGAACATAAAATAACTGCAATGCTATTGATTTGCTCGTATATGCAGGAGCGTAGCTGCTGCCTATACAGAAATTTGCCTATTTCTTTTAAACAAATCTATTCCATGTTGAACAAGAAAATAAATTTTACTTAATCGCGTATTTTATTCCTCAGCCATGTTGCAACCATGTATCGCCGAACTCAGATCGATAGGTCGTGGGTTCGATCCTCGCCGCGGACAATTTATTTATCCTTGAGCAAGATAATTAATCCACATTGCTTAGTACTGGTTCTACCCAGGAAGCCATCGAGAGTGATTAATCTAAGTTGCAAGAACTTGTTTCGCAATCGATGTAAAATAAATATGTTGTTCTGACAAATAATCCAGTAGCTATTTTATAAAGTGAGGCAAAATT
Source organism: Cyrtodaria siliqua (assembly GCA_037043455.1). NCBI lineage: Eukaryota > Metazoa > Mollusca > Bivalvia > Adapedonta > Hiatellidae > Cyrtodaria > Cyrtodaria siliqua. The sequence goes on from JAWPHD010000367.1 coordinate 163,628, forward strand.
TGGTGCGAAATTTATTTTTCTACAATACAATAAATACTGAAAAGGGGATCCATTGGAAGCAACAAACACAAATTAGGGGAGAAAATAGCAGACTCAGTTTTATTGAGTCTGTTCATACGTTTGTTTTTTACAGTATTAAAACAGTACCAAATGCAGAGAGGACTCACTTCGATTTTTAGGGCTCTGAAATGTGTGAAATGCCATCTCACAGCATCTGGAACAAATTCATGGGGAGCATGCCTCCGGATCTAGCCGTTTGCAGCTTCGGAAATCAACATGTCATTTGGGCTGCCTATACATCAATCGTGCCCTAGCTCCGCCCCTGATATGTACACAGACAGCTGAACAAGAATGACGTTACTATTTTGACAGTAGTTGTACAAATGCGTCTACGTATATTGGTATTGATTGATCATGGTATAAATGCAAGTAAGAGTGCTGTTGGATCGATGCAGAAGCTCGCAGAAGATAATTACTAATGTCCAGTCCACTTGCTTGCAATTGACCGCTAACTAGGTCAGTCCTTCGGAGAAATCCTTCAGAAAATAAATTAGGTTTTCTAGCAAGAAGCTGTTCGGGGAATACTAATATGGAACCAAGAAATAAGGTTTCATATTGTCATGCATGGCGTTGTTTCAAATTGATTTCATCTTTATAAAGATTTAGCACTGTGGAGTTGTTTTATTTTGGAGTTGTGCCTATTTTAAAGGCATGCAAACCACTAACAGCTGTTGTTGTTGTTGCTTTTGTTTTCAAACTATTTGAGTTATATATATATCTACCTCGTCGACGACAGTAGGTTTAAAGGGTTTAAAAAGGGTGTGCATATGTTGTAAAAATGTGGCTGTTGTTGGCGGGATAGCTTCTTTAAGGACAGTGTCCCTTGAACACAAAATAGCATTAACATTAATCTTTAGCTAGCCAAAACACTAATAATTCAATTATTATTTTGTTTTAATATTGCAGCAACGTTCATTTCTAATGTATTAAAGAGTCTGCGATTTTATGTAAATGGTTGTGAAATTCGAATTAATTATAAAGGAATACGTGTACGTTCCAGATAGCATCCTAAGTGTGTATAAAATAAGAGTGATGGTGCTGCTCTCCGGGTGCACTTTTTCTGAATTTCGATTTTGTGTAGAACTTCTCTTTCCTTAAATTTCAGCTTTTAAAAACATTTCTAACCCATGCAAATGGGAAAAAATCTATTAACTATGGTTCTTATTTTTCAGTAGAGTGTGGCATATGTACACTTATATTTTTATATATACTAGTCAAACGTCCTCAAACCCACCTAAGGATATGTCAGTAATATTCTTATTGTTTTGTGCATGTAACGCTTGATTTGAGACACGGTTGAACTGCAAAATAACGAGTTTAAATCGTCTTCTCTTATTGAAAAACACATTTGAAAGCTTTCAAGTCGACGTTTTTTACTTAGAAATAAATTATAACGCTTTAATATACAACTGGGTACTTAGGAATGTGTTAGGTACTTTGGTGAATTTGTGCAGCTTTCGATGTTCCTAATTCTAAAATCTACCAAATAAAATTATTTTCACATTATGTTTTAATAGCATTACCACTACAAATGCGTTTGCAAAAAAAAAAATTCAAAATATTTAACGTCAACGCTGAATTTTTCTATTATTTCATAACAATTTTAAGAATTTTATATCTTTAAGCGATCGTTGACTCATGTTATGTGTTTTATCAGTACATTTCATGTTTTCATATAAAGGGAGGGTAACTCTCAAAAGATGTAACAATTTAAACAAGAAATAAATGTTTTACAAACTATGGGTCAAAACAATATACTTATCATATATCTATTTTAAAATATATTTAAAATAACAAAAGTTGATACTTAGAAATTTTGTTCAGTATTTACTTGTATCGTATTTATGATGAGACAAAAGTAAAAGAGAGTCCATGAAACTGTGAAATTCGACTTAAAATATACATTATGTATAGCCTGAGTCATATTTTATTCTCGCATTGTATCATTCCAGGTGCAGACTTTGAGAAATGGGATGCAAGGTTTACTCGCACAGAAGGTTGTGCAAACTGCGGTTCATTCTAACGCACTTCCGTATTTTTCACACCCAGTGAAAATGATACCAAAATTTACAAATACCTCAGAATTGGTACATCTTCGGATAATATACATGTGTTATAAGAGTAAATGTTAATTGGATTCTTAGTGCAAGCTAGTGAGTCGGGAATCACGGTAGTAGAACTCGTGCTGTAGTGGTATACTTATAGGTTATTAGATTTGTATTGAAATATTTGCACGAGTTCTTTTGCGTATTAATATTGCGCGACTTTAGGTGTGCAGTATTTATGCGCAGAAGAACGAGTGCATTTAGTCGCACAATATTAATACGCAAAAGAACTCGTGCATATATTCCAATACAAATATAATAACCTTTTTATTGCATACGCATTTTTAATATAAACAAGAGACCCAAGAGGGCCTGTGGACGCTCTACTTGCTAATATGGCTCTTATAACATCAATGAAGCGAGTGACTATCGTCTTAAAGAGGCAACATATAGCATGTTTAACTAAATCAAGAGCCGTAACTCCGATGTTACTGGTCCGATCTGGCTGGTTTCGAACTTGGCCAGTAGAGATAATAAAAATAAAAAATAAAAAATAAAAAAAGGGATAAAAAATCAAAAGAAAAAAAAATAGAAATTTAAAAAAAGAAAAAATAATAAAAGGAAAAAACAACAAGAGGTCAATGACCTTGAAGCTATACTGGTAGATTTTGATAGCTGGGTAGTTTCATAAAAATCTGTCAAGTAGTTTCAGAGGAGTAGTGGCTACAAGTTGAAGTTTTTACTATATAACTCTAGGTAAACAAAGATGGCCACTGGCAGCCATATTTAATGTCGAATCAAAATAATTTTCGACAAGGATAAACATCTTGTCATGCTGATCATTTCAGAAAAAGTCCCATATCAATATCAATTACAGTTTTCAAGAAGTAGTCAGTACAAACTTGTTTTTAAAAATCTATGTTTAGCCGTAGTGGCCATCTTGAATTTCCGGCCGACCTGAAATTGTGCTATGATCAACTAGACATCAAGAGTAACATTCCTTTGAAGTTTCATGAAAATCCGCCAAGTAGTTTTAGAGGGGTAGTCGCTACAAGTTTTTACTATATAACTCTATGTAAACAAAGATGGCCACTGGCAGCCATGTTTAACGTCGAATCAAAACGATTTTTGACAAGGACCAACATCATGTCATGCTGATCATTTTAGAAAATGTCCCATATCAATATCACTTATAGTTTTCAAGAAGTAGTCGCTACAAACTTGTATTTTATAAATCTATTTTTAGCTTTGGCGGCCATCTTGGATTTCACATCGACATGAATTTTTGCTAGGATCAACTAGACTTCATGGCCAACGTTTCTGTAAATTTTCATGAATATCCATCTAGTAGTTTCAGAGGAGTAGTCGCTACAAATAAAAGTTTACGGACAGACAGACAGACAGACGCACCTCGGCATAAGCTCTGCTGATCTCTTATCAGTCGAGCTAAACATCTGGTAAAGTTTGGTTAAGATCAGATGAAAATTGAAGGCCCTATCGCCTTAAGGCAAAACATAGCATTGTTAATGAAATCAACGGCCATAACTCCGCTGTTACTGGTCCGATCTGGCTGGTTTTCGGATTTGCTCGAGCTTTTATTAACATTAACAATCTGGTACAGCTTGGTAAAGATCGGATGAAAAATGAAGGCCCTATCGTCTTAACGAGGCAAAATGTAGAAGTTTTAACTAAATCAAGGGCCATAACTTCGCTGTTAGTTACTGGTTAAATCTGGCTGGTTTTCGCACATATCCGAGCTTACATTGACATTAACAATCTGGTAAAGTTTGGTAAAGATCGAATGAAAAAATAAGGCCCTATCGTCTTAACGAGGCAAAATATAGCATTTTTAACTAAATCAAGGGTCATAACTCCGAAGAATTAGAACAAAACAATAGGTTTTAACATCTGAAATGTATTTGAAATAAACATTGTTGTTACATTGTGGGAATTTTCATAATGAAATCAAGATTGTTTACGTCACGTGACATACCTTCTTAAAAAAGTGCACCAATCACGAACGAGTATACATTACACACCCAATATGACTTTACTACACGTCAATATGGGCGAATATTGACGTTTCATTGAAAGTAAACGGAGCTAGGAAATGCGTAGGCAACTACAACTTCGGTCGTGAGCTCGAATACCGCATGTGACAGGTACCCTGCTAACTTGACTGTCTCTAAATACGGCAGATGGCACTGGTTTGAAACTCATGGTGGTGACACATTTCTGTAAAAAAACATTGCAATGGTGCACATCTGGTAATTACTATTTTGTCCAAATTTAATTAACTATTCCATGGGTTAAATTAAAATTATTGTACACTGCAACTTATGTGTACGTTTCTACTGCTATGGCTATTTTCACGATTGTCATATCAGTTCATTGCAAGCCATTGTTGATATCTTCCCATTTAAAAGTATAACAGGAGAAGAACGACCATAACATGACTTCCGGACCAAACATCACGGTTATTGTGTCGGAACGTTGGTTCGAACTCGCCAAAGAAACGATTACATGATAAACAATCAACGAACAATCGAACAATACAATGAAAATAAGCGAGCAACGCAACGATCGAACGAACGAACGAACGAAGTCTTTACGAACGAAAGAAGACACTTAATGTATACTGTAGAAACTAGCCGCTTTTCTTCCATTCAATGAGTTTGTGAGATGAATTATCCTAAACAGCATACGTATACAATAGCTGTGAAATTTGCGATTTGTGAAGAATGCGTACGCAAATTTCACAATTTTTTGAAAAATGCAGTTTGTGACATACGAGGCTCCACATTAATGCTCGACAACTAGGTAAAACCCTCGTGTGGTAAAACCCTCGTGTGGTAAGCATTAGTCGCGTTATGCTCACATTAACACTAAAACGCAAAACACGTGTGATGAACATATAAAATGGTGTCAAGTTTCACAATCTTCTTATCAATAAGGGTCAATGTCTCTTAAAGGAATGTGTATATAAAAGTGTGTCAACAAATAAAATGGTGACCATGTGACATTATTAGAGCATGATAGCTGCGTGTTCGTGTTTGCATTCGTGTAACGTTTCTTTTTGTTTTTTAAATGTGTTCACTTGTACTGCTAGTGTATATTATCTGTCCAATATTCAAGCGTCTCAGTGGCCGAGGGGTTATCGACGTTGCGTTGTAAACCTTCTCGCCTCTCAACGCTGCGGGTTCGAATCCCACTGGGAGCTCGACTTGTAAATGAGGATGTGGTGCCGATTCTTACGGATGGCGCGAAGTGTACAGTACTGGTTCTACCCAGGAAAAATGGGGTGGTCTGTCTCCACCACAAATATAACAAGAGATCAATGACCTTGAAGCTCTACTGATACGTTTTTGATAGTTAGATCAATATTCCTGTGAAGTTTCATAAAAATTTGTCAAGTAGTTTCAGAGTAGTCGCTTAAAGTTTTTCCTATATAACTCTAGGTAAACAAAGATGACCGCTGGCGGCCATGTTTGACAACCAATCAAAATGAACTTTGGTTAAGACCAACTACATGTTGTGCCAGTCATTTTGGTTTGAAATCAATATCCTTATGGATTTTGAGAAGTAGTCGCCACAAAATCGCATTTTTAAAATCTATTTTTAGCAGTGGCGGCCTTCTTGAATTTCCGGCCGACTGGAATTTTTGCTAGGATCAATTAAAACGTCAAGAGCAACATTCCGTTAATTAGTTTCAGAGCAGTAGTCGCCACAAAAAAAGTTTACGGGCAGACGGAGGGACGGACGACGGACGCCGCACCACGGCATAGGCTCTGCTGATCTTTGATCAGTTGAGATAAAAACGACCGTCATATATAACCTTTCATGTGTCGAAAATGACGTAAAATACCATACAAACAAACTGTCCAATATTCCTAAAGCAAATGTTCCAAGAACAAACGGCAATCTTTCGGGTTTTATTTTTTATTTTTCAAATAGGTTTAAATACAGTATTGGTGCATTATAATCAACAGTTATCACTGTTTACTTATTACTATTCTTACAATCGATAATAATGATGAAACAAATACAAGTTATGTACAAAAACTAACTGGACGCCGCAAGATTTTCAAAAATCAAAATTGATCTGTGTCCCTTTAACTTCAATACATTGTGATATGGTGTATATATTGTTATTGCCTATTTTTATTTACATCTTGTTTAGACCATGTCGGTGAATGCGTGAGGAATGCGTCGTAAGTTCAACAACCTGAATCTGATTGCTATAGAAACGTTGACCTGTATAAATCGACAATCCTACCTGTAGGAATTATTTTCCAACAGGAATGTCGTGTTCCCATTGGATTCCCACATGTAAATATAATTCTTACTGCAAAAAAAAAATGGATTTTGTATATGCAGAGCCAGGCCTGTACATATGTATATTCAAACATGTATTTAATTTATTTCATCGTTTTCAGTTGTATTAATTAATCACTGGATAGTGAGCATATGGGATGTTGCGTTGCCTGACGGCGTCATTCGACCATAAACTAACTCTTGTAAACACGACATTTATCGCATTTTCACCAAGATTAGATTTTTGTTTGCATAAAAAATCAAAACTGACTTATGCACGTCAGAGTTACTGACTTTGATTATTAAAAAAAATGCGAATTACGGTTTGTGAATATGATAACTAATAATTGGTTTCAAATTTTTCTCAAGTTGATTGGAAGGTCTGTATTAAATATATATTGTACAATTTAGACGATGTGTCGCCCATTACATTAGGGGAAATGCAATGTTCGGATCTGGCTCATAAATTTAGCAAGGGGCCGTGTTAATCGTCCACATTTTCTAGTTTTATAGAGAAATAATAGTTGAACAACACGAGCTATAGACAAAACATATTTTTCTCAGCTACTGTGCACATAATTTTACACTAATATGGGCAGTAATATAATAATAATGTGTTATAACGCGCCATATAGTCTCCACTTGTAAATTAAGTATATATGCGATAGAGTAGACTGGTGTCATCTCAGTGGTTATAGTTTAATTTAATCAGAATCAAAATAAAAATCTTAAATCCTAAACATGTCCTTTTCTGAATATCTCCGAACCACTTATGTTTGTTTTAAATATATTTATTTTACATCGATTGCGAAGCAAGTTATTGCAACTTAGGTTAATCACTCTCGATGGCTTCCTGTGTAGAACCAGTACTAAGCAATGTGGATTAATTATCTTGCTCAACTTATGTTTGAAGATGATAATTCAAAAGGGACTTAATGCAGACTATTTTATTTGATGATAGCTTGAGTTGTCTCAAATTCTATAAACATGAACACACATGAGGACATAGCCAGTCTAGCGATAAAGCAATACAGCCGACTTTAAAAGACACCGGTAATAATATGTTTCCTAGTATATATAGAAATGTTCACATTTTGTAAAGACAAAATAATGTTCAGTAGATGCACGATGACAAAAGACACATATTATTATTAAAGGGACACATGGCAATCGATTTATTGGGCCTGTGGACGCTCTACTTGCTAACACGGCTCTTATAACACCAATGAAGCGATTGACTGCCATTTACGTTTGTTTTGAAAGTTTCGGGCAAAAAACAGCTTTTTAACTAAATCAAGGGCCATAACTAAAGAATCTGGTAAAGTTTGGAAAAGATCAGATGAAAAATGAAGGCCGTACCGTATTAACGAGGCAAAATATAGCACTTTTAACTAAATCAAGAGCCGTAACTCCTCTGTTACTGGTCCGACTGGTCCAACATAGAGCTAAAAATCATTAAAAAAATATAAAAAATAAAATAAAAATATTAAAAAAAAATGAAATAAACAAAAAAATAAATAAAAAAAATAATAATATAAAAAAAGAAAGTCATAAAATCTGCTAAAGTTTGGCAAAGATCGGATGAAAAATGAAGGCCCTATCGTCTTAACGAGGCAAAATATAGCATTTTGAACTAAATCAAGGGGCATAGCTCCGCTGTTACTAGTCCGATATGAATGGTTTTCGGACTTGTCCGAGCTTTCATTGATATTAACAATCCGATAAAGTTTAGTAAAGATCGGATGAACAATGAAGGCCCTATCGTCTTAACGAGGGAAAATATATTTTAACTAAATCAAGGGCCATAACTCCGCTGTTACTTGTCCGATATGGCTGGTTTTCGAACTTGTTCGAGCTTTCAACGACATTAACAATCTGATAAAATGTGGTAAAGATCGGATGAACAATGAAGCCCCTATCGTCTTAACGAGGCAAAATATAGCATTTTTAACTAAATCAAGGGCCATAACTCCGTTGTTACTGGTCCGATATGCCTGGGTTTCGAAATTGTCGGAGCTTTCATTGATATTAACAATCTGATAAAGTTTGGTAAAGATGGGATGAACAATGAAGCCCCTATCGTCTTAACGAGGCAAAATATAGCATTATAGCATTTTTAACAAAATCAAGGGCCATAACTCCGCTGTTACTGGTCCGATATGGCTTGTTTTCAAATATTTTCCAGCTTTCAACAACATTAACAATCTGATAAAGATTGGTAAAGATCGGATGAACAATGAAGCCTCTATCGTCTTAACGTGCAAAATATAGCATTTTAAACTAAATCAGGGGCCATAACTCTGCTGTTACTGGTCCGATATGGCTGGTTTTCGAATTTGTGCGAGCTTTCATTGATATTAACAATGTGGTAAAGTTTGGTTAAGATAGGATGTAAAACGAAGGCCCTATCGTCTTAACGAGGCAAAATATAACAATATAGCAATTTTTAACTAAATCAAGGGCCATAACTCCGCTGTTTCTTGTCCGATATGGCTGGTTTTCGAACTCATCCGAGCTTTCATTGATATTAACAACCTGTTAAAGTTTGATAAAGATCGGATTAAAAATGAAGGCCCTATCGTCTTAACGAGCCAAAAGTTAACGCCGACGACGGACGGACGACGGACAACTCGGCATCCCATAAGCTCTGCTGGCCTTCGGCCAGTCGAGCTAAAAACTAGCGACGTCCCGTTACTTTTTCTACATAAAGTGCATGTGTTCAATCATTAATGTTAATTATACGATTTGTTTTTGCATATATTAATATTTGATATTATTGCACCAGTAATATATTAAAACTTATAGTATAATAAGACGAAATAGTGAATACTTAAAATTTGTTTAAATGTAACCAGGGTAAAAGTAAAAATAATATTGAATATATAAATCAAGACACCCATTTCAAATACTTCACAAGATTGCCGTGTGTCCCTTTAAGTCGCTGAGTCATCTTTTCGTATCTGCATTGTTCTTTCAATGTTTAGTATACGCAAGTTCTTAAACCTATATTCTGATATTGTCTCCATGAAGCACACTGTAATTTAAAATTATAAAATAAAAATTGCCTTGTACGTCATAAACAACGCATCAAACCCGTCTTATAAGTAGAAAATGCGAGGCAATCGATATAATGCACGATAAAAATGACCATTAATGCCACTGATGGCATTATAATATGCTTACAAATGTCCCAGTCATCCCAAGATGCGAATAAAGGCTATTAGATTCGGCGGTGTATATACCCTAAAAAAAAAGAAACGTACCTCGGGAATTTCCGCTATACAATTTATATACAGGAAACGTAACTCGGGAATTTCCGCTATACAATTTATATACAGGAAACGTAACTCGGGAATTTCCGCTATACAATTTATATACAGGGCACTTAATTCCACGTAATATTCCAAAGAAATCCCAAGATGTGTTTTGTAAAAAACGTATTGCAGATAGTTAGAGAAATTGTGCTGTTGTAGACGTTTTAATCAGAGTACACGTTGTAACACGAATTTCCTAAATATTGAACTTCCGCTTAGAAAATGTTACCCATTTCAGTACTGTATTTAATGTAAAGAGATTGCAAAATTGTACATCCTAAGTTTGCTCACCTGCTTGAGCCAAACGCGTACTCTGACAATAATAAAACTTTGAAGCGATACTATGTTGTATGTTATTAGTTGTTATAGTCTTTTTTTTCCGAAAGGAAAAGTCTAATGTTCGATTAACAGAAGCATATTACACATAAAATATATAGCGGAAATTCCAGAGTTGCGGTTCTTTTTTATTTTAGTATATGTTAGAGAAAATCATACAAATGAACACCTTTCAAAAACACTGAATCCTTTAAGGATGCACAAATGATCTAGATAGTATAAATACATTTTGGAAAATTGAGCTATAAAACAAGAAATCCATCCATGACCTAGCTTTCCGCTTTACGCTTTCCCAGGGTCTTAACACACATTTACACGGTTTAACACGATTAATGCACGAGCACTTTTAACGCACCATTAACTAAAGCGGTAATAATAATGCTAAGAACAAAGTTAACACACACACACATAAAAAAATAACATATCAAAATCTCGAACAAATTTATACTTTCTAGTCATATACTGAAACTATTAAATGTACATAAACTGTTAAACGCGCATAAACAGTTAAACGCGCGTTGATTTAGGATGGATGTTGCTTAACTATTACGAAACTTTATTATTTTCCCCCATACAAATAAAGTGGTATAGACATAATTATTAATGGCGAGTAACTAACAATTTGTATTTTATAAAACATACGTTTTTATATGTGTAAATTGTGTTCAAATGACACCTTTAAATTTAAACACGTAAAACCGTGAACAAAAGGTATCTTCCCTTGATCGGACATTCCGGAAAATATAATTCGATCCTCACCGGAAAGGTCAAAGATCTGTATAGAATTTTGAATTTTGAACTAACCACATACATTACGCGGTCCCGCCTTAAGTCCATTAAGCGACAAGCTTATATAAGCAAGATTTTAAAACGAATATTTCGACAATGAAACACGCGATAACCGGTTTAAAATTATCTATTATATGTTTTAATCTTACAATATGCGGACTTTTTAAGTCGAAATTAAGGTTTTTATTTCATACCACAGCCAACCCCGTTTTTTGCTTCTTGGAGAAGGAGTTGGATGGGGTATGAAATTTAATACTCAAACCACGTAATGCCAACGGGTTCGAACCCAGCCTAGGATACCAACAACGACTACTCCTTATACAACACGGTCGCCTAGTAAACCCGGCTATCTTCAAGTGTTATTGAGTTTTGAAATTGGCGTCTCAATCTATTTATCCAGTATAAGTTTGACTTTAAACCTGCTCGCGTATAACTAAATAAAAGTTTAACTTTCCTTTTCTTCGGCTTTTTCTACCAAAAGTTTAATTATGTTATTGGTGCAATATAATCAACGGTTAATAATATGCAAATAAAATTTGCATTAATCCGTTATTATAATTAATATTTATGATTGAACAAATGCAAGTCATGTAGAAAAACTAACGGGACTCTGTGGGTTTTTAAAAAATCCAGATTGCCGTGTATCCCTTTAAAGATTGGTTTCGGTGGACCAGTGCTACTAAGATTCTTACTAATCAACGCGACGAAATCGTTTGAAAGTTTTGGTCAAATACATGAATATAGATCTATAACGATCACTTTAAAGGGACACATGGCAATCTTGAGTTTTATTCAAACATTTAAATTTTCTCCTCAATTTACTTATCCCGCGTCATTTTGACTTTAAAACTGCTTGCATATAATTAAATAAAAAATTGAAATTTCAACTTTCTTTCCCTATTTTACCAAATTTTTAAATATATTACTGGTGCAATATTATAAAAAGTTCGTAATATACAAAAATAATTTGCTTTGAACTATTCTAACAATTAATATTAATGATTGAACAATTGCAAATTAAGAGGAAAAGTAACGGGACGCCGTGAGTTTTTAAACAAGAGGTCAATGACCTTGAAGCTCTACTGATTGATTTTGATTTCAGGAAGTAGTCTTTTGCTAAGATCAATAAGACATTAAGAGCAACATTCCTGTGAAGTTTCATGAAAATCCGTCAGGTAGTTTCAAAGAAGTAGTCGCTACAAGTTTTCATTAGGATCAACTAGACATCAAGAGCAACATTCCTGTGAAGTTTCATGAACATCCGTCAAGTAGTTTCAGAGGAGTAGTCTCTACAAGTTTTTACTATATAACTCTATGTAAACAAAGATGGCCACTGGCAGCCATGTTTAACGTCGAATCAAAATAATTTTCCACATGGATCTACATCATGTCATGCTGATCATTTTAGAAAAAGTCCCATATCAATATCACTGATAGTTTTCAAGAAGTAGTCGCTACAAACTTATTTTTTAAAAATCTATTTTTAGCTGTGACGGCCATCTTGAATTTCCGGCCGACCTGAAATTTTGATAGGATCAATTAGACATCAAGAGCAACATTCCTGTGAAGTTTCATGAACATCCGTCAAGTAGTTTCAGAGGAGTAGTCGCTACAAGTTTTTACTATATAACTCTATGTAACCAAAGATGGCCACTGGCAGCCATGTTTAACGTCGAATCAAAATAATTTTCCACAAGGATCTACATCATGTCATGCTGATCATTTTAGAAAAAGTCCCATATCAATATCACTGATAGTTTTCAAGAAGTAGTCGCTACAAACTTATTTTTTAAAAATCTATTTTAAGCTGTGACGGCCATCTTGAATTTCCGGCCGACCTGAAATTTTGATAGGATCAATTAGACATCAAGAGCAACATTCCTGTAAAGTTTCATGACAATCCGCCAAGTAGTTTCAGAGGAGTAGTCGCTACAAGTTTTTACTATATAACTCTATGTAAACAAAAATGGCCGCTGGCAGCCATGTTTAACGTTGAATCAAAACGATTTTTGACTAGGATCAACATCATGTAATGCTGATCATTTTAGAAAAAGTCCCATATCAATATCACTTATAGTTTTCAAGAAGTAGTCGCTACAAACTTATTTTTTAAAAATCTATTTTTAGCTGTGACGGCCATCTTGAATTTCCGGCCGACCTGAAATTTTTCTAGGATCAATTAGACATCAAGAGCAACATTCCTGTAAAGTTTCATGACAATCCGCCAAGTAGTTTCAGAGAAGTAGTCGCTACAAGTTTTTACTATATAACTCTATGTAAACAAAGATGGCCGCTGGCAGCCATGTTTAACGTTGAATCAAAACGATTTTTGACTAGGATCAACATCATGTCATGCTGATCATTTTAGAAAAAGTCCCATATCAATATCACTTATAGTTTTCAAGAAGAAGTCGCTACAAACTTGTATTTTAAAACTCTATTTTTAGCTTTGGCGGCCATCTTGGATTTCACATCAACATGAATTTTTGCTAGGATCAACTAGACTTTATGGGCAACATTTCTGTAAAGTTTCATGAATATCCATCCAGTAGTTTCAGCTGTGAAGTCGCTACAAATAAAAGTTTACGGACAGACGGACGGACGGACGACGGACGCCGCACCACGGCATAAGCTCTGCTGATCTCTGATCAGTAGAGCTAAAAATCAAGATTGCTGTGTGTCCCTTTAAGGTCAAATACATGTAAATATATCTATAACATATATCTATAATGATCTCCGTGACCGAATGGTTAACGACGTTGCGTTATAAACCTTCGCCTCGCATCGCTGCGGGTTCGAAGCCACTGAGAGCTCGACTTGTAAGTGAGAAAGTGTCGATTTTTACGGATGGCGGGAGGTGGACAGTACTGGTTCTACCCAGGAACAGTGGGTGGTCTACCTCCACCACAAAAATCGACAGACATAATTTTATATAACCTTGCATTTGTTCAAAATGACGTAAAAAACCATACTAGTGGTAGATGAGCCACTGTTGGTCAATGCGTCTATAACGTTTTCGCCCCTCACCGCTGCGGGTTCGAAACTCACTGGAAGCCCCACTTGTCAAGTGAGAACCTGTTGATTCTTATGGATTGCATGAACGAATGAAAGTCTTTATTTATCGAGGATGACCCAATTAGTTTATACTAATCTTCCTGGGGCCCTCTGTAACAAATACAGCAGGAGGTAAACAGTACTGGTTCTACCCAGGAAAACTGGGGTGGTCTACCTCTACCACAAAAAACGTCGACCGTCAAATATGGCCTAACATGTGCTAAAAGTGACGTAAAACAGCATTCAAACAAACATACTTTTCCAGTATACACTACTCATTTATAAATACTGATTAGGGAGATACTCAATCAACAGAATAAAGGAGCACACTCGGCTTTATTCAGTCTTCTCATGAGAGGTAATGCAAGAGTGTGTACACAGGTGGCTGTATCGGTGTTGGGAACTAAAAAAATAATTTAAAATAAAATAAATATATATAAAAAATAAAAATAAAATAATAATAAAAAGTTTCGTGTTATTTTTGAAAACAAACATTTTAAGTTTTCCTGGAAAAAAAAATGCCCAAGAGTATCGTAGTTATAGTTCCCAACACCGATACAGCCACCTGTGGCAAGAGACAGCAATACACTCTCTTTTTTTTGGAATGAGCTCATCTTCAATTGTTTACAAAGAACATGACCGGGCATGACCTACTGCGTATGTGTGGCAAGATGTGTTCTCAGTACTCATTTCCGTTACACGAGCATCTCATGTTGCAAAAAAACATGAATGAATGTCTAAAAATAATGAGTTTGGAATCTTATCGCTCCGTAGGATTGGCGATAACGCGTCTAATGTCTATATCAGACATATATACCCGCTGCGAATTTTTCATGTTTAACTCCACATGCAGTTATAATCGCTACTTTGCTCGGATTTCATTCATAATCGTTCACTTGCTTGATATATATGAATGACAATACAAGTGTTTTTCATTAGTATATGCAGTGCATCTTGCTGTTCTTGCAAACGTTTGAAAAAGTACACGGCAATCTCGGAGTTTTTATCAAGCGTGAACATTAGCATCTCGGTTTAATAATCCAATATCATATGACTTCAAACATGCTTACATATACATGTAATTAAATAAAATTTAGAGTTTTTAATTTTCATTTTTATTCTACAATAAGTTCAAATATATTAGTGGTGCAAAAAAAAAAGTTAGTATATATATACTGAAAGGAAAAAGAAACGCGACACGGGAATTTCCGCTATATATTGTATGTACAATATGCTGCTGTTAATCGAATGGTACACGGCTACGTAAGATCTTTCCATTCGGAAAAAAGACTAAAACAACACGTTACACAGCAAATAGTATTTCTGTAAAGTTTCATTCTTGACAGAGTACGCGTTTGGTTCAAGCATGTGAGCAAACTTAGAATGCAAAAGATTGCAAACTCTTTACGTTAAATACAGTACTGAACTGGCTCAAGTTTTCAAAGAGGAACTTCAACATTTATGAATTTCTTGTTACAACGTGTACTGTGATTTAAACGTCTACAACATCACAGTTGTGTCCTTTCTCTAATAATCTGCAACTTTTTTTTTACAAAACATCTTGGGATTTCCTTGGAATATTATGTGGAATTAAGTCTGCAGTATATACAAAATATAGCGGAAATTCCCGAGTTGCGTTTATGTTTCCTTTCAGTATACAACCACACAATGGCTTTGAACTATACCTAGTATTAATGAACATTCAAAATTGTCGTGTATCACTTTAAATGCATAATAATTGAGAATTATGTTTTATTAAGAATTGCGACTTACGTTTGTTATATTGTAATTTAAAGCGATAGTTTAAAGAGATAATCGGCCATCTTGAAATATTTATTCAGGATTTAAATTAGCACTATTTGTATTAATTCAGTTACTGTATCATTTTGACGTTAAACCTCGGAATATTCATAATTATAATTTACATAAAAGGTAATAAATAATATTTCATTCCTTTATTTTTATTTTATTGTACCATATGTCACGTGTACCATATGTCACGTTTTTATTGATGCAATATAATCCAAATATAGAAATATGAACACAAAAACATTTAAACTATTTAAATAATTAAGTATTCGCACATACATGTATGAAAGTTATGAAGAAAAGAAAAAGATACACCGCACATTTTTATAAAAACAAAACAAGATTTTCGTGTGTCCCTTTAATAAAATTGCAACGACATGCATGCAGGAAAGACAAATGAACCATTAGCTTTCGTAAGCCTTACTGCAGGAAATGCATACCAAGTGCAGGGTTTTTTTTGGCTGTTTTTATAGCCGAAATTCGGTCATATTCCCAATGCCAAAACATATCATTTTTTCCCAATTAAGAGGAAAAAATTCCCATTTTTTTTTTTTTTTTAAGTGTGCCAATCCAATGATTGGGTTCAAAAGCTTAAATAAATGCTTCTGTTTATCTTGATGTACAAAAAACAGTTTTAAAGATATAATTATGAAAGGAATGCTTTACTTTATATTTTCCGAATTTTATTAAAAATCGCGCTAAAATTCCCAATTATTATTATTATTTACTTGAATAGTTCCAATGAACTGTTGTTTTTTCTAATGTTGCTAATTGTTTAACTTTCCTTTTCTTCGGCTTTTTCTACCAAAAGTTTAATTATGTTATTGGTGCAATATAATCAACAGTTAATAATATGCAAATAAAATTTGTATTAATCCGTTATTATAATTAATATTTATGATTGAACAAATGTCAAGTTACGGGACGCCTTGAGTTTTTAAAACAAGAGGTCAATGACCTTGAAGCTCTACTGATTGATTTTGATTTCAGGAAGTAGTCGCAACAAACTTGTTTTTTGAAAATTTATTTTTAGCCGTGGCGGCCATCTTGCTAGGATCAATCAGACATCAAGAGCAACATTCCTGTGAAGTTTCATGAAAATCCGTCAAGTAGTTTCAGAGGAGTAGTCGCTACAAGTTTTCATTATATAACTCTATGTAAACAAAGATGGCCGCTGACAGCCATGTTTAAAATCGAATCAAAACAATGTTTGACAAGGACCAACATCATGTCATGCTGATCATTTTAGAAAAAATCCCATATCAATATCACTTATAGTTTCAAGAAGTAGTCGCTACAAACTTGTATTTTGAAATCTATTTTTAGCCATGGCGGCCATTTTGAATTTCCGGCCGACCTGAAATTTTGCTAGGATCAATAAGACATCAAGAGCAACATTCGTGTGAAGTTTCATGAAAATCCGTCAAGTAGTTTCAGAGGAGTAATCGCTACA
This sequence comes from Cyrtodaria siliqua, assembly GCA_037043455.1. Lineage (NCBI taxonomy): Eukaryota > Metazoa > Mollusca > Bivalvia > Adapedonta > Hiatellidae > Cyrtodaria > Cyrtodaria siliqua. The sequence goes on from JAWPHD010000367.1 coordinate 180,802, forward strand.
AATTTTCATTATATAACTCTATGTAAACAAAGATGGCCACTTGCAGCCATGTTTAACGTCGAATCAAAATAATGTTCGACTCGGATAACCATCATGTCATGCTGATCATTTTAGAAAAAGTCCCATATCAATATCACTTATAGTTTTCAAGAAGTAGTCGCTACAAACTTCTTTTTTAAAAATCTATATTTAGCTGTTGCGGCCATCTTGAATTTCTGGCCGACCTGAGATTTTGCTAGGATCAATTAGACATTAAGAGCAACATTCCTGTAAAGTTTCATGAAAATCCGCCAAGTAGTTGCAGAGGAGTAGTCGCTACAAGTTTTTACTATATAACTCTATCTAAACAAAGATGGCCGCTGGCAGCCATGTTTAAGGTCGAATCAAAACGATTTTTGAAAAGGACCAACATCATGTCATGCTGATCATTTTAGAAAAAGTCCCATATCAATAGCACTTACAGTTTTCAAGAAGTAGTCGCTACAAACTTGTTTCTTTAAAACCTATTTTTAGATTTGGCGGCCATCTTGGATTTCACATCAACATGAATTTTTGCTAGGATCAACAAAACTTCATGGGCAACATTTCTGTAAAGTTTCATGAAAATCCATTCAGTAGTTTCAGAGGAGTAGTCGCTACAATAAAAAGTTTACGGACGGACAGACGGACAGACAGACGGACGACGGACGCCGCACCACGGCATAAGCTCTGCTGATCTCTGATCAGTCGAGCTAAAAATCAAGATTGCCGTGTGTCCCTTTAATTATTTTGATATCTGTATAGAGTAATGTTTAATGTATTTACATGCGAAATTGTATGGTTTAAAAATGCTTTATTATTTAGAAATTTGTGATTAAACCACTCTGAGGAATATAATGCATAAATGATCAGAAAAGATTCTCTGGGGCCATTTTGGGGTTATTTTATACTCAACCCTGGCCTTTAACTCAAGCAACGTGAATTTTATTTTCAGATTGTATGTAGATTATTTTAAAAACAAAATATACAAAAAAAACACAGACAATAGTGAGTTACCTATTTAGAAACAAAGAAATAGGTTTTGAAACTAATCCAATTGTTTAGAAAAGTTAGCGTAACGCACGATATTTTCAAAACCAATATTGAACAAAACAAAAGAAATCAGCCATAACTTAAACAGGTAAACAGCAATGCCAACAAACAAACAGCAATATAAATACGGGAATACGAGATTAAATAGGTAAACAGTAGTTGTTTGAACTAGGAAATAGTTACTGACCCTAACGTGCTTGCATATAAGGTAACTGTGTCAGTGACCGCATTAACATACACGAGAGCCGTGATGTTGCTAAACAAGACACATATGTATTTACAGATGTAATATTGTGATAACGGAAATGAATGTTTTAGTTAAACTATTGTATTAATTAGTCGAACAAATGAATGAATTGGTGTAGCATACGTAATTAGTACATTAAAGGGACCCACGTCAATCTTGATTATTTTAAAGTGACACGTTGCAATCTCGAGTTTTATTCAAACATTAAAATGTGCTCCTCGATTTTAGTTATCCTGCGTCATTTTGACTTTAAAACTGCTTGCATATAATTAAATAAAAAAAATTGAGATTTCAATTGTCTTCGTTATTTTACCAATATTATTGGTGCAATATTAAAAAAAGACAGTAATATGTAAAAACAATTTCCTTTTAACTATTCTAATAATTAATATTAATGATTGAACAAATGCAAGTTAAGAGAAAAACTAACGGGACGCCGTGAGTTTAAAAAATCAAGATTGCTGTGTGTCCTTTAAAACTCTCGGCGTCCCGTTAGTTTTTGTACAGCATTTGTCTAATCATAAATATCAATTATAATAGTAGTTTGAAGCATTTTTTTTTGTTTTTCTTATTCTTGATTGTATTGCACAGATAATATATTTAAACCTTCGGTAGAATAGCAAAACAAAATATGAAAACGCAAAACTTTATTTAATTATATGCAAGCGGGTTTAATGTCAAATTGATACTGGATTAAAAATTCGAGATCCCTATTTTAATCCTTGATAACAGCTTCAAGATGTTCATGTGTCCCTCTAATTGCTCAACCTTATAGTGCTGCCTCACTAGAATACCACGCCGCTGACACATGACGTGATGCCAGTGGGGTAGCCACCTAAACCCAAACTGTTAGAACGTCGGAAGAGGACCGTACGAATTGCACACAAAGGGTTGTAAACATCACTTTCATTTACAAGAAACCAAATGAAAGTTTGCCACAGTAATGTCGTAAATTGCATGCTTCGTGGCATCTGGACCCCCATGATTAATGATTTATGGCCAAAAAATAACCGGAAGTCAGATTGCACGTCACTTCGGACATGTCTAATGAATAAACTTCAATTAACAAGGGTTCGTACTGTCAACGTATCAGTAAACAATTGTAATTTTGGTCAATAACTTCTGCACAAAGAGCCTTCATCCATGCTGGCGACTATCGTTAAAACATAATTTCACCGAGACAGTGATAGACATTCTGTTTTGTTTTAGCTGACCCCTAACGTGCCCTTTCACTATCAAAGTTCAAACGATGGTCCGACGTAACACTTCGTAGGCCATAAAACATTGCAATTACCAGCTGACCAGCTGATCGGCCCCTAAGGAGACGTAAAGTCGTTGTATTTGTTGTGTGAACCCGACACCGATGGGATAGATCAAAGGGTCAAAATGCAACTATACAAAAAGGTTACACAAAAGCATCTTATGCAAGACTGATGATCGAGTGTTTTATACCTTTCAGATTATTTTGTAAAACTAGTGAAACTATTCATGCTTATCGAACCTATGCATTAGAAGCGGTTTTAATTCTATTTAGTGTATAATTAGCAGTCTGTCCATTATTTAAAGCAACACATTTATATATGTTTGTCTCCTTTGGGAGCCGATCAAGTCTGTACCGATACAATGACAATTCGACCCTTTCTTAATAGTAGTAGTTTATTCATCAGAAATGCATGTTACGTGTTCCCGCCGTAATTCCATTAAGCGATGGGAAAGCTTATATTAGCGGAAGTTTATAACCGATATTGCGACATTAAAACATGTTTAAAAACATATTTTACTGAAAGAAAATGCGATAACCTGTTAACCTGTTTAATTACCTATTAAATGTTTTAATTTTACAATATGCAAACTTTTTAAGCCGAAATTAAGGTTTTATTTCATACCCCGAGCCAACTCCGTTTTCGCTTCTTTGAGAAGGGGTCGTATGGGGAATAAAAGTTAATACTCGGACCACTTAATGAAAAGTATTTAAACGTTTTTTATATTTATCATTACGAATTGTTTTAAATTTTCATGTATATGTTAAGTGTTATAGGTATACAAAGAAGTTGCTTGCGTCGATATGTTTTATCTTGTATTCGTTTCTTGACAATTGTCGTTTGGAAATAATACTCAGCATTTTGTACTTAGCACGGATACTAACGCAATAATAATACTGATTCTTCCTCTTAATGACTTAGCGTTTGAGTCAGTATATCTGTCCTTAGATTAAACATATCATGAACAAAAATTAATGTAATACATAATTCATGAATGTCATATTCATTACTTACCATAACGTATTTAAACTCTTCAGTATCGTTCGTTTGAGAAAATAAAGGTGAGTTGATAAGTACAGATCTATTTTGAAAGGAAACGGAATTTTATGATTACAAAACTAAATTCAAACTTTAAATTGCGAACACATGCACACAAACAAACGCATGCATAAAAAAAATGGCATGTCCAAAATAAGCATAAGTGGTACATTTTTCAATGGCCCAAATTTACAAAGGGTAAAACCCTGGAAAGCGACAATGGAGTACTATGACGTGTGCCGGTTTAAAGGGACACTGTCCGTAAGTAAGCAGATATTGAGCATAACCAAATAACCGTCTTACTTTTACTCAGTGAAATGTATGCATGAAAACATAAGCATAGACCCTAAGAAGTCTGTAGTAATACATTCGTGAGTTTGAAAAAAAGAAGCTTTTAATTATTATTTGTAAATAAAGTGGGACTCACCATATTTACCTTTTCTGCGATCACGTGACTTCCATTAGCGCATTAGGTTTTAAACATAGTATGTATTGCGCAATATGTATAACCCGGTTAGCTCAGTCGGGAGCCATGTCGACTACTTCACGCTCACTATTATTACCGCGAGAGTAATTTTAGTTTGGACTGCGAGTTCAAACGCCCGAAGCGGTCATTCTTTTTTTTTGTACTGCGATTGAATTCCGTCCAACAATCTTGCTTTTAATTAGTAAATATTCAATACTGTTTAGTGTGTAATGTTTGCGAACATAATAAGTTTGTGTTTTATAAGCTAAAAGTTACGGACATTGTCCCTTTAAAGTACATCAAGTTGCTTCATCTGTACTTTTGCTGCAGACGACACTTCGTTAGAAATTAAGATGATTCAACGGATACTGTCGTTATTTACATTGGTCAGCTCGGTGGACACGTTATTTACATTTTTTGCACAACGGAGCTATCTCTAATTAAGGACCGCGTTCTTGCTCCTTGACAGGTTCGATTATATGTTGTTTCACCGGACAATAGACACTCGAGCTATCTGAGACAAATCAATGCTTGCATATCCATCAAACATTTACTTTGTAACACTGCTAGCGTAATATGCATTCTTCGCACGACATGTGCTTCCATCAAAAAACGCCAAAAATGCATTGGTCAATGAAAAGGCACGTTCAACTTGCTTTGTTACAGCAAAGAGTGGACAGTTGGTCACGCTTTCCAATTTATAATGAATCAAGATTGAAAAGGATAACAGATGCCGCCGAGTTGCTTGGACATTAAGTAAAACAAGCTGATACAAAATGCATTATTCTGGCTGTCACAACAAATGCTGTCCAAGGGTCATTGGGCTTCTGCTGGAATAATTGTATCATTGCATTAAGTGAATAGCTAATAATACTTTGCGTCACGGCGTGAGACTTTTTCTCAAAACTGTGAAAGCACAATGCATTACTGCACTATACCGTATGTCGCGTTTGCAGCCATCATGTATAACTGCATTACAAAAAATATTTTAAACATTATCAGATTCGGCAATGTTCTTGTCATTAGTATAATTCTTATTTGTTGCGATATTGCTAATTCCTTTTTTAATCAGCTTTAATTAATTTGCAAAAAGTGGTAGTGTTCGTGTAATGTATAGCAATAGCTGTAGTGTTCGTGTAATGTATAGCAATAGCTGGTTCGTGTAATGTATAGCAATAGTTGTAGTGTTCGTGTAATGTATAGCAATAGTTGTAGTGTTCGTGTAATGTATAGCAATAGCTGTAGTGTTCGTGTAATGTATAGCAATAGTTGTAGTGTTCGTGTAATGTATAGCAATAGCTGTAGTGTTCGTGTAATGTATAGCAATAGTTGTAGTGTTCGTGTAATGTATAGCAATAGCTGTAGTGTTCGTGTAATGTATAGCAATAGCTGTAGTGTTCGTGTAATGTATAGCAATAGCTCAGACGGACCGTCTTCGTCCAGGGATTTACCGCAACCCTTCCATTGGTTACATTCGTGTTGAAGTTTTAAAGAAACAGCTTCTCATCAGAACATAATTTTAATATTATACAAACAATGTAGTTATCGTTATTATTTATTTGCAGGAATTGACTTGAACTGAATTAGATTGCATAGTCGCACCAACAACTAAGGTCATATTGCGACTTTCTAGCTTCCATTGGTGGAGGAAGACACCAGTTGCTATCATGTATAACTGCATTACAAGAAGAACCTGACTAAGGTCATGACCTGGAACAATAACAATTAAGGTGGACAATTCTAAGATCAGGCCAGGCCAATGTGGCCAGGCTAGTTAGGCCAAGCCATGTTTCAGTGTATGCCGTGTGCATAAGCTATTGCTGTTAATTCGCCTATATGTTATTTCTCTGATCAAATTATAACACTTAATACGATAATATCTTTCGGTCAATTACAGTAACTGATGATATCCGAAGATTTTTCGCCTATTTCGATGGTAATTCAGTTTGTCCTAATCAAACTTTTCTCTTGTGGCATTTACCGAAAATAACTGGAAATTGGACCAATAGCCAGTAGTGGTTTAAGATTGTTCGTTTACCTTATATTCTTTTTTGCTTTGTATGACCCACCAAAAATGGTGAGAATGCATAGAGAGTTAGCCATTTCCGTCCGTTCGTCCGTCCAATGTCCGTCCGTCCCGAAAAGGTTTGTGTGACTGTCTTCTCCCACAGTTTTCAACCGACTGTTTCGAAACGTTACAGGATGCTTACCAATGATGTCAAAATGTGCATATCGATTGAGCGTGAAAATCGACCTTGCATTACTGGAGTGTTGGCCCTTATTGTCAAAATGTACGTTACAATAGTTTGTGTGTCTATCTACTCCCACAGTATTCAACCGATTGTTTCGAAACTTTGCAGGATGCTTACATATGACGTCAATATGTGTATATCAATATCGCGTCAAAATCGGCATAGTATTACCGAAGTTTTTTCATCAAATGTTACTTTTGCGTGTCTATCTCCTCTCCCAGTTTTCAACCGATTGTTTCGAAACTTTACGGGTTGCTTACCTATTATGTCAAGATGTTATAAACATACTGACGACGATATATAACCTACATATTTTGAGAAACCAAACTCTATAGACACAATATAAACGGATTGAACCAGCCACGACAAACCCTAAAACTGGAGCGTCGAATTAGAGTTACCAACTCAAAATTCATTTTAGGCATATTCAATCACTGGTAATTTAAGAATCCGTGAATAAAGTTTTACTTTTAATCGGCACATATACATTATTATATGACCTGAACACCTGGATAGAGTTTTATTAACGGTTTTGTAGTGCAATGTTGCCGGGTTCTTTGGAGGGTTAGTTAAAAAAAAAAATCTATATATATGATATGCACACAGATTTAGACAAGAGCCAGGTAATGTTACTACCAGGAAATGTCTAGATTCCCCTCATTTCCAGTCAGGTATTTATTGATTAGGGACAGAACAACTGCTTTATTGCCTTCATCCGCCGTAAAAGTATAATAATTACTTTCATATCAATTATGGTTTCCTGGATTGTTACTTGTCTACAACTCGAGCTTGTAACAATCGACATTCGATTGCACTCTTCGATATAACAATTTGATCGAGACAAAGGTATGGTGGTTATTTTAAAGGTGATAGGAATGCCATTAAACTCGTTTATACTAATGGACAGCTGATGTTTAAGATTGTAGGTCGAATGTTGAAACCAATGTTGCTGGACTATGATTATTTATCCACGAGTACATACATACGTGGTGACGCTTCTAAGGACAGGACTAATTTTTAAGGGGAAAACGGCAATCTTGATGTTTTAAAAAAACTCGCTTTTTTCTATATAGCATGCATTTCTTCAATCATTAAAGGGACACACAGCAATCTTGATTTTTAAAAACTCGCGGCGTCCCGTTAGTTTTTCTACATAACAGGCATTATTTCAATCATTAATGTTAATTATAAGAATAGTATTAAGCAATTTGTTTTTGTATATTACTCACTTTCGGTAATATTGCACCAATAATATATATTTCAACATTTGATAAAATAACGATGAAAACTGAAAACTCAACATTTTATTTAAGGATATGCAAGCAGGTTTAAAGACAAAATGTCACTGAATTAATAAATCGAGAAGCTAATTTTGATGTTTGATAAAAACTTCAAGATTGCCGTGTGTCCCTTTAATGTTAATTAAAAGGATATTATAAAGCAAACTGTGCTGCATATAACTAACTATTTATTAGATTACACCAATAAATATAACTAACTATTTATTATATTACACCAATAATAAAGATGTAAACCTATGGACAAAAATAAGAAGGAAAAATTAAAATCTCAAAATGATTATGCAAGCCGCATTACGTGGTACTGCCTTAATTCCATTAAGCGATGGGAAAGCTTATATTAGTAGGATTTTATAACGGATATTTCAACAATAAAACACATTTATAAACATTTGTTAATGAAAAAACGCGATAACCCGTTTAAAATTACCTATTAAATATTTTAATTTTACAATATGAAAACCTTTTAATCCGAAATTAAGGTTTTATTTTATACCCCCAGCCAACCCCGTTTTCGCTTCTTGGAGAAGGGGTTGGATGGGGTTTGAAAGTTAATACTCGGACCACGTAATGGGTTTAGGGTCAAAATGATTCTTGGTAAAATAAATCGAGGCCCTTATTTCAGTGCTTGATAAGAACTACAAGATTCCCAGTGTTCCTTTAAATTAGATACTTGTTTTATTTAAAATGTTCATACGAATCAAAATATAATATACTATAACGAAAATTAAAACAGACTGAATCGCTAATCGCTATAGTCATATTTATAAAAAAAATATATTGAACATGATTCTATTTGTAATAAAAATGAAGACTGGATAATCTAACTGAAAGTTTAGTGAAATTATTTAAATTTGAGAATAGTATGGTAAAAAAAAAAAAAAAAAAAAAAAAAAAAAAGAATTCGAATTTATTGTTTCTAAAGTCTTAACTGTTTCATTTTACGATACCGCTAAATCGTATACTTTTTTATATCGAAAATAGATAGTTGAAATAGCTCTATCCTCGATATTGCAAAAAGGGCAATTTCCGAAATCTATAATTCTTCGGTTTTTTTAACACAATTAGACTTACCTGATGAACAAATACATCTTGTCCGCCATCATCTGGTGTCAAAAATCCCCAGCCCTTAGCAACATTGAACCATTTACATTTTCCTTTCCGTCGGCCACCACCTGTGAAGTAAACAAGCGTGAAATAGTATCACAATTATATTGTCTTCTATCAATTCACTTAGAAAATCATAAAATAACAACAATGATTAACCGCATCGTTGATGCAGAAATAATCTAAGATAAAAAATGCGTTTAAGTTTTATTTATGATACATGTGTCATGATATTGTCCAGTACGACATGCGGAACTGAATAAAGTTTACAGTGACACTTGGAAAGAAGAAAAGTTTAGATATTAAAGGGATACATGGCAATCTTGAAGTGTTTATCAAGCATTGAAATTATTATCTCGATTTATTAATCCAGTATAATTTTGACTTTGAAACTGCTTGAATACATAATTCAATACAATGTTTAGTTATAACGTGACGCTGCGAGTTTTTAAAAACTAAAGATTGTCATGTGTCCCTTTAAAGACTAAGCAGTCATTTTAAAAAAAGGAATAGTACACAGAGAGCGACTTGGGAGATGCTGCTTTAACGGAGATGATACATACTTTGTTTTGAGTATTAGTGTATAGTAATATTAGAGTATTAGAGTATTAGTGTATTAGTGTAATATTAGAGTATTAGTGTATTAGTGTATTAGTGTAACCGTCAAAATTGTATTAAATTACCATTGTCCCCATGTTTAAATTGGAACAACTCCTTCAAAATTCAAAATCCGATAAAAAGTTATACGACTTTTAGCCTGTGACATTATTGTTATGTACCTACTACCTGTATTACAATTAACCATTTGACCCTGCACTATATGTATTTTATGTAACGCAGTGTACATGGGACACAAAATAATTTTACATAAGTTTGCATGAATTTTCGCGATACTGTATCGAAACTATTTATTTGACAAAGTTTGTTTTTCTAGTATTGATTCGACTGTATATTATATCTCTAAATAATAGGAATTTCTAGAACATGATGTCGACTATTTCACTTTAGCATAATCAGCTTTTAAGAAACAATAAAAAAAAAACATATGAATACATGCCATTTAATTGTAACAATGAGCATAATTATATGAGCTATCATAATAATGAAACTGACACTATAAAATGTTAATATAACGCTAGTTCAGGTATTGGTTAATATTAATAATATTCCGAAACAAAGGCCGCCAACTACAACATGTATACTGACAATGCTAAGGTCTAAGGAAGAAAAAAAATTCGCGTGTCCTGCACAGACTGGTGGAAATTGGATAGGTTAGGTAAATATAAAACACGTATTTATTTATAATGATTACATTATATAAATAATCAGGTTTTTATATTATATAATATAAAAAAAGAACTGAAATAATCCAGAACAATGTATGTTCGCTACTCCATCCATTACGTGGTCCCGCCTTAATTCCATTAAGCGATGCGAAAGCTTACATTAGCAGGATTTTATAACGGATATTTCGATAATAAAACATGGTTAACAACATCTTTTACTGAAAAAAATGCGATAACCTGTTTAAAATTACCTATTAAATGTTTCAATATTGCAATAATTAAGTTTTTTAAGCAAAAAATTAAGATTTTATTTCATAGCCAACCCCGATTTCTCTTCTTGGAGAAGGGGTTGGATAGGGCATGAAAGTTAATACTCGGACCACGTAATGTGATAAATATACTCTTACAATCTTTAATACTAACAAATAAACATGTTTGAAACCCTGAAATCTAAAAAATGAAACTATATTCAATTCTATCTAAAACACACACCTAATCCGACAAAACAAAACAATGTGTATTTTCTCAAATATTAGACATAAAATATGCATATACAATTTAAAAATGCAATATATATATGGTGAGTTTCTAAATTAACCGTATCTATGCTCGTTTAAAGGGATACACGGCAATCTTGGTTTTTGAAAAACTCGCGGCGTACCGTTAGTTTTTCTACACAGCTTGCAATTGTTCAATCATTAATATTAAATCATAAGAATTGTATAAAGTAAACTGCTTTTGCATAGTACTAAATGTTTATAACATTGCACCAATAATATATTCAAACCTATATTAGAATAAGCAGAAAAAATAAAACTTAAAAGTTTTTATTTAATTTTATGCAAGCAGGTTTAAAGTCAAAATGATACTGGATAAATAAATCAAGACGCTAATATCAGTGCTTGGTAAACCCTACAAGATCACGGTGTGTCCCTTTAGGGTGCTCATAACAGTGAACGTTTTAACGGAGACATTTTTCGTTAACCTTCTTGCATATAACATGTCTGTTGATATCATGTATGTTGGTTTAATTTTAAATGGTTTATTTGTTTAAAATCAGTTGTTTATATACTGAAAGGAAAAAGAAACGCAGGTGCATATTTCCGCTATATATTGTATGTTTAATATGCTACTGCTAATCGAATGGTACAGGGGCGACATTAGGCCTGTCCTTTTAGAAAGAAGGTTTAAACAGCACTGAACACACCAATGGTTACCCCTTTAAAGTTTCATTATCGTCAGAATGCAAATTTGGCTCAAGCAGGTGAGCAAACTTAGGCTTTAAATGTTGCAATCACTTAACATTAAATACAGTACTGAACTGGCTCAATTTTTCAAAGAGGAACTTCAGCATTTATGAATTTCTTGTTACAACGTGTACTGTGATTAAAACGTCTACAACATCACAGTTGTGTCCTTTCTCTAACTAACTGCACATTATTTTTTTTTACAAAACATCTTGGGATTTACTTGGAATATATATGGAATTAAGTGTGCAGTATATGCAATATATGGCAAAAATACGCACCCTGCGTTTCTTTTTCCTTTCAGTATATGCAAGTGCTGGTAAAACTCCTTTGTAAATTCACAACATTTACGAAAGATAGTTTCTGTAAGGATCTGTATCGTCAGTGTGTTTAATTTATCGCACCTTGTCGCGCGTACGCCATCCTATGAGATATTCTATTCAGCAATAATTACCTGATTACGTTACCTGGTGACACCCAGTAGGGTATAAACGTCTGAGTTACTTATTTAAGGTGTTCCTCTTCCCGACTGAGTAGGGCTTAATGGTATCGTTTTACGAGATAATAATGTTATTTAGGGGTTAAGTCAATATTTTAAATAAACCTCTTTAAGCAAGAGTTATAATACATGTTTAAAAGGGTAGGACGGATAAATAGAAATACAAGATGGTCTCACTCCACTTTCACTCTGTCGACAAAAGGTTATTTAAAGGGACACATGGCAATCTTGTAGTGTTTATCAAGCATTAAAATTAGGGTCACATTTTATTTATCCAGTAGCGTTTTGACTTTAAACCTGCTTGCATATAATTAAAATAAAAAAATTAGTTTCTTTTTTTCGTCTTAAGGCCGTTTCACATATACACCGAAACGAAATCGAACCGAAGCCGGTTTTTTGTCGTTTCGGAATCGGTTAGTGCTTTCACATTTTTTTTATTCTACCATATGTTTATCTATATTATTGGTGAAATATAATCAACTGTTAATGATACGCAAAACCAATTTGTTTTAAACTATTCTTATAATTATTATTAATGACTAAACAAATGCAAGTAGAAAAACTAACGGGACCTGTAGGTTTTTAAAAAATCAAGATTGCCATGTATCCCTTTAAGAGTACAGCACATATTAATATGCGCAACGTTTAATATAAATATAAATAGTTTAACAGTTACCTAAATGAAATGAATTCCAGTGGGGGTGGGTGGTCGGATGGGGGTAGGGTGGGGTGGAATGTTTTATTCCGTTATAGAGCTCTTGATATTATCGTATCAATGAGACTTTATTCAGCCTGTCTGGTTATATTAATGCATTTATTTAAACATGTTAAATATATCTCTTCATAAAAGTAAAAATAAAATGCTAGTGAAATATTTCTGATATAAAATATTATTACAATGTGAATTTTTCTGATATATTTTTTTTTTGAATAACACTAGAGAAAGGGTAAGCACAAACTCAGTCATTTTCAAAACTATGAACTATATTATATAACTAACAAAATGGTGAATATCTTGAAAACCTCGCAACGATGGTACAATGGCACCTAGTAAACATAGAAATAATTTAAAAATACAAAGGCGTTACAATTATAATTCAGTTTGATCTCTGACATTTGCAAACATTTGTTTAAAAAAATGAAAAAGATTATACAGTTACAATTCACTATAATAAGGTCAGGGTCACTATAATAAGGTCACGGTGTATACATTCATTTTTTTTTAAACAACAACGCTTCTTTATTTTAACATATAAAGTTATCGACACCCTCACAAACCAATCGGAATAAATATTTATGTCAGTATAATAACGAAGTACCTACATTATTATTATAAACACGCATTGTTCATGTTGTTGTCGGCAAAATTATTATGATAAGAAATATACTTGATATAAAGCAAAACTTCGTTACCATGGTAATTATTAAGCATTATCCAGGATTCTTGAACACTCTCAGATACCATTGTAGGTGACTGGCTGAACACAGTTAGAAAGGTCCTTCATACAAGTTACGTGTGGAATTAATCTTCATTTTATTTTTAAACAAAAATTAAATAATAAAATAGTATATCCTTTTATTAGTTGCTTTAAATTTAATTTAGTTTCAACGCGTTCTTAATCTAGTTTCTGGTGTTATCTAGCTTCTGGTGTACGGTATCTACCAATACGTTGATTTTTAAAAAAACAAAAACAAAAGCACTTTTAATTATATATAGAGAGAGAAACATAGCATGTCCATTTATAAGGTCCTTTTCAATTTCTTTAAGCTTCAAAAGTTATGTTTTTTGTGCAAGATATCTTCTGATACGTTAATTCTGTTATTGATCGTTTCGTCATCTGCATTAAGAGCGCAAGGGAGGAGTCTCGGTGGTCTAGAAGATCGATAACTCGGGGAGATGAGCATGCTCCTCTGTGATGCTGATCGCTGCTCGATTACTATGTCTAGTCATTAATTATGCAAATAGCTGTCTCGACGAATTATTTAAAATAGAGATTACAGAGTGTTAGATCTTATTTTCTGCGACAATCCATTGTAACTTCGGTGTTTCAGTGTATGTATATGTCATGTAAGTTTTGTTATATTAGACAGGTAATGTTTGGTAATATCCTTATATAAGGTTTACTACCACGAATTACATGTAAGCCTCCGAGGTGTTCGAATGTAGTTCCTATAATAAAAAGTAATCCCTCCTTTTTTGATGAAAACGGGCATTATAAGTAGGGAAAACTGCCCATTCCTATTCGATTTTGTGGTTGTATGTATAAGAAGCGTATTAATAAGTTTTACTGGATCACTGATGAACATTTTCGAAATTTCGACTCTATGCTTACACTGTGTGAGCCATGAAAACAGTCAATCAATGAAAACAGCTGTACCCTTGACCTGTTTAATAACATGTCTTGTGACCCCACCTTTTCTGGTGATTTTTCAAGTGGAAAATTAGTTTTCTATATGAACATTACACTGCTGCATTATCCATACTTGAGTTGAATTTGCAGCAAATCATTAATATGTGACACTGTAACATTGGTGTCTATGGGCAAAATAATTAGTGGTACAATTAATACCTATAATTGATCAAGATCAAGAATTAAGTGTGCTTACTATATTTGCACTATCACAAGGCAACATTTTTTTATTCTGGAGGGCTTCATGGTAGTATGACTTTAGTTAACTATTTATCCAAATATGGAACTAGCAGTAGGCTGCAATTTACCTATTGTTGTTGATTTACTCCGCTATGATAGATACATGTCGGAATAAAAACAAGTAATGCCGTAGTGAACACAAAAGCAGGAAAGAAACAACGATGTTGTTGTTCTAGAATAATAGAAAATGTGTACAACAAGAAAGTACTACTCTTGCAACAAAATTGTCAAAGTACCAGAAGAGGTTGATTAAAATAAGTATACATTTGTAATACGGTAGATGAAATTTAACTCTTGCAAACGTTACATTTAAGTAGGTCAATATCAACCTGGCGTCATAAGGTTATTTGTGTAATGCACAGTGCCGAAGTAGCGCATATATACACCTATATACATCATACAACTCATACGGATATTAGTGTTTAGTTTAAACTTATTTAATTTACATCGATTGTAACGAAAGCTCTTTTAACTTATTTGAATCACTCTCGATGTCTTCCTGGGTAGAACCAGTACTAAGCAAATGCAGATAAAGTGTAACGCTCATTGAAGCTGTAATGCACATAGCAGAAGTAATGTATATATACATCATTCATCTCAAATTTATATCAGTAGTGTAATGAACATTGCAGAAATATTGCATATATACACCTATATGCATCCTATAACTCATATGAACGTGTAGTATAATGGACATTACAGACGTAATGCATATATACATATATATACATCATTCAGCTCATTTGGATATTAGTGTAAAGAACATTACAGAAGTAATGCCTACATACACAAATATACATCATTCCACTCATATGTATATTAGTGTAATGCACATTGCAGTAATGTATATATACACATATATATACATCATTCAACTCATATGATATTAGTGTAATGCACATTGTAGACGTAATGCATATATACATGTATATACATCATTCAACTCATTTGGATATTAGTGTAAAGAACATTACAGAAGTAATGCCTACATACACATATATACATCCTTCCACTCATATGTATATTAGTGTAATGCACATTGCAGTAATGTATATATACACATATATATACACCATTCAACTCATATGATATTAGTGTAATGCCCATTGCAGTAATGTATATATACACATATATACATCATTCAACTCATATGATATAAGTGTAATGCACATTGCAGTAATGTATATATAGACATATATACATCATTCAACTCATATGATATTAGTGTAATGCACATTGCAGTAATGTATATATACACATATATACATCATTCAACTCATATGTATATTAGTAGTGTAATGCACATAGCAGTAATGTATATATACACATATATACATCATTCAACTCATATGTATATTAGAGATGTAATGCACATAGCAGAGGTCATGCATATATACACATACAGAAGTGATGCATATATATATATATATATATACAGCATACAACTCATATAGATATTAGTTAAGGAATGCACAATGCAGAAGTAATACACATAGTTTGTAATAATTACATAATGATTTGTGTGTGACATAGTTGAACACATGAACGTTTATTTATACTACCGTGATATCAACTGCTCATGTATCTATGTTTTACAATATCCAAATAGGGGTGGGGGTGGTCACATATAATATGACCAAATTATTTTGCATAATTGTATACTTAAATATAGCGGAACTAATTGACTATTAAAACTTTATTCAATAGACTCATACGTGATTCCAACTCTATTCTACCTTTCACTGGTTATACGCATCACGTGATCGATAGTCATATTGAAAATTCGCACTTTTTGGATATTTGATGACATAATACCTTTATAGATAACAAAGGTATTCCGTATAGGGGTATTGCTACCGTAGAAAGAATTTGAAAATAAATTGAGCTTTTCAACAATTTTTTTAACAAACAAAAAATCATTATAATATTATGTTGAAAATTAAAAAAAAAAAAAAGGATATTCAGGTTTTATTAAACTAAAATTACGCCCACATTTTAACAAAAAATCGAATCGACTAAATCGACTTGGTTGGTACGCGATACGGAAACTATACAGCCTAATTAAAAAAAAAATATCTTTATGAGAATACATAACACGACCAACGTATATATTGTATACCGTAATTGCCGCCTTGTTTGACATTGCCTATGTGAGTAGCTTCTAACTGCGCCGTGACTAATGCAAGCCCATGCATGTCATTGAGTACTACAGCATTGGTCACTTGCTGGTATCCCGCGGCAAAATCTAATACAGGCATAAGCTGCATGTGACAAGCGGATATTCCAACGTCCGCGAAAGTCACTTTAAAAACCTTCTTGCAAACTGGACTAATTATTTTGCAGTTTCTGGCGTTATCTGGTCTGGCTTCAGTGATCCGGTAATATAATTAATAACCGTTTCTATAAAGCATGTCCAAATATCCAATCCAAAGAATGACTGTTTTATATCCAAATTAAGTACAGCATCACCTGTCTTACAATCTTTTTCTGAAAGGTTTTTTTTTCAAATTATTTAATTGACAAATTGTTAACTCACTGCATTGAACTATTGTTTACATTATTTAAAAACAAATCTAAATGTATCCATTAAAATCAATAAGCTATTAAATGTTATATCCAGGTCAGGTAACAACTAATTCACGTAAATTCCCATATCATGCCGGTTATTATCAAAATCACATACATGATCTTCTGACACAGCTTCGTCTGTCAGTCAGTTACGAAGTGCTTCGGTTGCATGTGTTACTGATGGGGCAGCTGCGGGTCAATGACTCCGGACAGAGGAAGGACAGGTCAACCCAGAGTCAAACTTTGACCAGGTTGACCGCTTGCTTGTATTGTAACGCTGATGAATGGACAAAATTCCTTCCTGGGGCATGTCAAGGGGTTTTCTTTTGCATTAACCTGTAATTATGTATTCTCACTAAAAACCAGAGAGCTTTATGTTTTCATTTGTGACCATGTATTTGATTATCGTTTTGATTTATGTATGAGTATCTGCAGCAGATCCAAACTGGTATAGTTAGAAATCTGTATTTGCATTGAAGTGTTAGTTTATAGGGATCATAAGTTCAAAATACCACTTCATATGGCGAAAGAGTGTCAACTTTGAATAAGGTGTCATGCCAAGAAAAATAAAGGTTTTCTATCGGTACTAAATTACTAAAATCACAAATATCGTAGGTTGTGGTGTATACTGTGCGCATAGAAATCCACCAAAAGCACACATTTAAAGGGACACACGGCAATCTTGAAGTATTTGAAATGGGTCTCGGATTTATATATCCAGTATCATTTTTACTTTTTACACAGGTTACATTTAAATCAATCAAATTTTAAGTATTCACTATTTCGTCTTATTATACTGTACGTTTTAATATATTATTGGTGCAATAATATCAAAAATTAATAATATGCAAAAACAAATGGCTTAATACAATTCTTATAATTAACATTAATGAATAAACAAATGCAATTTATGTAGTAAAACTAACGGGACGCCGCTAGTTTTTAAAAAATCAAGATTACCATGTGTCCCTTTAACAGTATATGACTTATAAAGTTTTAAATTCAAGTAATTGATTCGGAGCAAAAAAAAAATGAAACCGTTAGACACCTTTTAGTTTGTTATTCAATTGTATTTCAACGTTTATCCTGCCTCAGGTACCTCATTACGTGTTCACGCCTTAATTCCATTAAGCGAGGGGAAAGCTTATATTAGCAATATTTTATAACAGATATTTCGATTTCGACGATTAAACACTTTTAAAAACATCTTTTATTGAAAAGAAAATGCGATAACACGTTTAAAATTATATATTGTTTTAATTTTACAATACGCAAACTGTTTAAGCCGAAATTAAATGTTTTTTTCATACCCCAGCCAACCCCATTTTCGCCTCTTGGAGAAGGGGTTGGATGCGGTATGAAAGTCAATACTCGGACCGCGTAATGAAATTCTACTTGTACAATATGAACAGGTATCAAATAGTAAAATTCTACTTTACATATTGAAATTTATCAATTAGTTAATTCTTCTTTTAAAACATAAACCTTATCTAATAGTAAAAGTCTACTTTACAACAAAAAAGTTATCAATTGCAATTTGCAAAAAATAAAAAAGTATCAAATAGTAAAATTCTTCTTTTACAACATGAAAATAATCAATTAGTTAAATTCTACTTTCACAACATGAAAATTATCAATTAGTAAATTTTTTCTTTCACAACATGAACATTATCAGTAACATGAAAATTATCAATTAGTTCAATTCTTCTTTCACAACATGAAAATTAGTAAGTTCTATCATGAGAGTAGTTGTTTAATATTTTTTTCTAGGACCAACTACTTTATGATCTGAGGAAGAACGCTCCCAATGGGTAAGATGAATGCATAAAACTAAATACTATAGTATAGACACTAATGTGTCATTCGAGTAAACAATAGGCCACCTACCGAGTGCATTGTGCATAATATTATACAATATTTTACACAAATTGAGAAAAGTCATGTATATGTTTTGACCGATATACTACGTTTAAATTGTAAAATTAATCCATACAGTACTTAAAGGGAGTACATCAGGCTTTTCATGAGGGTCTAAGTGCCCGACTTAAAATTGACAAATATTAACATTTTCTATTCTACATGGCAAAAACATAATGAATGAGCCTAAAAATGATCCCTGTTTTGCAAAGAAATTGATTCAGCACAGTAATATGTGCTATCCTAGGTGACGCACCATGGTTAATTTCAGCATTTTACGTCTGATTCCGTCCTATTCAAAGTTTAGACATTAACAACATGGTTCTAACAGCATATTTTGATTGATATAAGTGTTTTTTCATGAAATTGAATATTTTTATAATTTAAGATGTTTCAAGAAAAATCCTGATGTACCCCCTTTAATTTCCATGGCCAGGATGGTAATGACGTTTGAAACCTTCTCGCATCTCACCGTTGCGGGTTCAACTCCTAGGAGTCGACGTGTAAGTGAGAAAGTTTCGGTTATTGTGCCAACGTGTTTCAAAAAGTTGCAGATTAACAAGAGGTCAATGACCTTGAAGCTCTACTAATAGGTTTTGATAGCTAGATCAGCATTTCTGTGAAGTTTCATGAAAATCTGTCAAGTAATTTCAGAGGAGTAGTCACTACAATTTGTTACTATATAACTCTATGTAAATAACGATGGCTGCTGGCAGCCATGTTTAATGTCGAATCAAAATAATTTTTTCAACAAGGACCAACATCAGGTCATGCTGATCATTTTAGAAAAATCCCATATCAATATAAGTTATAGTTTTCAAGAAGTATTTGCGACTTAAAAATATATTTTTAGCCATGGAGGCCATCTTGAATTTCTGGCCGACATAACATTTTAGATACTAGATCTAGATACGGATAGACCTCCTCCTGCAAAGATTGACATTAACACATAACTTATTGATTTTTAACGGAGTAATCTACCAGTGAAACTAGATCTACAAAGAACTACACAGATAGTCCTACCTGGAAATTACAGATACAACCCCAATAATCATAATACTTAAACATGTAAACCTGTCTGGTGATTGAAGCATCAACAAAACAAGAATACTTAATTATTATTGTTATAACTATAACTCTAGTGGTGGTACTATGATTAGAAACCTTCCTGGGAGATTCATGAGAGATCCCTCACATGTCAAATTATCGGAACCCATCCGCGTAGTTTAAACGTATTTATTTTGAACTGTTTTTAATTACTCTTGATGTCTTCCTGGGTAGAACCAGTACGAAGCCAATTCAGATAAAGTGTCTTGCTCAGGGACACAACACATATGGTCAATGGCGGGGATCGAACCCACGACCTTTCGATCCTACATATAAGACGTGTACACATAATGATAAACCTTCCTGGTGATTGCAGATCGCCTCAAAACAAGATAACACCGTTTACCTATAAGCTTTTTTGGTAATAGCAGAAAGCCTCAATAAAAGACATCTAAAATTGTATAAAACACCGTTTACATATAAAGTTTCCTGGCGATTGCAGATAGTCTCAGAACAAGATAATGTAACACACCAATTACGAATACTCAATAATTCCGAATTATCGACACGCCATTTGCGAAGTCGTAATTGTAGGAGTCATTTATGAATTATTTTCAAATAAAAAAATTTCTACTTATATGTGAATATAACAATAACACCGTTTACATATAAACCTTCCTGGTGACTGCAGATAGCCTCAAAACAATACGTTTTAAAGTGTTATATAATACCATTCGCATAATATTATAAAGATATATCCTCTAACAAACTAGGCAGCGTTAATAGGCAACATCAGTAAAATAAAAGTTGATGGTGTAACTTTATTTGAAAATTATATAAAACAAGTAGGTAAACATATATGTTAAGATGACTTAACACTTTATTTGAAAGCCAGAAACTTGAAACTTAGCATACATGAATGATCTTTGGTTCTCAAGTTTGGCAAGATGTCCATATGGCCTTGAAAATAATTTCAAAGGAAAGGTTATTAAAGGGTCTAAAAAATATTTAAAAAAATATCCTATACTGGCATTAGTCTCTATTTATTCAAAACGTAAAGCTGTCATACTTAAGTACTGTTTCTATCATGTTACCTTAACGTTAATGTTTGCTCAGCACATTTATATATGACGGTCGATTGTTTTTGTGGTGGAGGCTGACCACCCACTTTTCCTGGGTAGAACCAGTACTGTATACCTCCCGCTATCCGTAAGAGTCGACACTTTCTCACTTACAAGTCGAACTCCCAGTGGGATTCGAACCCGCAGCGGTGAGAAGCGAGAGGCTTCAAACTCAGTATGACCTTAAAAGGGCATGTATAGTACAATTGATACAAATTCATAAGACTTTGCACATAGGAAGCGTCCTGATAGTTTGACGTCATCAAATCACAGTAAAATAAACAAAACACAGCTCTAAGCAATATATAACAAAAATCTGTAACATTAATACTAATATTTAGAACTATGTGTAAGACTTTCACAAAAATGAGCATTCCTGGTAAGTAAAATGCCATCACAATACGAGTTGTAATCCAACTGTGATGATGTTCATGAATACAAATATGATGTATTATTCGTTACAATGAGTGGCATTCATATATGCAACATTATCACAGTGGGTGACATTCATATATGCAACATTATCATCACAATGAGTGGCATTCAAATATGCAACATTACCATCACAATGAGTGGCATTCATATATGCAACATTACCACCACAATGAGTTTCATTCATATATGCATCATTATCACAGTGGGTGGCATTCATATATGCAATAATATCACCACAATGAGTGGCATTCATATATGCAACATATATCACAATGAGTGGCGTTCATATATGCAACATGTATCACAATGGGTGGCATTCATATATGCAATAATACCATCACAATGAGTGGCATTCATGTATGCAACATGTATCACA
The DNA here is from genome assembly GCA_037043455.1 of Cyrtodaria siliqua. Lineage (NCBI taxonomy): Eukaryota > Metazoa > Mollusca > Bivalvia > Adapedonta > Hiatellidae > Cyrtodaria > Cyrtodaria siliqua. The sequence goes on from JAWPHD010000367.1 coordinate 202,690, forward strand.
ATGAGTGGTATTAATATATGCAACATGTATCACAATGAGTGGCGTTCATATATGCAACATTACCACCACAATGAGTAGTATTCATATATGCAACATGTATCACAATGAGTGGCGTTGATATATGCAAGATGTATCACTATGGGTGTCGTTCATATATGCAATATGTATCACAATGGGTGGCATTCATATATGCAACATACCACCACAATGAGTGGTATTCATATATCCAACATGTATCACAAGTGGTATTCATATATGTAACATGTATCACAATGAGTGGAATTCATATATGCAATATGTATCACAATGAGTGGTATTCATATATGCAACATGTATCGCAATGAGTGGCGTTCATGTATGCAACATGTATCGCAATGAATGGTATTCATATATGTAACATGTATCACAATGAGTGGTATTCATATATGTAACATGTATCACAATGAGTGGTATTCATATGTGCAACATGTATCACAATGAGTGGCATTCATGTATGCAACATGTATCACAATGAGTGGCATTCATGTATGCAACATGTATCCCAATGAGTGGTATACATTTATGCAACATGTATCACAATGAGTGGTGTTCATGTATGCAACATGTATCACAATGAGTGGTATACATTTATGCAACATGTATCACAATGAGTGGTATTCATATATGCAACATGTATCACAATGAGTGGTACACATTTATGCAACATGTATCACAATGAGTGGTATTCATATATGCAACATATATCACAATGAGTGGTTTTCATATATGCAATAATACCATCCCAATGAGTGGTATTCATATATGTAACATGTATCACAATGAGTGATATTCATGTATGCAACATGTATCACAATGAGTGGCGTTCATTTATGCAACATGTATCACAATGAGTGGCGTTCATATATTCAACATGTATCACAATGAGTGACATTCATATATGCAACATGTATCACAATGAGTGGCGTTCATTTATGCAACATGTATCACAATGAGTGGTATTCATATATGCAACATGTATCGTAATGAGTGGCGTTCATGTATGCAACATGTATCACAATGAGTGGTATACATATATGTCACATGTATCACATTCAGTGGTATTCTAATATGCAACATTTATCACAATCAGTGGCATTGATATATGCAACATGTACCACAATGAGTGGCATTCATATATGCAACATGTATCACAATCAATGGCGTTCATATATGCAACATGTATCACAATGAGTGGAATTCATGTATGCAACATGTATCACAATGATTGGCGTTCATATATGCAACATGTATCACAATGAGAGGAATTCATGTATGCAACATGTATCACAATGAGTGGCGTTCATGTATGCAACATGTATCACAATGAGGGGTATTCATATATTCAACATGTACCAAAATGAGTGGTATTCATGTATGCAACATGTATCACAATGAGTGGCATTGATATATTCAACATGTATCACAATAAGTGGTATACATATATGCAGCATGTATCACACTGGGTGGTATTCATGTATGCAACATGTATCACAATGAGTGGCAATGAGTGGTATTCATATATGCAGCATGTATCACAATGAGTGGCGTTCGTGTATGAAACACGTATCACAATGGGTGGCATTGATATATGCAACATGTATCACAATGAGTGGCATTGATATATGCAACATGTAACACAAAGAGTGGCATTCATATATGAAACATGTATCACAATGAGTGGCATTAATATATGCAACATGTATCACAATGAGTGGCGTTCGTGTATGAAACACGTATCACAATGGGTGGCATTCATATATACAACATGTATCACAATGAGTGGCATTGATATATGCAACATGTAACACAATGAGTGGCATTGATATATGCAACATGTATCACAATGAGTGGCATTCATATATGCAACATGCATCACAATGAGTGGCATTCATATATGCAACATGCATCACAATGAGTGGGATGTATATACGCAACATGCATCACAATGAGTGGGATTCATGCATACAACATGTATCACCATGAGTATCGTTCATGTATGCAACATGTATCACAATGAGTGGCATACACGTATGCAACATGTATCACAATGAATGGCATTGATATATGCAACATGTATCAGAAGGAGTGACAACATGCATCACAATTAGTGGCATTCATATATGCAACATGTATCACAATGAGTGACATTCATATATGCAACATGTATCACAATGAGTGATATTCATATATGCAACATGTATCACAATGAGTGGCATTCATATATGCAACATGTATCACAATGAGTGACATTCATATATGCAACATGTATCACAATTTGTGGCATTCATGTATGCAACATGTATCACAATGAGTGATATTCATATATGCAACATGCATTACAATGAGTGATATACATATATGCAACATGCATCACAATGAGTGGCGTTCATATATGCAACATGTATCATAATGAGTGGCGTTTATATATGCAACAAGTATCACATTGGGTGGTATTCTAATATGCAATATTTATCACAATGAGTGGCATTGATATATGCAACATGTATCACAATGAGTGGGATCCATATATGCAACATGTATCACAATGAGTGGCATTGTAATATGCAACATGTATCACAATGAGTGGGATTCATATATGCAACATGTATCACCATGAGTATCGTTCATGTATGCAACATGTATCACAATGAGTGGCATTCATTTATGCAACATGTATTACAATGAGTGGCATTGATATATGCAACATGTATCACAGTGAGTGGCATTGATATATGCAACATGTATCACAATGGGTGGCGTTCATATATGCAACATGTATCACAATGAGTGGCATTCATTTATGCAAAATGTATTACAAAGAGTGGCATACACGTATGCACATGTATCACAATGAATGGCATTGATATATGCAACATGTATCAGAAGGAGTGACAACATACATCACAATTAGTGGCATTCATATATGCAACATGTATCACAATGAGTGACACTCATATATGCAACATGTATCACAATGAGTGATATTCATATATGCAACCTGTAACAAAATGAGTGGCATTCATATATGCAACATGTATCACAATAAGTGGCGTTCATATATGCAATATCACAATGCGTGGCATTCATATATGCAACATGTATCACAATGTGTGACATTCATATATGCAACATGTATCACAATGAGTGACATTCATATATGCAACATGTATCACAATGCGTGGCATTCATGTATGCAACATGTATCACAATGAGTGACATTCATATATGCAACATGTATCACAATGAGTGACATTCATATATGCAACATGTATCACAATGTGTGGCATTCATGTATGCAACATGTATCACAATGAGTGATATTCATATATGCAACATGCATTACAATGATTGATATTCATATATGCAACCTGCATCACAATGAGTGGCGTTCATATATGCCACATGTATCATAATGAGTGGTTTTCATATATGCAATAATACCATCACAATGAGTGGCATTCATGTATGCAACATGTATCACATTGAGTGATATTCATATATTCAACATGTATCACAATGAGTGGTATTCATATATGCCACATGTATCACATTGGGTGGTGTTCTAATATGCAACATTTATCACAATGAGTGGCCTTCATATATGCAACATTTATCACAATGAGTGGCATTGATATTTGCAACATGTATCACAATGAGTGGCGTTCATATATGCAATATGTATCCCAATGAGTGGTATTCATATAGGCAATATGTATCACAATGAGTGACATTCATGTATACAACAAGTATTGAGTGGCATCCATATATGCAACATGTATCACAATGTGTGGCGTTCATATATGCAACATGTATCACAATGAGTGGCAGTCATATATTCAACATGTATCACAATGAGTGGCATTCATGTGTGCAACATGTATCACAATGAGTGGCACTCATGTGTGCAACATGTATCACAATGAGTAGCGTTCATATAAGCAACATGTATCAGAATAAGTGACATTCATATATGCAACATGTATCACAATGGGTGGCGTTCATATATGCAACATGTATCACAATGAATGGCGTTCATATATGCAACATGTACCACAATGAGTGGCGTTCATATATGCAACATGTATCACATTGAGTGATATTCATATATGCAACATTTATCACAATGAGTGACATCCATATATGCAACATGTATCAGAATAAGTGACATTCATATACGCAACATGTATCACAATGGGTGACGTTCTTTTATACAACATGTAACACAATGAATGGCATTCATATATGCAACATGTATCACAATGAGTGGCGTTCATATATGCAACATGAATCACATTGAGTGGCATTCATATATGCAACATTTATCGCAATGAATGGCATTCATATATGCAACATGTATCGCAATGAGTGGCTTTCATTTATGCAACATGTATCTCAATGAGTGGTATTCATATATACCACATGTATCACAATGAATGGCATTCATATTTGCAACATGAATCGCAATGAATGGCATTCATATATGCAACATGTATCGCAATGAGTGGCTTTCATTTATGCAACATGTATCTCAATGAGTGGTATTAATATATGCCAAATGTATCACAATGAGTGGCGTTCATGTATGCAACATTTATCACAAAGAGTGGTATACATATATGCCACATTTATCACAATGAGTGGCATTGATATATGCAACATGTATCACAATGAGTGGCGTTCATATATGCAATATGTATCCCAATAAGTGGTATTCATATAGGCAATATGTATCACAATGAGTGGCGTTCATATATGCAACATGTATCACAATGAGTGGCAATCATGTATACAACAAGTATCACAATGAGTGGCATCCATATATGCAACATGTATCACAATGAGTGGCATTCATGTATACAACAAGTATCACAATGAGTGGCATCCATATATGCAACATGTATCACAATGAGTGACATTCATGTACACAACAAGTAATAAGTGGCATCCATATATGCAACATGTATCACAATGAGTGGCATTCATGTATACAACAAGTATCACAATGAGTGGCATCCATATATGCAACATGTATCACAATGAGTGACATTCATGTACACAACAAGTAATGAGTGGCATCCATATATGCAACATGTATCACAATGAGTGACATTCATGTACACAACAAGTAATGAGTGGCATCCATATATGCAACATGTATCACAATGAGTGACATTCATGTACACAACAAGTAATGAATGGCATCCATATATGCAACATGTATCACAATGAGTGGTATTCATGTGTGCAACATGTATCACAATGAGTGGCATTCATGTGTGCAACATGTATCACAATGAGTAGCGTTCATATAAGCAACATGTATCAGAATAAGTGACATTCATATATGCAACATGTATCACAATGGGTTGCATTCATATATGCAACATGTATCACAATGAATGGCTTCATATATGCAACATGTATCACATTGAGTGGCGTTCATATATGCAACATGTATCAGAATAAGTGACATTCATATATGCAACATGTATCACAATGGGTGGCGTTCATATATGCAACATGTATCACAATTAATGGCCTTCATATATGCAACATGTATCACACTGAGTGGCGTTCATATATGCAACATGTATCACATTGGGTGATATTCATATATGCAACATATATCACAATGAGTGGCGTTCACATATTCAACATGTATCACAATAAGTGGCGTTCATATATGCAACATGTATCACAATGGGTGGCGTTCATATATGCAACATGTATCACAATGGGTGGCGTTCATATATGCAACATGTATCGCAATGAGTGGCGTTCATATATGTAACATGTATCACAATGAGTGGCGTTCATATATTCAGCACGTATCACAATGAGTGGCATTCATATATGCAACATGTATCACACTGAGTGGCATTCATATATGCAACATGTATCACAATGAGTGGCGTCCATATATGCAACATGTATCACAATGAGTGACATTCATATATGCAACATGTATCAGAATAAGTGACATTCATATATGCAACATGTATCACAATGGGTGGCGTTCATATATGCAACATGTATCACAATGAATGGCGTTCATATATGCAACATGTATCACAATGAGTGGCGTTCATATATGCAACATGTATCACATTGATTAGCGTTTATATATTCAACACGTATCGCAATGAGTGGTATTCATATATGCCACATGTATCACATTGAGTGATATTCATATATTCAACATGTATCACATTGAGTGATATTCCTATATTCAACATTCAACATGTATCGCAATGTGTGCCGTTCATATATGCAACATGTATCGCAATGAATGGCGTTCATATATTCAACATGTATCACAATGAGTGGCGTTCATATATGCAACATGTATCACATTGAGTGATATCATATATGCAGCATGTATCACAATGAGTGGCGTCCATGTATGCAACATGTATCACAATGAGTGGTATACATATATGCCACATGTATTACATTGGGTGGTATTCATATATGCAACATTTCAAAACATTACTCAAATTAAGTAGTATACATATATGCAACAATACTCTAAATGAGAGGCATTCATATTTGCAACACTACTTACAAATAATGTCAGACATATATGCAACATCACATTTAAATCGGATGTACCCAACGAAGATAATATTACTAAAATCTAAAATTATCAAAGATCATAATCCACAGGAATTAGACAGTCTAAAGATAATCATTAGTCTAATTTTTACAATAACTCGACAATATTAGCTAAAATACCTTAAACAGGTACAAATACAAATAAAGTTATTAAGATATGTATATATACTAAAGGAAAAAGGAAACGCAACTCGGGAATTTCTGCTAAACACGTACATTGTGAAAACGATTTTGTTAATCAAATGGTAGGTGAATATATTCGACCTTTCCTTACAAAAAAAGATTAAAACAACACATAACGCCCAAAATATTATCCCTTAAACATTTCATTATTGAAAGAATACGCGTTTGGCTCCACCAGCTGAGCTAACTTAGGATGTGACATTTTGCAATGGTGTTACATTTACATCAAATGAGGCTGAAACCCACTCCCCTTTTGGTACGCAGTATTCAGATCGTTTTAGGCGGTATTCATACGCACGAGCCTGGTACGCAGTACTCGCACAACACACTATTTAGTATTTAGTACTCATAAAATGTTTTTTTTAAAACCAAATATGTACAAAAAAATCATAAAATGTAAATTAAATGTCTAATTTTGATAATCGGGCCTTCATCCCGGCTCTTAGGTGTTTTAGGTCATCATTCAAATTAGAGTTATTACCCTTTGTAATTTTATACTTAGAATTTTTGCCCGTAGTATTTAGTACTCGGTCTCTAAAATAAGGAGTATTCAGTACACGTGGGGGAGTGGGGGAGTGGGGGTTACATCCTCTCAAATGTTCAACGCGAAACTTCAACATTTCTGCATTTCGGGTTACAAAGTGTACTGTGCGTATCAAGTCTACAACAGCACAGTTTTCGCCTTACTCTAATCCTTTTTCACAAAACATCTTAAGATTTCTATGGAATATTACGTGGAATTAAGTGTGCAGTAGCGGAAATTCCCGAGTTGCGTTTCTTTTTTTCTTTTAGTATACATGCAAGAAACACTGATACCGTCTTATAACTAGGAGCCGCGTCCTCTTATACCGATATTGATCATATGTTATGTTCAGTCATTTAGATAACGTATCTGTTTCTGTTGAGTTTTTTTCCGAAAAAGCAAAAGTAGAATATAACTTGGGAAAATAAAAGCTATAGTGTCTTAGTTTAGCTTGTATATTGTTTCCTTAGAAGCACGAAACTATTACCGATTTATCACGTTACAGAAATATTGCCTTCGTCTCGCTCTCTCACAATAAGAATCAATATAACTGGTCACTCCCAAATACCAGTATCAATCTCCAGGTTTCCCATTAAAATCGATTCTTTGTAATTCAATTTCAAACAATACTGATGGGAAAAAATTTAAATCGCCCATACACAGAGGCGGTGTAATTGAAGCAAGGTAGCCAACTGGTGGAATTGACGTCTTAAAATGGTGGGGGTCATTGGCTGAGGAAATCAAAATGGCGGAGGGTCTGCCTTATCGATTTTTCATGTTTCTATGCTTCTAAAACCAGCGTCCACAACAATGGCTTTGGCTAAGTACCCTAATGTGTGTTGATAAACACATTTTCAGTGTTGGACTTTGATTTGTTATGTGTGGAAACTATTTTTTTGAAATGAGGAAACGGTTTGTTTTTAATGTAATACATTACAAAATGAATATTAAATATTCGTTTGGGCTTCATTCCTGAATTAGGTTTTGTTTTAGTTACTATAAAATCTGTATATTAGCATACTAATTTAATTTGTTATTAAAAGAATTGACTTATCCATTGCAAAACAAAGAAGGTATCAACATTTATTTTAAAAAACATTCTAGCTAGGAAATAATTTGTATTCAACTGTAGTTAAAAAAAAATTAAAATAAAAAATTATAATATTTATAATATATTAACATATTTGAAACGGCTTTACTTTTTAAGCATTTAAACTGTCATTTCACAAGGAACATACATTTAGGAAATCATATATATGGTGGTATACATCAAAATACACATTTGTGCATATGTTATAATACAACTCATTACAGCATTTGTTTTATATCAAACATTGTCTGCATTGCAGTTTTGAATGAATTTTCCTTTTTTGAAAGTTTAAAATGTTAAGTTGAAAATATTTTCTCTGAAAATACATTACATTTATGCTATACTTATTATACACATTATACTGTTTCAACCGAACAAACACTTAATAATAAATGGAGGGGAATCTGTTTAAGTAAAGGGATGACTTTGAGAGAATAAACATACCAAATTTGTCATATAATTTTAGATTGCAATCACGATGTCATAGTGTTATTACAATTCGGTAATACAAACGTTCGTGAACATGTATTAAATTATATATCTAACTTAGTAAAATTTATTTTCTTTTATAAATTATGTGACAATATTGACCTTTTAGAGTCCTTGGTCCGTATTCATAAAGCATCTTATCAAAATCTTAACTTAAGTCAACATTTATCAATATTTTAAACACATTTTCTATCGTTTTGAAACATCTTTATATATCTTTTATAATACTACGGATCAATAAATCCCACAGCTGAATATTTATCTTAAAATAGACGCTCTGTAGAGTAGGTGAGAGGTAAATAAGGATATTTGAAAATATGTAAAATATCTTAAATGTTGACTTAAGTAATATTTTCTACTTAAGTTGCTTTGTGAAATGGTATGAAAGACAAGATTTTAAATATTATGTTGAACATTTTAAATCATAAATCAGGAGATATGAAAATGGTTCAACAGTAGTGTTTAAATGTAGAGTATTACTGATGTAAGTACACAATACAATGAAAGAACACGAAATAATTTCTGTTTTTTGTATCAATAAGGGACAATATAATAGCTAACATTGGCTGATCAAAACAAGTGAAATAAAACATTTTTTTATATTGTTTCATTTCTTAAATCAAAGAATTATTTGCTAACTACTGTATACTTAATCTAAATACTTTTTTGCAACATACTATTAAAGAACTTTTTTCATTTTACAAATTTTAAAAAATATAAATACATATCTAAAACAGATATTTCAATTACAAATGTAGCATAACTTTAAAGAATAATGCACACTTTTTTTAAACTAATGTGTATACTGCATAATAATGTAAAAAACTAATGTGTATACAGAACAATAATGTACACAATAATAATTTAGTAGTGTGTGATCACTCTCATACACATCAATATGTACACATGATACATATTTTGATACTAATGAATCAGTTGTATGTTTGAACATTTAGATAGAATATGGAAGGGGGTTGAAATCTCAAGTTGTTGTTTGATCCTATGCATTCGAATGAGACAAGATTAATAAGTTAACCGAGATATTTATTTTAATGTTTGAATGTAACTCAAGTTCTCCATGTGTCCCTTTAACAAAATAGAATAAAACGCATGAGCTGATTAATGAGTAAGACTCTTTGTTTGCAGTATATGTAATGGATACTTTAGAAAAAATAAAAAAATAAAAAATATGTACACATGATGCATAATTAAGTACTTACACTTCAACCAAATATTCACCTTAATAAAACAATCACACTTTTAATCAGATAACGTCTGCTTATTGTTCATTTTACTTACTATGTCTTCTAACTTAAGTCTTGTAATGGGTAGTAAAAAACAAAGCATTACTTAGTAATAATAATTCCTCACAAATATTAATCATGATGCATATTTTCTCAATATTTCAACTATATACTAACCTAAGATCATACCATTATTATTGTTTTACTTCAACTGATTCATGTTCATTTTTTCATAAGTTTTCTAATTTTATATTTGTTAATTCTATTCTTTTATTGTAATCTCTTTTCTTAGCTTAATGAAATCAATGAAGCAAATGCATTAGTATGAATATCTCATTAAACAGTTTTTATCCAAATTAGGTGTTAATGATGTTGAAATTATTATTTCTTGCAGTAAGAATACTTTAATACAATCACCTATAACATTTATACTATTATTTAACACATACTTTATAAAAACTAGCCCGTTTTTTAATACAGGTCATGCATAATGCATTAATAATAATAGTTAGTGTTTTCAGGTTTTAAAATATTTTTAAACAAAGCATAAACAATTTGTTTTAGAAAATGCACGTTTGCTTTACAAAATGTTTTACTGTCAACTTTGCCATGTAGCTACTATAAGTGTATTTTAATTGTAATATTGTAATTTTATTGACAGAAATAAGCAAATATCCAACCAATCTTTTTTTAATATTAACAGGCAGAAGCGCCATGTTGGAATATGTCGAGAATCGTCTGACGCATATTATTAGGCCAATGGCTATCGAAGGTCATTCGCTAGTCACCAGCTGCTGTGTAGTGGCGATTGGAATACGTGTGTCCAGTGTAGAAAAGAGAGAGAGGTAACGATACAGGAGAATTGGACAGACCAAACGGAAGCTGAAAATCTAGAACCAAAATTATCGACACGTTTTCTACAAAATATCTACCACATGGGCATGCTGTGCGGGATTAAATCTACTAAAAGCACATTCACAACATGTTAGCGTGTGTAAAATATACAAGATAAAACTATTTCATTCATGTTTGACCTACAGAAGCCGATTGTAAACCCGTGTGGCGTTAAAAATGGTGGCGGATGACCGTAGAAGAAAAATCCATGCATGAGAGATGAACACCGGCAATGCGGCTTACACTCGCTCATCGTCATCAATGTATACATATATCATTATCATAAGTAGGAACAGTTCAAAAGGTTGTGTGTATGTTCGTGAAGTGATTCATTGCAAATATTTGTAAACAATTGTCGGTGGGAGTGTTACTAACCTGTTAAATGTGTAAATATAGAATTATATCAAGGTCAATGTATAAAAATATAATAATTTATATAACATACGCGCAATTTTTGTAAAAAAACGCAAAAGAATATATAGCTTCTGACTGTGTAATATTTGGTATTTAATTGATATTTCACAACATTGCTGTAATTGTAAATGTATATTTATATTAGATATTTACACACCATGGTTCTAGCCGTAAATATAATAATACAGGTCATATCATAGCACTAATTGTGAATAAATATGTATTATATATTTTACACACTATTGTTCTGAAGCAGTAAATGGATTTATTTGACATTTCACATCATTTTGCTGGTTGTTTATGTAGTTAATTGAGTTCTGTTTGTCTTTGTACATAAAAACTATCTGAAAAGTTTGGTCAACTGGTCAGCTAACCTCTGCCGTAATTTCCGTCCGTGTGGGTCTGAAATGTTGGGTCTCGGTATTATAATATATGCAGTACGCCATACTAGTTCATCTCAAATGAAAGATTACTGACGTATAAGTTTAATTTAAATAAATATGCATATAAACACACGATGATTAGTAATATTATTAAAGGGGTAACAAACGCATTCTTTGAGAGTTTAACTATATTTAAAATTACTGAGTTTTGTCAGTGATCTTAAATGTTCACCTTTGCTAAAAACTATATTCATGTACTCTTTTAACATTTTTACTTTCAAATGTATTTCTATATTGTCTTATTCGTGTAAGTCTGGATAAAACCATACATATAACTGACAGTCGGTGTGTATGCTAAACATCTGCATCTGGGAAAGAATATTCGCTTACAGACAACACGAATAAAATATTAATAAATAATACTAATCCATTAATAATACGCTTTAAAATATCAACTTCGTTTTGAGGGCACATGTTATATAATAATAGTCGATGTTTTTACTTATTAAAATGAGTATGAATGTGTGTACACGTGGTTGTGTGTACACGTGGTTGTATCATGTACTGCGCATATACTTTTCAGACAAGCAATGTTACTTTTACCATCAGTATTTATCTATTTAGTAATTTCTTATTTCACTACTTTGAAAACATATACACATCAGTAGATCTATATGGACTTCAATTACAAAGAGCTAACCTAAGCTGTACATATAAATATATTTGCATCATAATATGCATATGTAATGTCCTATTGATTTGTCAAGTATATCATTACTTATGTTTATTTTTACATAAAAGAAATCCCTCTCAGAACCTCCATTGGGAGCTGTAAAAAGAAAATATAGGCTATTTATTTAACTACAGTCTTAAAAGAACACACAGAAATCTTGATTTTGCCCTGTTAGATTTTATACATACTTGCATTTCTGTAAAAAGAAAATATAGGCTATTTATTTAACTACAGTCTTAAAAGAACACACAGAAATCTTGATTTTGCCCTGTTAGATTTTATACATACTTGCATTTCTGTAAAAAGAAAATATAGGCTATTTATTTAACTACAGTCTTAAAAGAACACACAGAAATCTTGATTTTGCCCTGTTAGATTTTATACATACTTGCATTTCTGTAAAAAGAAAATATAGGCTATTTATTTAACTACAGTCTTAAAAGAACACACAGAAATCTTGATTTTGTCCTGTTAGTTTTTATACATACTTGCATTTCCTTAATCATTAACCTTACATATAAGAATAGTATGACGTACATTGTTTTGCATATTACTTACTAACAGTTGATTATATTGCAGCAATGATATATTTAAACCTATGGTATTATAACAAGACAAAATTAAAAAAAAATAGAAGTTTTATTTAATTATATGCCAGCAGGTTTAAAGTCAAAATGATACTGGATTACTTAATCGAGAAAGTCATCGGGACGCACGTTTTAATTCTTGGTACAAACTCAAAGATTACCCCGTGTCCCTTTAATATTCGTCTATTTTTTAAATGCAAATATAGCATGCTTGACAACACGAGTGAAGCTTAAACCCGATATCCGGCTGACATATTTACAAATTTAAAATGCGGGGGTGTGAATGCATGACATTGACTCACTGACCGATTTTTTAATAACTTTTTTATTTGTGAATATAAGTGAACGATAAACGTTATCAGGCAATTGTAATGTTACCTATTAAATGTATAACTCGCTTTAAATACTAAAATGCAAACTTGTTGTTGATTTTCTTTCTAAATGAAAGCTGCTGAGTTGAATTGTTATCTTGTACAACGTTTATCTTTGTACTAAAGTATACATTACACTGAGCATGGATTTCAGACGCACAAGAGTTCCTTTAAGTGTACGAGGTACAAGAAGCGTGTCATAAAAAACTAGGTCAAATGTGTAAATTGTGTATAAAATGTACTTTAATTATGAGGTTGGAATGTCGACATCAGATGAACGGTCCGGTGAGCTGGTATTAAACAATGTGACGATACGTCATCAGGTCACATATCGTCTATACGAGAATGATGCTATGGTACATACTCAGTAGATTTGCATATATGAACTCAGTAGATATATGCATATATGAACTCAAACATAACGGTTTTGAGAAATAGTTCTTTAATAAAACACCTTATTATATTTCCAATAAAGAACATACAATGAAGTTGTGTATTTATTTATACAAAAATCATTCTAAAAAATACAGCAGTTCAAAGACGCACATACGTATAAAAACTGCGTAGTTATGATATCAACAACAACAACAACACATACTTAAACTTGTATCAACTCTTCTGTTATAGCAGTATACGGATCGATACAACGTGTGAAAAAGCAAGAAAGACATGTAACTTAATGACGTTAACATGCCACCAGAAACACAAAACTACTGGAATCTATATGACATGTGATAAGATATTACGTAACGCTTTTGGAATGGAATAATAACTCTGCACAACTTTAAAAGATTTAAAACCTTTATTCTGCAAGTCTACATCATACATTGTAATACTTCCTCTTGATACAACTGGCATAAACATAGAGATATTAATTCTGTTTTAGACTAAGTCATAATTTAAAGAACAACACATTTAAGCCATCACCCATGTGCTCTCAAAAACGTTCAATAAAAATACTCTAATTGTTCTAACCTGTGTCTTGCATTCTTCATTCTGAATATATGGCTAACATTGAACTGTTTCCTTCCATAAGGTTAAGGCATAACTAGGTCCACCAATGGTCAACACCTGAACGCTTGCCCTAAATTTACCTTTACAGTTGATAATGGATAGAAAATAAAACCAACTTCCGATGAATGGCCCTGTAAATTACGCTCAAAACTATGCAGGTGGCCCTGAACATTATATCTGTTTATTTAATACGCATAATGAGATAGTCGTGTTTAAATCCCGCCTTTGGATGACCTAGCGAAGCAAATATCCAATAGTAAAATAGCATATTGCGTAATAGCCAATGGGATTTTAAAAGCCGAGTAATATAGCTGCTGAAACGGTCGTGTTTTTCTTCTACAAGTTTTGGTAACAAACAACCATATTATTAAAATATTGAAAGGAATATCGGTTCAGTAGGTGCGAGTGGCGATTACACGTTGAGCGGACTCATTCATAAAATACAGAGAAGCGGGCGCCTCTAACCGCAGCTTCCGTTCATATTTAAGGAGTATTATATTTCACTTTAAATAGTTAAATAGTTCGGTTTTCAGGAGTGAATGTAAATAACCTAGTTTTTGGTAGAGATGAACATGATTGAGGCAAACCATGTTAAAATGTGTACTAGTATGTAAACAAGAGATATAACCGAACAAAAAATATAGTTTTTATCGGACCAAGGCTCTTCTGAGGTTCCAAACAGTTATATCGGGGAATGAACCGGAAACCCATGATTGATTCTTTTTCTTGCCTATCATTTACATTCTGCGCGTTCATGGCATTGAAGTCACCAACTACTAACGTGAAGTTTATTTACACAATGACGTCATGCAACTGTCATTGTTGATATCATCATATCATGTGTAAGATCAGGCTTTCCATCACCCTTGTAACCTTATCCGGTATGCAAGTAAAATGTTTTATCAACTGATAGTTATTGCATAAGCATAGTTCAGATAATAGCACATTAGTTTTTCTAAAAGTAACGAAAATAGTCATAAGTCTACCATTTCATCCAAAAAACAAAACAATATTGCAACAGGAATATTTTCAAAGTTTATGAAAATGAGATCGGACAATAACGCAAAGGCCCATTAGAAAGAAAAAGCACAGAGAGCTGTATAAATAAATACTGAAAAGTGGATCCCTTGGAAGCAACAAACACAAACAAGAGATAAAAGTAGCAGACTCGGTTTTATTGAGTCTGTTCATGAGAGGTAATCTGGTCAAGAGAGGTAATGTTAAGTGCAACACCTCTCACGCCTCCTAGCACCGGCTTAAGCGATATTTTACTTTAAAGCCACAAAGAGCGGGCTTGGTGATCCCAAAGGACCAGTAAGTAAATGTAGTCTGGCGACTTTTTACGGCCGACACACAGCACTAAACAAACGCGAGTGTGAATGTCAATAAATACTGTAAAGTGGATCCCTTGGAAGCAAAAAACACAAACAAGAGATAAAAGTAGCAGACTCGGTTTTATTGAGTCTGTTCATGAGGAGTAATGTAAAGTGCAACACCTCTCACGCTAAACGTTTTTCAATTTCATTTGTTTTTATTTTAGATTTATATTGTTTTTACTATTTTTGTTTATTTGCCACAATTGTTTCTGCATTTCCAAGTTGTTGTTTATCTTTAAGTATCGTGTTTTTTTTCGAAATGTATTATTAATTCAAAACAAATTGCGTCTGGAATTCTGATAGAAATTACATATTAGTGGTATTTCTAATATTATTTAGCAGTGAAGATATGTGTGTGTCGGCGACCAATAAAGTATTAATTCTTACACAAACAAAACGTCTAGTATATATTACTCGGAATAATACGAGTGTTTCTATATAACGCAGCATAAATATTATGCTGCGTTATATATATTATATATATATTATACTGCGTTATATATATTTTTTTATTCTGCGTCATATATAATTATATTATGCTGCGTTATATATATTACGCTGCGTTATATATATTGCTGCGTTATATATATTATGCTGCATTATTTATATATTATACTGCGTTATATATATTAAACTGCGTTATCCTGCGTTATATATATTATACTGCGTTATATATATTATACAGCATAATGTGTATTATATATTATATAACTAATAATAAAATCTATAACTTATTACACAGCCTAAAAGCAACATAAAATATATCCATAACACAGCATTAAAGGTATAAATAATATAGCATAACATGTATATATAGCAAAATAAGTATATATCGAAGGTTCAGTGCAAAACTATTGTATCTCCCTATTTATTCATATGTGGTTACAATAGTTTTGCGCTGACCCCTCGATATATAGCCCAGCATAACGTATTTATATAACACAGCATACGAGGATATTTAAAACAGCATACAAACTAGGTGGAGAGCTGTGGTATAGTGGTAGAGCGGTTCGATCCGCGCCATGACCATATGTGTTGTTTTCCTGAGCAAGACAGGCTTAGTACTGGTTCTACCCAGGAAAACATCGAGAGTGACTAAACGAAGCGTTGATTACGACATCCGTCAGCAGTATATAGGAAGGGTTTATTACAACATCCGTCAACATTAGGGTCCGTCTACAGTGACAAGGTTTAGTAAGACATCTGTCAACAGTAGGAAGGTCAACAGGAGGAAGGGTTTAGTACGACATCCGTCAGCAGTATATAGGAAGGGTGTATTACAACATCCGTTAACATGAGGCTACGTCTACAGTGACAAGGTTTATTACGACATCCGTCAGCAGTATATAGGAAGGGTTTATTACAACATCCGTCAACATGAGGATCCGTCTACAGCGACAAGGTTTAGTACGACATCCGTCAACAGTAGGAAGGTCAACAGGAGGAAGGGTTTAGTACGACATCCGTCAGCAGTATATAGGAAGGGTGTATTCCAACATCCGTCAACATGAGGATCCGTCTACAGTGACAAGGTTTAGTACGACATCCGTCGACAGTAGGAAGGTCAACAGGAGGAAGGGTTTAGTACGACATCCGTCAACAGTAGGAAGGTCAACAGGAGGAAGGGTTTAGTACCACATCCGTCAACTGGAGGATGGGTTAAGTATGACATACGTCAACAGCAGGACGGTCAAGTGGAAAAAGGGTGTAGTATGACATCCGTCAACAGGAGAATGGGTTTAGTATGACACCCGTCAACAGCAGGAACGTCAACAGGAGGATGGGTTTAGTACGACATCCGTCAACAGTAGAAAGGTCAACATGAAGAAGGGTTTAGTACGACATCCGTCAACAGTAGGATGGGTTTAGTACGACATCCGTCAACAGCAGAAAGGTCAACTGGAAGAAGTGTGTAGTACGACATCCGTCAACAGGAGAATGGTTTAGTATGACATCCGTAAACAGCAGGAACGTCAATAGGAGGATGGGTTTAGTACGACATCCGTCAACAGTAGAAAGGTCAACAGGAGGAACGGTTTAGTACGACATCCGTCAACAGTAGAAAGGTCAACAGGAGGAAGGGTTTAGTAGGATATCCGTCAACAGAAGGATGGGTTTAGAACGACATCCGTCAACAGCAGAAAGGTCAACTGGAAGAAGGGTGTAGTACGACATCCGTCAACAGGAGAATGGGTTTAGTATGACATCCGTAAACAGCAGGAACGTCAACAGGAGGATGAGTTTAGTACGACATCCGTCAACAGTAGAAAGGTCAACAGGAGGAAGGGTTGAGTACGACATCCGTCAACAGTAGGAAGGTCAACAGGAGGAAGGTTGTAGTACGACATCCGTCAACAGGGGAAAGGGTTTAGTATGATATCCGTCAACAGTAGGAAGGTCAACATGAGGAAGGGTTTAGTACGACATCCGTCAGCAGGAGGATGGGTTTAGTATCACAACCGCCAACAGGAGGATGGGTTTAGTACGACATCCGTCAACAGGAAGAAGGGTGTAGTACGATATCCGTCAACAGGAAGATGGGTTTAGTACGACATCCGTTAAAGGAGGATAGGTTTAGTACGACATCCACCAACAGGAGGAGTGGTTTAGTACGACATCTGTCAACATGAGGATGGGTTTAGTACGACATCCATCAACAGGAGGATGGGTTTAGTACGACATCCGTCAACAGGAAGAAGGGTTTAGTACGACATCCGTCAACAGGAGGAAGGGTTTAGTACGACATCCGTCCACAGGAGATAGGGTTAAGAAAGTCATCCATTAACAGGAAAAATATTTACTAAAACCAACATCCGTCAACAGGAGGATGGGTATATTATGACATCCGTCAACACGAAGAAGGGTTTAGTACGACATCCGTCAACAGGGGGAAGGCTTTAGTACGACATCCGTCAACAAGAAGAAGGGTTTAGTATGACATCCGTCAACTAGTACGACATCCGTCAACAGGAGGAAGGGGACATAGGTCAGCAGGAATAAGAGTTTAGTAAGATATAAGTAAAAAAGAAGAAGGGTTTAGTACGACATCCATCCACAAGAAGAAAGGGTTTAGTACGACATATGTCAACTAGTACGACATCCGTCAACAGGAGGAAGTGGACATAGGTCAACAGTTATAAAGGTTTAGTACAACATATGTCAACAAGAGGAAGGGTTTAGTACGACATCCGTCAACAGGAGGAAGGGTTTAGTACGACATCCGTCAACAAGAAGAAGGGTTTAGTACGCCATCCGTCAACAGAAGGAAGGGTGTAGTACGACATATGTCAACTAGTACGACATCCGTCAACAGGAGGAAGGGAACATAGGTCAGCAGGAATAAGGGTTTAGTAAGACATAGGTCAAAATGAAGAAGGGTTTAATACGACATCCGTCAACAGGAGGAAGGGTTTAGTACGACATATGTCAACAAGAAGAAAGGGTTTAGTACGACATATGTCAACTAGTACGACATCCGTCAACAGGAGGAAGGGGACACAGGTCAACAGTAATAAAGGTTTAGTACGACATATGTCAACAAGAGGATGGGTTTAGTACGACATCCGTCAACAGGAGGAAGGGTTTAGTACGACATCCGTCAACAGAAGGAAGGGTTAAGTACGACATATGTCAACTAGAACGACATCCGTCAACAGGAGAAAGGTTAGGTACGACATATGTCAACAGGAATAAGGGTTTAGTACGACATCCGTCAACAGGGGGAAGTGTTTAGTACGACATCCGTCAACAAGAAGAATGGTTTAGTACGACATCCGTCAACAGGAGAAAGGGTTTAGTACGACATCCGTCAGGTGGAAATGTTTAATACGACATCCGTCAACAGGAGGAAGGGTTTAGTATGACATCCGTCTACAGGAGGTAGGGTTAAGAAAGTCATCCGTCGAAAGGAGGAAGGGACAGTTTGAAAAAGTGTTGACTTAATTTACTTTCCAGATTATTAAATCGTTTTCGACTAAATAGTTCCACTATGCATCGATTTGTCATTAGAGTGCATTGGTAATGTTTTAATTCAGTTTCCATAGATGGTTTCACTCACGGTGCATTGACTTGGTTACTTTTAAATTGTTTCACATAGTCTTGCGTTGATTCATATGTTCTGGACTGATATGTTCTGTGGACTGTTTGACTTTGCACTGAATTGTTCCAAGTTCGATTTGATGGTTTGAAATATTTAACAAAGCATAAAATTGTTTATTATATTTAATTTCTGATTATACGGTTTCAAAATACGTAGTTGATTACTTCACGTGGCATTGAATTAAATACAATGTCGATACATTAATGCATCTTAGACTCAGCTATTTGTATAAAACACATTTTACCTTAAAATGGTTATATGTTTCAGAGAATATTCGTAAACCGAAAATTAGTTTCAACAAATAGGGATTTTAAATTTATGTGTTGTAAATCATTTACTAAATACATATGTATGCGGCATATATGTAATATCGATAGCATTATTTTTCGAGTATATGCGATTTATACTGCTTCTCCAGGGCCGTATGCCAAAGAGTGCGGTATAAATCGCATATACGAGAAAGATATGCTCAAAATGTTTTGTACCATAGCTCTAATGTTTTTTTTACAAAAACCCTGGTTCTAGTCTGCACAAAACCTCACTCTTACCTTATTGTGTTCCACTAATTAAACGGGATAGTGTAAATAAAAATTCCCGCAAGGGTATATCCTCTTATAAACTGGGCAGCAATATAAGTAAAACAGAATGATGATCATGTATATATGAATATAAAAAGCAACTCCTAGAAAAGCACAAAAAGTGTACTCAATAAACTACCCAGTAGGATAACAACAATATGTATTTAAACAATAATTCCATAACTTCTGAAATATAACCTCATTAGTCAAATGCAGAATTGCCAACCTGCGCATATGTGAAGAAACATTTTTAATAGTACGCAGCCATTGATTACACAAACACAACATGTTGCAAACAATATAAATGTAAATGGAGTAAACATTTAGTTTAAAGGGGTTGATGCATTATTTTCAAACAATATTTATTTAAAAGGGCACTGACAAACTTGAAAAAAAGTTGAAAGAATTATCAAAATGCCATGGCAAATGAAGTAGATACGACCTATTGAAAATTTGCTAAGAAACATAAATGGAGACGGTCATCTTGAAAAGATGACGTCATCACGCCTTTTTATCATATATGGCATATTGACAAAACATGTTTTAAAGCAAGAAAACCGACAGCAAATGAAAACTAATCATACAACGTATACGTTTTACATGTTTATATTTATTTTTAATCAATGCGCAGTGATTTTCTTTACTTTAAAAGATACTTTGTCAATATATGCCATATATGGTAAAATAGTGCGAAGACGTCATCGTTCCAAGATGACCGCCTCCATTTATGTTTCTTTGCAAATTTTCAATAGGTCATATCTCCATTATGTTTCATGGTATTTTGATTATCAGTATCAAACGTTCTTTTCAGTCGACAAGGAGTTGACACAATCATCAAAATCGTTGATTGTAATATATTTCTTTCTTAATTTATTTAAAGACGTTACGTTTTTTTTATTTATCAAATGAACTAAGTAGGCATGTTCCCTTTTTTTATGTGACCTGAATAAATCTTGATATTTCTATTCAGACAGAAAAAAATATTTAAAATATTATAAGTTTAGAGTTTTTCCTGTGATAGACATATTAGTAAGTTTATAATTCCTGTCATATATTAGTAAGTTTATAATTCCTGTCATATATTAGTAAGTTTATAATTCCTGTCATAGACATATTAGTATGTAAATTGTGTCGTATGGCTTCCTCCTTCTCATAACGGTTTCGCGTAGGCATTGGCATTTTGAAAAAACAATAATATTCATATAGATTATGGTAATGTAAAAATGACCACATATCGACGAATGCAGACATCACGTCAAGTCAAGGTTTCTTAAGTTGGCAAAACATAGAACACTCAACAGAAACTATGTATTAGCATTTGACCCACATAAATGGCATAAATGCATGAGTAATGTCACCGTCCTTATTTATTATAATTAATAATAGTGTTATAAATAGCTCTAACAAGATTTTTAAGTTTCAACTTATAATTACTATTGTTCAAATCTTAAAACAGGTTGAAGTCGGATTATATATAATATAAGGCACTTGCTCTACAATGGTACGTACCTTATAAAGCGAAACTTGTCACTTTTCAACATCTACACACGCGTATACGTTGCGATACATATAATTATAACTATTCATATATTGCAGTTAATTCCAAAGTATTCAATAAAATCAATGAATCTATTTTTTTAAATATGTTTTTCTCTCCAAATTTAGAATATTTCCAGTACATTTATTACGCACAATTCACGATGTGCGTCAACAAGCCATTGTATCACCGGCAGCAGCATCTATGCTATGCGTGTCCTTACTGATATACGCAGTGGTCACTACTATTGAATGACCGACTGACCGCTGATAGATCTGCTGGAATATATTCTCTGGACTTAGAGTAGCCAATAAGTCAATATTACTCAAGTTGCTGACCCTACTTGCAAATGTTAAACAGTTCATTATTGCATAAATTTGCGTAACCGACATCAGGAAAACATAAAAATTATTTAGATAAGTAATACAGTGTCGTGTAAATATCTCAAATACATGAAGATTGAAAGAAAGTTGATTTTGTTTTAATGCAAAATTTATCGAAAACTTAACAGTTTATCAATTCTTAACGTAATAAAACGTTGACAAAAATTCAGAAAATTGTCATGAACAAATGCGCTCACCTTGAGTAACATACTGCGTTGTTGGAATGTTAAGTCCATACATGTTTTGAGGAATTTGTCTCCCAAAACTGCGGCGCGATCTTATTCGAAAAGTACATGTTGCATATATTATGGCTAAAAACCACGTGTCTACATTCTGATGATGGCCATTATATAATATGTTTACGTTTTAATTAGTACTTAATTGATATAATTAACATAAGAAGAAAGTGTCTATAATAGACCGGTCCTTGCAACACGTTCTAAGGCGTGCGGAAGATTTGTTGCAGTGTGTGCAAAAAGTATAGATTAAATGCACTGTCTCTTTGCTACGTTCTAACAGGAATGAATAAATTATGTTGAACTGCAGAGCAATGAAAACGCCAGTTCCAGTAGTGGTCTGTAGATTCCAAGAAATAAAGTAGTTCTGTATTTATTCATTGTGGCACCGAGAGACGATATTCAGTAGACAATACATCATTTAAATTGTTCTTTTGTTATGCATTCTTGGAATACTCGCCTAAATGGTAAGGCATGGAGATAAGTACGAACATAAGATAAAACAGAAGTGGTTAATGAAAAGCGTGATGAGCTTAGTGGAAACGTATGTTTTCGTTTGTTTTGTATACTCAAATCGATATCAAAATTGAAGCCGTGTATTAGTTCTAAATTGACGTTTCATGTGAACTGACTGATTAAAAATAAAAAATTATTCTAATTTCAGAAATAATAACAATCCTCATATCTAGACCCAAATTTGTTTAATACATATTAAATATGTTTATTTATGTAGTAGTAGTAGTAGTAGTAGTAGTAGTAGTAGTAGTAGTAATAGTAGAAGTAGTAGTAGTAGTGTAGTAGTAGCAGCAGTAGCAGTAGCAGTAGTAGTAGTAGCAGTAGTAGTAGAAGTAGTAGTAGTAGTAGTAGTAGTAGTAGTCGCAGCAGTAGCATTAGCAGTAGCAGTAGTAGCAGTGGTAGTAGTAGTAGCAGTAGTAGTAGTTGTAGTATCATCGTCATATACCACTTGTTTCAGGGCCCAGTGGATTTGCACGATATAATCCGATTCCGGCAGTCACATGCTGGAGTCTCAATGACGCCACTTGGCCCTTTGGCAACACTTCCCTTAGCCTCAACATCTTAGGCCCAAATATGACGGTCGATTTTTTTGTGATAGATCACCCCATTTTTCCTGGGTAGTTTGTATGTTTGTATGGTGTTTTACGTCATTTTCAATACATGTAAGGTTATATATGACGGTCGGTTTTTCTGTGGTGGAGGCAGACCACCCACGTTTCCTGGATAGAACCAGTATTGTACACCTCCCGCCACCCGTAATAATCGACACATCTTCACTTACAAGTCGAGCCAGTGGAATTCGAACCCGCAGCGGTGAGAGTCGAGACGGTGTACAATGCAACGTCGTTAACCCCTCGGCCACGGAGACGCTTTTTCCTGGGTAGAACCATTACCGTATACCTCCCGAAATCCGAAATCCGTTGAAAAAGGTGAATGAATGAACGAATGGTGTTTTACGGCACGTCGACACATAAATAGGTCGTACTGTGCGCAAAAACCGACGAAAGATGAAGAAATTAAGTAGTAATTAAAATTTAATGTAAATATATAAAGATAAAACTATTAAAAAAAAAAAATAAAAAAAAAATAAAGGTGACTGGACTAAATGTGAGAAATTACACCAACGCAACCCGTTTGATAAAGGAAGTTCAGGAGCATCATTGAATGATTGTTTTATATGAAAGTAATTTTAATAATTGCTAAGACTTAGGCCTAATTATTTATTTATACTTATTTTAATTATATAATTCGCTATGACATAGTTCAATTTTGCAGTGAAATGAAAGTGATAGGCTTATTTCATTAAAAAAAATCAGATTTTTTTTGTCATAATTTTTTTTTTTTAATAAAAGTTGAAATGAAATTTATATCACTGCACTGCATGTAACTTAACTAAGAAAATGAGTCTTAGTATATTGGAATCTGTTTAGTTGTTTAAGAAGTATGGTGAGTTAAAACACAATTCCATACTGAGCCTATGACGTCGCCTAAAACAGAAATCTGGATAAAATAAAAAGAGTATTTGCTGTTATGTCTTGATTAACAGATTATAGTTCATCCTGAGTTTGACGGCTTCTCAATGAAATGAAATATGTTACTCACCCCAAAAAACATAAATGTATTTCGAACTAGAAATGCCTTACTGAATGCAGTCTTTAAGGCACTATTACGCCTATGGGACTCACCACTAAAAGGGGCATACGGCAATCTTGATTTTATTTGAGTTTTTCTGCATAACTTGCATAATATTATTTGCAATCATAAATATGTATTAATAAAATAGTTTCAAGCAAATTGATTTCTTTTTACAAGTTACTAAATGTTGGTTATGATTGAATCAATAATATATTTAAACCTATGGTAAAATAACGCAGAACAATTTAGAATTCAACATGTTATTTAATTATGGGCATGCAGGTTTTAAGTCAAAATGGTTCGGGATTAAAAAACCGAGATGTTAATTTCATTTTTTTACAAAAAGTTCAAGATTACCGTGTATGTGT
Source organism: Cyrtodaria siliqua (assembly GCA_037043455.1). Taxonomy (NCBI): domain Eukaryota; kingdom Metazoa; phylum Mollusca; class Bivalvia; order Adapedonta; family Hiatellidae; genus Cyrtodaria; species Cyrtodaria siliqua. Next base: position 227,997 of record JAWPHD010000367.1, read on the forward strand.
ACCTTAAATATGTTCCTTTCAGTTTTAAGGCTTTGTCTTCAAAAATGAAACCCCTTAGATCCCCTTGACCTACTCGTGAAGTTTTTTAAAACAAAAAATCAAAAAAATTCACATAGCGCTTAAATATTCATTTTCGACATGATAAATAAGAAAAATAGGTCAATGTGACCTACATTTGTGGTCATTGACCTACTTTACATGTCGTATAAACAGAAGTGTCACGTGGACATATGTTTGAACTTGGGACACAAAGATTATGGCAAACGTCCAGTTGTTATCATGACAATAGAAACGCATGCATGTAATTAAATCACGTGAAGTTATATCTGTAAAAATAAATACGCTAAAATCAAGGAAACTGTGATTCAGAGCTTTTTGATGTCACTGATTTTTTCTATAAAAATAAAACAAAAAGAGCCTTAACGCTTTGCCACTATATGGTGTTTAAGACTTGACATGTTGGTGGCCTTGGCATTGAATAGAACATAGTGTTCAACTTGCGACACAAAAATTATAATTTCATAAGTTAAAAGCTTAATGAAGAAATAGGTCATACGGCTGACCTAATTTTTAAATGACGCCATGCACACTGGTTGAGTGTTTGAGTGTTGTTCTTTTTTTTTCTTTTTTTTTCTTTTTTAAAACAAGCTTGATAGAGCCTTTGTCGCTCTACTTCCTATGTGTAAATAAAAAGAAGAGAGATATTTATTGTTTATATATTTATAAAAGTGGTAAAATGAAATACAAAATGCTATGGAACAGACAAAATAAGAAAGCCAGACATTGTCCCTTTACCTTTTTACCTTCTAATATATTTACGTCACCAGGTTTATATTCATTACAATTTATTATAAGTTATAAATACCCAAATTACCGTTTATTTCATATCATTTAAATGGAATGTACTATTTTGACAAAAAAATCGTATGAAAATTCATCAGTATACATGTATATTACATTTATTCACCGCTTTTAAGAACGTTTTAAAATTGTGATCAAATGATGGAAAATAAATGTTTAATTAGCTTTTAAAATCGGGTTACTAGTGAGAGTCGCCTGGTGTATTTACTCTACATATACAAATATATGCGTAATTACCTCCTGTATACTTTACATTTGCAGATCAATATCTTATTGTAAAGGCAGTAGTATTGCCATGGTTACGTGTAGCTTGATTCATAATTGTCGGCTCAACAACATATTATTTAGGTAATTTTTAAAATTAAGGCCTCAGAAGCCGCCTCAGAAGGAGACACAGACAACGGAGTAACACAGGGTATTGTTACAGGGATACACGGCAATCTTGGTTTGTTTTAAACTCGCGGCGTCCTGTTAGTTTTTCTACAAAACTAGCATTTTTGCAATCTTTTAATCTTCTTGATATAAATAGTTCAAAGCAAAGTGTTTAACATATTACTAACTGTTGACAATATTGCACCAATAATATATTTAACATTTGGTAGAATAACGAAGAAAAATCGAAAACTCATTTTTTTATTGAATTTATGCAAGCAAGTTTAAAGTGAAAATGATACTGGATTCAAAAAAGAGGTGAATGACCTTGAAGCTCTACTGATATGTTTTGATAGCTAGATCAGCATTCCTGAGAAGTTTCATGAAAATCCATCAAGTAGTTTCAGAGGAGTAGTCGCTACAAGTTTTTACTATATAACTTTATGTAAACAAAGATGGCCACTGGCAGCCATGTTTAATGTCGAATCAAAATAATTTCCAGCAAGGACCAACATCATGTAATACTGATCATTTTAGATAAAGTTCCATATCAATATCAGTTATAGTTTTCAAGAAGTAGTCGCTAAAATCCTTTTTTTTTTAAGAATATATTTTTAGCCGTGGCGTCCATCTCAAATTTCTGGCCGATCTAAAATATTACTAGGATCAACTAGAACTAAAGAGCAACATTCCTGTGAAGCATCATGAAAATCTGTCAAGTAGTTTCAGAGGAGTAGTCAATACAATGTTTAACTATATAACTATATGTAAACAAAGATACCCACTGGCGGTCATGTTTAATGTCGAATCAAAATAACTTCCGACAAGAGTCAATATCATGAAATGCTGATCATTTTAGAAAATGTCCCATATCAATATCATCTGATAGTTTTCAAGAAGTAGTCGCTACAAACTTGTTTTTTAAAAATCTATTTTTAGCTTTGGCGGCCAACTTGGATTTCGCATCATTGTGAATTTTTGCTAGGATCAACTAGACATCATGGGCAACATTCCTATAAAGGTTCATGAGAATCCATCCAGTAGTTTCAGAGGAGTAGTCGATACAAAGACAGACGGACAGACGGACGGACAGACGCCGCACCACGGCATCAGCTCTGCTGATCTTTGATCAGTAGAGCTAAAAATTATCTTTGATCAGTAGAGCTAAAAATGGAGATGCTAATTTTGATGTTTGATATAAACTTCAGGATTGCTCTGTTTCCTTTTAACTGAATTTGAATTTTGACATATGCGACGGTACATCAGTCGTTTAATGGTTTCTATAGTGATTATGGATTATAAGTATCCAAAAGGAATCGCTCATCTTTATGACAAGTTTTCTTTAGAAAACACGAGAAATTAATTACACCTTTTTTATTGGTCGGATGGTATTGCTAATGTTTTGAAACATCTTTTTTGGATATTCTTAAAAAATCTTCGTTTTAGAGCTGAATTAAAAACAAGAGTCTCAAGAGGGCCTGTGGACGCTCTACTGGCTAACATGGCTCTTATAACATCAATGAAGCGAGTGACTGCAATTTACGAGGTTTTTTTGAACGTTTTGGGCAAAATACAGCATTTTTAACTAAATCAAGGACCATAACTAAAGAATCTGGTAAAGTTTGGTAAAGATCAGATGAAAAATGAATGCTCTAACATATTAACGAGGCAAAATATAGCATATTTAACTAAATCAAGAGCCATAACTCCTCTGTTACTGGTCCGATCAGGCTGGTTTTCGAACTTGGTCGATAGAGCTTAAAAAAAATTTGAAAAAATAAATAAATAAAAAAATAGAAAAAATAATAAAAACAATTTAAAAACAAATAATAAAAAACAATTTAATTAAAAAAAATTATATCAAAAAAAATAAAAAATAATTATAAAAGAAAAAAGAAAGTCATAAAATCTGGTAAAGTTTGGTAAAGATCTGATGCAAAATGAAGGCCCTATCGTACTAATGAGGCAAATTATAGCATTTTTAACGGAATCAAGGGCCATAACTCATCTGTTACTGGTCCGATCTGGCTGGTTTTCAAACTTGTCCGAGCTTTCATTGACATTAACAATCTGACAAAGTATGGTAACGTTCGGATGAACAATGAAGGCCCTATCGTCTTAACGAGGCAAAATATAGTATTTTTAACTAAATCAATAGCCATAACTCCGCTGTTACTGGTCCGATAAGGCTGGTTTTCGAACTTGTCCGGGCTTTCATTGACGTTAACAATCTGACAAAGTTTGGTAAAGTTCAGATGAACAATGACGAGGCAAAAAATAGCATTTTTAACTAAATCAAGGGCCATAACTCCGCAGTTACTGGCCCTATATGGCTGGTTTTCAAACTTGTCCGAGCTTTCATTGATATTAACAACCTACTAAAGTTTGGTAAAGATAGGATGACTAATAAAGGCCCTATCGTCTTAACGAGGCAAAATATAGCAATATAGAAGTTTTAACTAAATCAAGAACCTAGCTCCGCTGTTACTGGTCCGATATGGCTGGTTTTCGAACTCGTCCGAGCTTTCATTGATATTAACAATCTGGTAAAGTTTGGTAAAGATCAGACGAAAAATGAAGGCCCTATCGTCTTAACGAGACAAAAGTTAACGACGGACGGACGGACGACGTACAACTCGCCATCTCATAAACTCTGCTGGCCCTTGGCCAGTAGAGCTATAAATACAGTTTGAAATATTATAGATGCAATGACCTTACGCTAGGAAATGTTTTAAAATAATGTTCTAAACCTACCTATAACTTTGTCGCTAAAAGAACTACTTAAGGCGATCGTGTCAGTCTAACCTCCATAATGTGTTTAAATCAAGGTCATGTTTTAAGACCACTTTAGTCAGCGGCGGCGGATGCTTTTAGACCTTCATAGTTTTGTAAACGTTAAAAATAACTCGGAAAATGTCTATTATGTTGAAACTTGCCATTGGTATTATTTTCTCGTGTATTTTTGGCAGAGGAAAAATGATTAATTTAAAATGATATAAGCCTTAGAAATAATAACATATTATGTAGGTGTTCAGTAGGTAGTAATATTGGTAGGAACCAATCAGATTAAATATCGTAACACCTGTAATATACTATTTTAAATACGAAATGGCGCAGTAGGTTTAGGCGTCGACTCCTTTCGTCGTATGACCCGGAGGGTCAGCGTTCGAGTTCCACAAAAGGTAACATTTTTTTAAAAACAAAATTATGTTAAAATATTTTAACTTGGTTCCTTTCGTTCTGAATGGGAGTACGCTCAAATTACAAGGTTCATGCTATAAAATATAATATATGTTGCATTTTTCTACGTTGCTTTGAACTCTGTCAAACATAAAATATTAGGTTGAAATGCCTTACACATTAGTTTCTATTCTATTTTTACAAAACACAATTTTCCCATATGAAAATGGACTTCCATTTGATATATCATACCAGTCAACGGAAGTTTAGTGTTTTAACTTTTATTTCAATTGGCCCTTATTCTCACGATCTATCCATGATTTGTCCACTCATAAAATGAATTTTGCAATAAATAACGGAGATATAAAGGGGTATTTTCTTATATTCTGGCAATGAATTCGCAAAGACACGCCCATTAGGGTCACTTGGGGGTCACGGCGTCTTTTAGTCAAAAGTATCAACATTTTGGAGGTCAGATTAACCGCGAAATATCACTAGATCGTCAGTATAAGTGGCACATGCAATTATTAAAGGTCATTGGAGGGCATTTCCGTGATAAAAATAATTAACTTTTTCCAAAGGCGTCATGTGTTGCCAGATAGCGGAAATGTTACAGTCCATAATGAGTGACTAAATATTTGAATATAGTAGTGCTGCACGTCGACACGATACATATAGCACGTGGAAAACTACTAAAATTCAAAGCAGATCCAAAATGTAAGGAAAAAGCTTACGGATGAATTTCAAATAAAATCGTTATTCACTGCCCACAATCGTTCGTGTTGTGGTCATCTACAATTTGTCAATAAACTTTCAAAACACCTGCTCAGTCTTAATCCCTGGCTATTCCCCAGTATAAATAAAATTGATACTGGCTGATTGAAAGATATGGACGGTGAATAGCATATGTTTCCATGAGAAATGTAATGCTTGAATTAACGTGTATCAACATAAAACCTGCGCAGGAACCTCAAACGTAAAAAAAGTCACATATGTAAATATGGTTACATATGTTAACAAAAACACGTATGAATGTAACATTGTTTACACACGTTTTTTGCTACATTTGTGGTATGCTTTACATACGTGTATTATTATGCTAACATTTGTAACCGTTTTTACATATGTGACATGTTTTACGTTTGAGGTTTCTACAACCTTTTATACTTCTGTAAAAAGTCAATGCGCTACGAATATTTTTAAGATTAATTGCCTTCTGCGTAATTCCTCTCAAAACAAACATACTAGATGGGTAGAACATGCCCTCCCTGTACATAATTATAAATCTCTTTGCATATGTAACTAGCCTCTCTTTGCATATGTAACAACCCGTCTTTGCATATGTAACTTCCCCTGTTTGCATAAGTAACTACCCCTCTTTGTTTGTTTAAATGGTCATTTTCAGCACATTTTAGGCCATATATGACGGTCGATTTTTTGCAGTAGGGAGGGACAGACCACCCCATTTCTCCTGGATAGAACCATTACTGTATACCTCCAGCTATCCTCAAGCATCGACACTTTCTCATCTACGAGTCGAGCTCCCAGTGGTACTCGAACGAGCAGCGGTGAGAGGCGAGAAGGTTTACAACGCAATGTCGTTAACCCCTCAACTACGGAGACATCTTGTAATATTGCAAAAACTTATTTAGCCCTATGCATATTGAAATATTTAAAAAAAACAGTTAAATTACTATTATGATGGGGTTTGTCGCGAATATTTGAGTTTGTTTTCTTCGAATGCATTAACATAAAAATTAATCCTATAAAATAAACATCCTTTCGATGGGAGAGAGCAACGGATATGTGTTAAAATGTGTCCCGTTTTAGCTACATTTCCTTCTAGAAGACTGACAATTCCAAGACGGAACCGTCATGCTTCAGTGTTATATATGGAAAAAAATAATTAAGAGATATGTCTTTAAGCTATAGAAATAATTATTTCTACATTAAAGACTATATGGAATTCCAACCCGAGGTATAAGTGTTTTTATCGGAACCGAGGTTCCGATTAAAACACTTATACCGAGGTTCCGATTAAAACACTTATACCGAGGGTTGGAATTCCCTATCTGAACCGAATACCCATGATAGATTCTTTTTCTTGCATATCAGAGACATGTTGTGCGTTGACGCCGCCAGCAACTAACGTTTTGCATGTTTTCCTTCATACCGGATGTTGGAGCGCGCGTGAATTTGATCTCGACCCTAGGGTGAGATGGAAATTTCTTGCATACCGGACAAGGATATCCGTCATTTTACCGGGGCTAGATTATAAGAATCTTTCATGGGTATGGGTTGAAGATAGGGAATTCCAACCCGAGGTATAAGTGTTTTTATCGGAACCGAGGCTCTGCCGAGGTTTCGATTAAAACACTTATACCGAGGGTTGGAATTCCCTATCTGAACCGAATACCCATGATAGATTCTTTTTTCTTGCATATCAGAGACATGTTGTGCGTTGACGCCGCCAGCTACTAACGTTTTGCATGTTTTCTTGCATACCGGATGTTGGTGCGCGTGAATTTTATCTCGACCCTAGGGTGCGATGGTAATATCTAGCCCCAGTAAAATGACGGATATCCTTGTCCGGTATGCAAGACATTTCCATCTCACCCTAGGGTCGAGATAAAAAAATTACGCGCGCCAACATCAGGTATGCAGGAAAACATGCAAAACGTTAGTAGCTGGCGGCGTCAACGCGCAACATGTATCTGATATGCAAAAAAAGGATCTATCATAGGTATTCGGTTCAAATAGGGAATTCCAACCCTCGGTATAAGTGTTTTAATATGAACCTCGGCAGAGCCTCGGTTCCGATAAAATCACTTATACCTCGGGTTGGAATTCCCTATCTTCACCGGATACCCATGAACGATTCTTATATTCTAGCCTCGGTAAAATGACGGATACCCTGAGATATATCTCTGTAAGTTAATGAGAATCTGGTTTTGGAATAAAGACTGTAACATCGCTAAAGGTAACAATTCCTTAAAGGTAACAACAGCCACTAAAGGTAACAATTTCAACGGTAAAGGTAACAACCTTTAGCGATAGAGGTAATTGCTATCTTTAGCGGAGGTTGTTACCTTTAGCATTGAAATTGTTACCTTTAGCGGCATTTGTTACCTTTAGCGGAATTGTTACCTTTAGCGTTGTTACAAATACTAATGTGGTTTGCCACAGTATTTCAAGGCATGAAATTCATTTTCGTTTACTTTCTGAAGTCGACAATGAGTCATCAATTTATGTAGCCATGTGGTGCTCTCCGGGGGCCGAGGAATAAAGGTCAAAGATCAAGACGCTTGTCGCGTGTCACTGGAACGTCATTAGTGGACACCGAGTAAGTTGATAGCTTAATATACGATGGTCATCGGAAAATTATAATGGCTGTCAAAAGTGGTCCAAAATGAAAGGAATATTAAATTTTCGAGGACGGCTGGAAGTATTGTTCAAATGATATTTAAATAGCATCGATCCGATTCCGCTACTGATCACAGTCCAAAGTTTTTCTTCCTTCTTTGTTTTATGTATTAATTAATAACTCAAACCTAAGCACCGTGAAGTCGTGAATTTCTCGACAAGAACAGGACCACTGCTAATCCCAGCAGCGGGTTAAATTCCTCTCCCCAACCCCCACCTCACCCACCCATAAAACACCCTCACACCCGATTTTAAGTACATTTCACACCCCATGTTTATTGATTTAAACATATTTTATTGCCAATAATTTTACATTCAGAATAATATCCACATATATACAATAGACATATTATAATGACAAATGGTTGGGGTAACAAGTTCTACCAACATTTGTTTAAACCCTTCCCAGTTAACCATGTTTAATAAAAGCTTCAGCATCACCTGCACTAGTTGAGTGGTTGCTGATATCAATGGTTGCAACTATACCCCAAGATTAAGTATTTATGACAGAATTTGAAGTTATGCAGTCAGAATTTTCTGGTCCATTCTTCATTTTTTAATGTCACTGGAGAACAGGCCTGAAATGTTCATACCATTGGCGACATATAACATTTTGATAACATTTTTTCCCTCCGTTTTCTACCATATCCATCCCGCGAAAGATAGTAGGGCTATCACGGTTGAAACTTAAATTATGTTTGATCTTTAACCTCAAAATGAGGCCATTTTTATATTTCGCCATTGATCCCATCACAACTTGTCGTTATACTTCTACGAGGGTCATTCAATAAGTTCTGTCACTAACGCGTTTTATGTGCTGTTGTGAGTGTTGTTGTTTGGTATCAAATGAAAGAGAGTTTCAATACCATTCCATTGATGGTAAAATGAAAGCTCTATCTTTAGTGTGACGAAAGTTATGGAACATTTAAAGGGGTTGATGCACTATTTTCAAACACAGTTTATTTTAAAGGGCTCTGAAAAACTTGAAAAAAGCTGAAAGAATTATCAAAATGCTATGAAAAATAAAGGAGATATGACCTATTGAACATTTGCAAAGAACATAAATGGAGGCGGCCATCTTTGAACGATGACGTCATCGCGCCGTTTTACCATATATGGCATATTGACAAAATGTATTTTAAAGCAAAGAAAACAACCTCAAATTGATTAAAAATAAATATACAGATGTAAAATGTATACATTTTAGTATTATTTTCATTTACAGTGATTTTCTTTGCTTTAAAAGACATTTTATCAATATGCCATATATGATAAAACGGCGCGATGACGTCATCGTTCAAAGATGGCCGCCTCCATTTATGTTCTTTGCAAATTTTCAATAAGTCATATCTCCTTTATTTTTCATGGCATTTTGATAATTCTTTCAGCTTTTTCCAAGTTTTTCAGAGCCCTTTAAAATAAACTGCGTTTGAAAATAGTGCATCAACCCCTTTAATACACATCACTTATACATACTGAGGCATTTTCATCCTGATTTTTTTCAGGTACGTTAATTGTTACTTTTTTAAATGCCTGTTTCTCTTTAAGTACTCGTCGAAGACCTTTGAAATGTCTCATACATTACCAGTTATATCTGTGCATTACAAGATTCAGAATTTAAGCATGGTAGATGAAAAGGCATTGTCTTAGAAATTAACATTTTAAGCTAACGTGTCAAATTAATTTAATGATAAATGGACATTAAATGGAAGGGCAGTCTTCTGAAATAGCGTTTTTGGATGATCAATATTTTCACTAAACATTGTACAAAATTCTACAATAATATGTTGAATATAAAATTTAAACACTGAAGAACTAGTATTTGTAAAAAAAAATAAAAACATATTAATACTATGAGAATAATTAAGACATTTAAAAGATATTATAACATTTCCATAAACAAAATGAAGAAAATCAGTGTTATTTCTGCTAAAATTAAGGGATATGCATTCACTCATATCTGGTTTGCAGCAAGACCTTTCCGAATTCTCGACAATCATTTTCATGGATTATGGGCGAATAACAACAGATGGCGTACAAGAAAATTTAAAAGCATAGAATTATTCAATTAATGTTAACAAAGTTTTGTAACAAGGACATTTTCAGAGATGCAAGTATCCAAAAGTTGTGATAGGGGGAGGTAATTCAGGGGTATAAATAACCAGTTTTTTTTCATTTTTGTTGTGGAATTTAAGAGAGCGAACCCAGTAGTACTATAAATACACTACTTTATCTCAGTGCAATATCCAGTTCAAAGGATATATGCATAGTGACAGAACTTTTTGAAGCACCCTCGTACATCACTCATTATTTGAAAGTTATTCATGGTGGTCTACTTCTTTATTACTGGTCATGGTGACCAACTTCTTCATTACTTGACAGTTGGTCAGGGTGACCTACTTCTTCATTACTTGACAGTTGGTCACGGTGACCTACTTCTTCATTACTTGACAGTTGGTCACGGTGACCTACTTCTTCATTACTTGACAATTGGTCACGGTGACCTACTTCTTCATTACTTGACAGTTGATCACGGTGACCTACTTCTTCATTACTTGACAGTTGGTCACGGTGACCTACTTCTTCATTACTTGACAATTGGTCACGGTGACCTACTTCTTCATTACTTGACAGTTGGTCACGGTGACCTTCTTCTTCATTACTTGACAATTGGTCACGGTGACCTACTTCTTCATTACTTGACAGTTGGTTACGGTAACCTAATTCTTCATTACTTGACAGTTAGTCGAATTGACCTTCTTCTTCATTCCTTGACAGTTAGTCACGATAACCTCGAGCTCCTTCTTCATTACTTTACTTGAAAGCTAGTCACGATGGCCTACTTCTTTATAACCTGACAGCTAGTTACCGTGACCTACTTCTTCATTACTTGATAGCTAGTCACGGAGACCAACTTCTTCGTTACTTGACAGTTAGTCGAATTGACCTTCTTCATTCCTTGACAGTTAGTCACGATAACCTCGAGCTCCTTCTTCATTACTTTACTTCAAAGCTAGTCACGATGGCCTACTTCTTCATAACCTGACAGCTAGTTACCGTGACCTACTTCTTCATTATTTGACAGTTGGTCAGGGTGACCATCTTCTTCATTACTTGACAGTTAGTCACGATGGCCTACTTCTTCTTTACTGGACAGCCAGTCACGGAGACCAACTTATTCATTATTTGACAGTTAGTCACGTTGGCCAACTTCTTCATTACTTGACAGTTAGTCACGGTGGCCTACTTCTTCATTACTTGCCAGTTGGTCACGGTGATCTACTTCTTCATTGCTTGACAGCTGGTCACGGTGACCTACTTCTTCATTACTTGGTAGTTGGTTACGGTGACCTACTACTTTATTACTTGACATTGGGTCACGGTGACCTTCTTCTTCATTACTTGACAGATGGTCACAATGACCTACTTCTTCTTTACTCGACAGCTAGTCACGTTGACCTGCTTCTTCATTGCTTGATAGTTAGTCACAGTGACCTGATTCTTCATTACTTGACAGCTAGTCACGGTGACCTACTACTTCATAACTTGACAGGTAGTCACGGTGACCTACACTTTATTACTTGAAAGTTAGTCACGGTGACCTGCTGTTGTTGTTGGTGGTGGTGCTTTTGTTCTTGAAAATGTAGCTAAAACGTTTTAATAGGCGCATCTAGTTGCAATCGTATTGCCTTTAAAAAAAATGCATCTTTGGTTGCATATGTACGGTGTTGTGACATAAATAGCATACTACATGAGTGTAATAAATATGCAAATGAGTGCCGAATCATCTCTCTGTCTTTTCCGTTCAGCTCGGTGTATATTGGTAAATACCTCGTCGATGTGTATAACCTTTAATTAAAGGACGAGGCAGTTTACTTGTTGTGGTACCGGAAAGACCGAAACAACACAAGACGTCATCTTACAACATCGTACCATCGCCATCGTACCATCGCCATCGTACCACTGTACATGTACCTTCGCGTATCGACTTGTAACAACTTTACAAGTCGATACGCGATGGTACGATGGTACAATGGCAATATGGTGCGATCGCCCTAACGGAATACCGTACCAACGAAATATACATACATAGGATGTATAGGCAGTTACATGAATAAATAATTTACCTTTCGTGGCATTTTAAGAGTTTGTGATAAATAGACACAGCGTTTAATAAAGTCTATAATAAACAGTCACTCGTTTAAGATATGCTCTGTATTGTCAGCGATATTATAGTGTTTTTGTATAATTAAGTTGTTTATTGTTGTGTTGTTAGTATTACTAACCTGAGTGCAAAGTCATAACAATGTTTATACAGACGTTGGACCTTTTATGAGGTCGCTGAGGAGGTCAACTGATGAGGTCAACTGATGAGATCAATCTGATGAGGTCAATTTGAATACATATTGTATGTGTATGTATGTATATTATATACTGGATGGTAAGATACATCGGTGTCTCTTGTTTTATTATTTTATTTAAACTATTAATACTGTACTGTATGTATAAGAATTTGAACACGTTTACAGAGAAAACAAAAAATGTCCATTGTAACATTACAATATACACAAATGAAAATAAAGTATATGTCTGTTAACCTTTTTTTTTATATAAATGTCAATATTGTCAATATGATGTACTATGCTGTTCACTTAAGACAAAAAAGCGTTAAAAATATTGCAATAAATTCAATACTTTTAGAGGTATTCAATTTATTGCAATATTTTTAACGCTTTTTTGCAGTATATGCAATATATGGCGGAAATGCCCGTGTCGCGTTTCTTTTTCCTTTCAGCTTTCCTTTCAGCTTTATGCAACACCGTTGAAAGTAGATATATACTGAAAGGAAAAAGAAACGCGACACGGGAATTTCCGCCATATATTGTATATACTGCAAAAAAAGCGTTAAAAATATTGCAATAAATTGAATACCTCTAAAAGTATTCAATTTATTGCAATATTTTTAACGCTTTTTTGTATATATTTTAGATATGCAACACTGCTGGAACTCGATATATACTGAAAGTAAAAGGAAACGCGACACGGGAATTTTCGCCATATATTGTATATACTGCACACTTAATATATATTCCAAGGAAATCCCAAGATGTTTTGTAAAAAAAAAGTTGCAGTTAGTTAGAGAAAGGACACAACTCTAGAAAAATATATGCAAGCAGGTTTAAAATCATAATAAGCTAATTTTAATGCTTGGTAAACCCTTTTGTCGTGTGTCCCTTTAATGATTGCAAAGAAAAATGTGAGTTATGGAGAAAAATGAAAGGAACACAGCGAGTTTTAAAAGCTTTAAGAATGCCGTGAGCTCCTTTAAAAACACGTAGTCGTTGCCGCGTTTATAATACGCGTTTATATTACGCGTTTACTACGTTAAAGGTAGTATACTACATACCTTTTATACCTTTTTAAAGGTACATTAAAGAAACTGACCCGTCAAATAATGGCAAAACTACACTACGAAATCGTTTATCAAAACTTTATTCAGGTGTTCAAGTCATATATTAGTGTATATGTGCTACACAAAATTATATAGAATTATTCAATGTTGTTGTTTTTTGCTTGTTTTTTTTAAATACCCGTGATTCAATATGCGTACAATGAATTATGAGTTGGTAACTCTTAATTCGACGCTCCAGTTTTGGAGTTTGGCCTGGCTGGTTATAGCCGGGTATATGGTGTCTATTGAGTTTGGATTCTCAAAATATGTAAGTTATATATAATATATACCTCATCGTCAGTAGCTTTAGAAAAGATGTACATATGTTGTAACATGTAGCTGTTGTTGGCGGGATAGCTACTTTAAGTGCTTTTGTTTTAAAGGGACGCACGGCAATCTCGTTTAAAACTCGCTGCGTCCCGTTAGTTTTCCTGCATAACTTGTATTTTTCAATCAATAATATTGTTTTTTAGAATAGTTCAAAGAAAGCTTTTGCATATTACTAACTGTTGATAATATTGCACCAATACTATATTTAAACCTATGATAGAATAACGAAAACAAACTTTTTTTTTTTTATTATTATTTAAGTATATCCAAGCGATTAAAAGTCGGAATTATACCGGATAAATAAATTGTTTACCGCATTTGAAAAGTTGTTAGTCACATCTAATCATTTCTAAACTGTTTATTAGACCTGTACAACTAACTACGGTAACGATTACGGTAAGGATTACGATAAAAATACCGACTAAATCAGAGGGGTTTTCTCAACAGGCATTACGCATTAATGCTCGACAAAGCGTTTGCGCATCACTACATATAGGCCAGTGAAATGTATTATTCACACTACATGAATTTGTAGGGAAAAGTGGGTGGTCTGCCACGTCTACAAAAAAACAAGTGATATGTAGCCTAAAATGTGCGGAAAATAACGCACACCACCATTCAACCAATTAGCCAAGTATCATTATTTTAGAATTTATTAAACTATTTAACATACATGATATGTTGAGATGGTGTATCATACAAACGATCAGTTATTCGCCATGCTTTCTTTTCTAAGCCTCTCCGTGGCCGAATAGTTAACGACGTTGCGTTGTAAACCTTCGCCTCTCACAGCTCGACTTATAAGTGAGAAAGTGTCGATTCTTACGGATGGCGGGAGGTGTACAGTACTGGTTCTACCCAGGATAGGAGCGTCTGTGGCCGAGTGGTTAGAATCTCTGACTTGAAATCACCTGCCCCTCACCGCTGTGGGTTCGATCCCTCATGGACCTAGGAATCTTTATGTGAGGAAGCTGTCCAGCTGGCTTGCGGAACGTCGGTGGTTCGACCCAGGTGCCTGCCCGTGCACGAAAATTGCCCGGTGGGGCACCTGGGATCTTCCTCCACCAATGGAAGTCGACATTTGACCTTAGCTGTTGGTGCGACTATAAAATCCAATTCAATTCTACCCAGGATAAGTGGGTTGTCTGCCTCCACCACACACAGTCGACCGTCATGCATAACTTTACATGTGTTGAAAATGACGTAAGACACCATACAAACAAACACATTATCTAAGCCTCACCTAATAAAGTTAATATTCTCTTCATGCCATCTTTGCAAATTGGTTTAATTAATTTAATATGTTTTGCATTTTCTTGATACTTTTCTTTGAAACAATATAGCGCTTAATCTCGAATATTATTCATTTTTCAAGTACTTGTGACTATTTACGCTCTGCTGCGCACGCATAGAAAGTGGCTTCTAAGAAAGTAGCATGCAATCACATGATAATTTGTCACATGACCATACCTAAAATATCAAAATGGCGAACAGAACTTCAACACCGTGGCACCACCAACTATAGGTGCTGACTGACATGTAAACAATCGATAGAAACACGGGTTTTTTTCTACATTTTGATATATTTTAGGTTTAATACCAATATAATTTGGGGTAGGTTAAAGAGCTATGTGAGGCTCGCGGTTGTTTCAAGACCCAAACACCAGATTTTGATCTCGCACAATTTAAACCCGCTGGAAAAGTTATATAAAAGTTTTATGTATCATGAAACACATGTTGTCGAGAAATTGCACAAAATACAAACACATTCTCACAACTTACATTTTATGTCTATCTCTCAACATCAAACGAGAAAAATATACAGCTTCCTCCTTTTTAAATGTGTTGTTGGAACGTAGCGTCGCTTAAAATAACGCATTTTATTCCGTTGTTGTTTTGCATCTGACGTTTAAAATGACATCTCAACGGTTAACGTGTTTTCTGGCGTTTACAATTACCTCTTAACGGTTGACGTACACGACGTCAGAGGGTTATATAGTTTTTTTCAGACCACCCCAATAACCAATCAACATTGAGTATTTTAATAAACCATGTTAGATTTTCATATAAAGTTCATTTAGAAACATGTAATTGCCATCAATAATCTTTTGCATTTCCATCGTTTTTCATCGTTTGCCAAGAGTCTTGCAATTTGCTGAGACGTTGACATAGGTTAAGTGTATGCAAGGAACGACAACTCTGTGTAGGGATTGGTGAACGAACTGTGCGCACTTTATGCAGACACTGCGCTTGCATCCGGTATGTGGATATTTCACTGCATGAAAAGACACTGACAGTAGTAGTTTCTCTTTTAGTTTTTGTTATCATTAAAAATTTTGCTGATACTATTATAGCGACGGGAAAATAATGTAAATACAATAATTAATTCGCATTTTTTTCGCTGTTTATTCATTTTTTCCGGTATTAAATGGAAAAATCCACAAAGCGCGTTTTTCCCCGGCGTTTATGCGGTTTTAAATGCCGGTAATCAATGGCAACTTTACCATAAAGCACTAGTTAACGCGATTCATGGATTACGCCATTTACTGCCGACGTTTAAAACCGCATTAACGCCGAATAAAGTGTAAAACAATTCTGTAATAAATGAGCACTCTTGTATAACATATTTTGTAAAAGAAACAACTAACCTTCAAAAGTGGTGGCCTCATCCATTTCGATGAGGGTTAACTGAAACAATTGATTGTCCTAGTGTGCATTAAGGCGATAAGCGCACGCGCTGCACGATCTTTCAGTTTTTCGAAACCCCACAGGGTTCTGTATTTAAAGTCAGATATTGAAACAAAAGGTAGTACAATTTGAGTATTCAGTACTACCATAGGTTTAAATACATTTATTGTTGCAAAGTAATCAACAGTTAGGAATATGTAAAGCATTTATTTGCACTATTCAAATGTGTAAAAAGTTAATAAAAACTAACAGAATGCCGTGACTTAAAAAAAGGAGCAAAACTGCCGTTTGACTCTTTAAATGTATCTTGATGCGTAACCTAGGATAGCATAAATTGCTGTCCCTAAATGAATATTCGTGTAAATTTAGTTTCACTCAGTAAGTTTAGATCGTCTAAAATAGGTAATATCAATATTTTTCCACACCACAACAAACACATTAAGAATTGACACTTTCTCACTTGACATTTCGAGCTCCCAGTGGGATTTGGAGCGAGAGGCGAGTCAGTTTTAGACGCAGCGTCTTCACTATCCTGGCTACGGTGGCAATTTTGGGGTAAGACATAGGGGATAAAAGTGTATTTATCATGTACTAAGGCAGATTCAAGGATAAAGCGGACCCAACACCCCGACCCTGTAAAATCCCACAAGAGTAACCTGTGCATGCCGGATTACCTGGGGCTTGCACTATTTCTACTGTTACTCATCATTGGATTTAACAGAATTCACTAAACTTCATGTAGAAAAACATTTTATGTCGAAGGATCCTCCGCTGCCCCCGCCTCCGCCCCTCCCACACACAAATACACAAACCAAAATCTTGGATCTGCATCTTATGTGTACCCTCCTTTCAAAACGTGTTTAGTGATCATTTATTCAGGCAAGCCCCTTTAAAACTCCAGCCCGAGTCTGGGTGGTTGTAGCGAAGACTGTATTAAAAAAAAATCTGAAAGGTCGATGCATATGACGTATATATATATATATATATATTGACAGAAATATAAATCGACAGAAATATAAATAATATGTATTTTTCAATTTGATTTTGTATTGGCTTTCTTCTACACAAACCCCTCTGAGCCTACTAAAATCCAGGTTGTTATACAACTTTGAGATCAGCCCCCAACATTTTCTCGCGCTTAGAATTTAGTCTGAAGTCATAGTCGTTGTCGTAGTTAGTTGTACAGGTCTATTAATCGAATCAGTACGTTTGAAATTAATAATAGTCGATAATATGTATCACAATAAGTCGATACACAATAGTCGATAATATGTATCACAATTTTTAAAACTGTAAATGTATGATGAAATTAATAATTTAATTAAATGCAATTTATCTTGTTTAAATATTTACTTATGCATGAAGAAAAAACGACACCGGATAAGGTTGGATAAAAATGCCAGTGATTTTTTGTTGTTGTTGTTGTTGTTGTTTGTTATGGGGTTTGTTTTTTATAGCCGTTATTGGGTTATATTCCCAGTGACAAAACTTCTTTTTCCAATTTTGAGACAAAAAGTTCCCAATGGGAAGAAAACAAACAAACAAACAAACAAACAAATAAATAAAAAAAGAAAAAAGAAGAAGAGTTAGTGTGACAAGTACTGAGAACGAAACGTTTTTAAATGCCTCTGTTGACCTAAGTGTACTGAAAACAGTATTAAAGATACACTTCTCAAATGAATGTTTCACTGTTTATTCCCCATTTTTCCTAAATAATCGCGCTAAAAGTCCCAATTGTTAAGGTATGTGTTATGTTCCCAATGTTCTAAAGTATAGAAAAAAACACTGATATACATATAAAACAGAAGAAACTTGAACTTTCAATTAGTCTCCCCTCGTGTTTACACTGACCACATGTACATAATATACAGTTTGCGACATGCTGTACATACATTTACACTATACACTGACCGATCGATCAACTGGTCAACCCGAGACTGACCTCGATATTAGATAAAAATAGCACATTCTTCGTAGTTGTACACATGCCGATAATAGAGATGGGAAATGGTGTTATTTACTAACATTTGGTGTTATTTTGAATATGTATAAATTTACATGTACACAACCGTACCTGACATTTTAATCCGCCATAGGTAAACGTACTCCAAAAATTAGTGAAAATTCCAAAATCCAATTGACCGTACTTTCAGAAAGTTCGTCTGCCACACAATTGCAAAACACGGACTGATTTTCGGACTTTGCATCGTTTACTCGTTTTCAAACTCGATGACCGCTGGTCTTTGGGTCAAGTCAAGAAATTATATAACGCGTCAGTACAAACGGGGAACAATTGACCCGGTGGCCGCAGTCATGGGGTCATAGTGGTAGAACTGGGCGAAATTAGTTGTGGTATTGCAGTAATGCATCAACAAGAAAACAATGATACAAAGTATCACAAGCCGGTCAGAACAGTTACATAAGAATACATGGATATATAGAAATTATTTAAACGGATGGGATCAATTATAGGGAAATCCTTCACGAGATGATAGGCGTGTGGTTCTTTTCACGAACGAGCGTAAGAGAGTGAGCTAAAAAACCAACACACGCCTACATCGAGTGAAGGATTTCCATATAATCGATCACAACAGTTAAATAATCTATTTATTACATTGTTAATCAGATTATGTATGACTTTAACGAGAATTATTCGCTTTATTTAGCGTTATCGGTGGATGACGTCGACGTCACCAACACGTTATTGACGTCATAACTCAACGTCGCAGTTAGTTATTTTTGTGTTCGGAGTTAGTTATTAAAATTTAGCGATTATAAATATTCTTTCACTGAGAAAACCCAATCTTTCACCAATAGAAATGTAATAAAAAACAAATACTAGGTCTATGCAAAACAGCAAGGGAGAATGAATGTGATAAAGAATGTAGATGCACAGACATATTAATAAACAGATAGGAAACTTCCTATCTTAACCAATGAAGTAACCAAAATATCACGTGGCGCCTTAACTTTGCCATCTATCTTCTCTCTCAATTATTCACTGATGTTGATGAGAATACATTCAAAAGATTCATAGTGAATAGCAAAATGGGATTATATTAATATATGTTTATTTTTAAAAAAAAGGAATTGCATAAAAAGATGTTTAAAGATCATTTGTCGCTTTTCTCTTAAAAATCAAGGTTTTGACATAGTCAACGTTTCCGTCAAACTACTTTTTTGCTCTAAATGTAAGGGAGAGCAAAATACTATCATTGGAACGAAAATTAAATTTGTGATGGGATTTGGCATGAATGAAACTTGTATATATAAAACTCTTCATGATATGGGTGTTTAAAGTTGGAAAATATTTTGTGAAATTTTCGCACTGTGCCACTAGACAATTTTCGTAGTGTCCAATCTATTTGTTATTAGTGTTCGAAAAATAATTTTATTTTTAACTGTCAACAATCAAAACATATTTATCATGAAAGGTTTGAGCACTAGATAAACTAGCCATCATGAGACAAAATGAACATGTTTTTTTTTAATTTTGGCATCTGTGTTAAATAATGTTATAATATGAATATGATAGACATCTGAAAAATAGTATGCGTAATGGCTCACTAAATAGAATGTTGTTTCATGGCTAGAATGTGAAGAATTGGTAAATTATCATAGTTATAAACAAAAAGACTAACTTAATGATTACATTTATAAACAACACGTATATAGGAATTGGATTAAAAGATTAGTGTCTGTGAAGGTAACCTCAGTTAGCAATGTAAATTTACTTTAAAAGAAAGGGTTTAAGGTAAGATTGTTTTCATTATTGAAATATGATCAGCAGTTCATGGGAATAAGTAGCAATGGAGCAGACCTATTCAAACTCTTTAGAAGATGCTTCAGTTAAAGTTCCATCAACTCTGTTTAATGACTGACAAGGTGTTGCTTATTTTAAAATCAAACATTACCAAAAGGAAATACATATATCGCTATACACACAAACGGTTGGTAATATTAAAAAACAATTTCCTTTATACTATTCTTATAATTAATATTGTTTATTGAACAAATGCAAGTTATGTAGAAAAATAACGGTACGCCGCGAGTTTTAAAAAAGCAAAGATAGCCATGTGTCCTTTTTTATAAAGTTAAACAGGTGACGATACCGATTTGGAACCAGCTCTATATTCTTACGCTCAGAACAGATGTATAGACTGTAAACCAATTTGCCTGCGTCCATGATGTTATTTATTCTCAAATCGTCGGTTTATACACAGTCAAACACCCATAGCAGCATACTGACGTCATCTCGATTTTTTTTTCGATATTCCGCCGCTTCACTCCCGATTTCTTAGGACTTCATCCGCGGTGAGGTAATTCGGTGTGAACATGCAATACTAAATCATAACGCGTTCTTAAATTCTTTCCTATGTCAATATATAATCATCGTCATTGTTTTGGGGGGGGGGGGGGGGGGGGGGGGGGGGGGGTCATTCTTTTTAGCTCTACTGAAAGATATGCGTGGTGCGGTGTCCGTCGTCCGTCCGTCCGTCCGTCCGTCCGTAATTCTTTTTTGTAACGACTACTCCTCTGAAACTACTGGATGGATTTTCATGAAACTTCGAAAACAAGTTTGTAGCGACTACTTCTTGTAAACTATAAATGATATTGATGTGGGACATTTTCTAAAATGATCAGCATAACATGACGTTAGTCCTTATCGAAAATCGTTTTGATTCGACTTCAAACATGGCTGCCAGCGGCCATCTTTGTTTACATAGAGTTATATAGTAAAACATTGTAGCGACTACTTCTCTGAAAGTACTTGACGGATTTTCATGAAACTTCACAGGAATGTTGCTCTTGATGTCTAATTGATTCTATCAGAATATCCGATTGGCCGGAAGTTCAAGATGGCCGCCAAGGCTAAAAATAGTTTTTTAAAAAACAAGTTTGTAGCGACTACTTCTTGAAAACTATGTGATATTGATATGGGATTTTTTCTAAAATGATTCGCATGACATGATGTTGGTTCTCGCAAAAATTAAACATGGCTGCCAGGGGCCATCTTTGTTTACATAGAGTTATATGTAGTAAAAACGTGTAGCGACTACTCTAAGACGAATGAAACTTCACAGAAATGTTACTCTTGATTTCTAGTTGTTCATAGCAAATTCAAGATGGCCGGAATGACTGAAAATAGATTTTTAAAAAACAAGTTTGTAGCCGCTACTTCTTGAAAACCATAAGTAATATTGATATGGGATTTTTTCTAAAATGATCAGCATGACATATTGTTGGTCTTTTCCGAAAATCATTTTGATTCGACATTAAACATGACTGCCGGCGGCCATCTTTGTTTACATAGAGTTATGTGGCGACTACTCCTCTAAAACTACTTGACGGATTTTCATGAACTTCACATGAATGTTGCTCTTGATGTCTAGTTGTTCATAGCAAAATTTCCTGTCGACCGAAAATTCAAGATGGCCGCCATGGCTAAAAATAGAATTTAAAAAAAAAATTGTAGCGACTACTTCTTGAAAACTATAAGTGATATTGATATAGGACTTTTTCTAAAATGATCAGCATGACATGATGTTGGTCCTTCATTTTGATTCGACATTAAACATGGCTGCCAGCGGCCATCTTTGTTTACATAGAGTTATGTGGCGACTACTCCTCTAAAACTACTTGACGGATTTTCATGAACTTCACAGGAATGTTGCTCTTGATCTCTAGTTGATCATAGCAAAATGTTCGGTCGACCGGAAATTCAAGATGGCCGCCACGACTGAAAATAGATTTTTAAAAAACACGTTTGTAGCGACTATTTCTTGAAAACAATAAGTAATAATTGTATGGGAATTTTTCTAAAATGATCAGCATGACATCTTGTTGGTGCTTGTCGAAAATCATTTTGATTCGACATTAAACATGACTGCCGGCGGCCATCTTTGTTTACATAGAGTTATATAGTAAAAACTTATAGCGACAACCCCTCTGAAAGTACTTGACGAATTTTCATGAAACTTCACAGGAATGTTGCTCTTGATGTCTAATTGATCCTAGCAGAATATCAGGTCGCCGCAAATTCAAGATGGCCGTCACGGCTAAAAATAGATTTAAAAAAAAACAAGTTTGTAGCGACTACTTCTTGAAAACTGTACGTGATATTGATATGGGACTTTTTCTAAAATGATCAGCATGACATGATGTTGATTCTTGTCAAAAATCATTTGATTTGACTTTAAACATGGCTGCCAGCGGCCATCTTTGTTTACATAGAGTTATATAGTAAATACTTGTAGCGACTACTCCTCTGAAACTACTTGAAGGATGTTCATGAAACTTACAGAAATGTTGCTCTTGATGTGTAGTTGATTTTAACAAAATTTCAGGTCGGCCGGAAATTTAAGATGGTCGCCATGGCTAAACATAGAATTAAAAAAAAATTGTAGCGACTACTTCTTGAAAACTATAAGTGATATTGATATGAGACTTTTTCTAAAATGATCAGCATGACATGATGTTGATCCTTGTTGAAAAATTATTTTGATTGGTTGCCAGTGGCCATCTTTGTTTACATAGATTTATATATAAAAACTTATAACGACTACTCTGAAACTACTTGACATATTTTCATGAAACTTCACAGGAATGCTGATCTAGCTTTCAGAACCTGCCATCAAGCTCATTGACCTCTTGTTATTTTTACATATGTTTATTTTTACGTGTATTCATTTTTAAACGGCAGTATACAAATAAAAAGCCAGTTAACTTACAGGTCATACTACACCAATTCATTTTCCATAAGCCTACCTTATAGCTCTAAGCTCCGTACTGGGTTCCCTAATACAGGAAGCTATATTTTTGATAGACCTATCTTAGTTTTATCAAAAAAACATACAGAAGCCATACGTTGAGTATGTTTTGAAAAAGCTGTTTGGGTCGGATGATGCTGACCCATCTACTTGCATGTAGAAACATGAGGAAAAGGTAAAATATACTTCTTTCTTGATTATGCAACACATTATGAATACATTGCACACATGCATGATTTAACCTTTATAAGTACTCTTCAAAAGTTGAATTTTAATTTTTCAGCAAGAATTTTGGGTTTGTTTACCTTGACAACCAATCAAAATTAAGAGATTCTGTAAAATAGCTCCGAATTTACCCTTGAACTTTTTCCCTGCCCGCTGATTGGTTGGTAATTGGTGTAGTCTGATCTACAGGGTACGCGATAAGTGTCACGATATGCATCAACTCTGGAAAGTTATATTAACAAATTGGTAGGTTTATCAACAATGTAAGGAACGTCAGTGCTGTAATGGTTAGCAGGTTGGAATGTTCGATTCCCGGCCACAGTTGATTTCCCGACTGGTAATCAGTGCAGGGTGATTACCTATTTGGGTACTGTTTCCAGCAGTACTAGCCTAGATTGGATGCCGTGGGGACTGTTTCCAGCAGTACTAGCCTAGACTGTATACTGGATGCCGGGGTGGGACTGTTTCCAGTAGTACTAGCCTAGCCTGTATACTGGATGCCGGGGGTGGGACTGTTTCCATTAGAACTAGCCTAGATTGGATGCCGGGGGAACCGGTTCCAGCAGTACTACTAGCCTAGATTGGTTGGCGTGGGTGGGGGATGGGAGTGGGGTGTGCTGTTTCCAGCAATACTAGCCTAGACTGTATATTTTATGCCGGGGTGGTACTATTTCCATTAGTACTAGCCTGGACTGGATGCCGGGGGGTGGGGGGGTGGGGGGGCTGGTTCCAGCAGTACTAGCCTAGAATGGATGCCTGGGGGCAACTGTTTCCAGCAATACTAGCCTAGACTGTAGACTGGATGCAGGGGGTGGGACTATTTCCAGCAGTACTAGCCTAGACTGGATGCTTGGTGGGGAAACTGTTTCCAGCAATACTTGCCTAGACTGTAGACTGGATGCAGAGGGTGGGACAATTTCAAGCAGTACTAGCCTAGACTGGATGCCGGGGGGACTGGTTCCAGCAATACTAGCCTAGACTGTAGACTGGATGCAGAGGGTGGAACAATTTCCAGCAGTACTAGCCTAGACTGGATGCCGGGGGGGCTGGTTCCAGCAATACTAGCCTAGACTGTAGACTGGATGCAGAGGGTGGGACAATTTCCAGCAGTACTAGCCTAGACTGGATGCCGGGGGGACTGGTTCCAGCAATACTAGCCTAGATTGTAGACTGGATGCAGAGGGTGGGACAATTTCCAGCAGTACTAGCCTAGACTGGATGCCGGGGGGACTGGTTCCAGCAATACTAGCCTAGACTGTAGACTGGATGCAGAGGGTGAAACAATTTCCAGCAGTACTAGCCTAGACTGGATGCCTGGGGGACTGGTTTCAGCAATACTAGCTTAGACTGTAGACTGGATGCAGAGGGTGGAACAATTTCCAGCAGTACTAGCCTAGAGTGGATGGGAGTGGGGGTGGGGTGAGTAAAAAGACACCTGCCGTGGGATCGACTGGAAATAAGCTGTTCCATCCATTCCAGGTGTGGACTGGCGCCGACTACTCACGTTAAATAACGACGTTGATGTGCATTAATACAATGTGGTTTAATATGATGGAGGGGGAAGACTTCTATCCGCAACTTGAAGCTGTTTATGAGGATATATATATATATGTTGTGAATGCGGTAAGTCAGTTGAATGACGCGATAACTTTATAAGTTAATGTATTTTTACTAAAATGCTTTACTTAAGCTCTAATCTGTTATTCTACGTTTTTACGTAAAAAAATATTATTAACGCATTCTCGCACTCGATCGATCGATACTAGTGTCATAGATAGATGCATGTTGTTGTTTATTGTCATGTTTACAGACCCTCTTGGTACTTTTAACGTGTGTTTTTGTATTATAGCTTGAGTTTTAGGACATATAGTAACATATCATTTGTAAACATATCACACTATATTGTGGGCACACACCCAGCTTGCTGAAGCACTTCCATGAGGGTCTTAGAGGTGTCTGTCACACAGTGTTATTTTAAAAAATATAAATATATATATTCCCATGTACTGACTGCATATTACATGTACTAGTACAAGCGTGTTGACGCAAGCAGCCGAACGAAAATGTACTGTTTGTTAGGACCGGACTACTTTATTTTCCCATCATTCCAAGCGTCTAATACGAGAGAAGTCGAGTGCGAGAATGCCATAGCAGCTTTCATTCGCAACATCTCATACACTGCTTCGCATCATATCGAAGGTTACGCAAAACGAATTTGCATCTCTTCAACATTTTGCCATGTCATTTAGCAGATTGCTCCATTTATTGCTTATTTACATGAAAGCGTTGATAAAAACTTCATCTGTATTGTAAATAACAAACATGCAACGCAAATCATACATCAACACGTGTGGCTAACGTCCATATTGTTTACATAGAAACAGCTTAGCAACAGTTACTGTTTTCTGTGCCGTTGTGCCTACCGGCTAACAAAATGTCAAGATGTTGAACATTCGCAACATCTCGTACACAGCTTCGCAGCATTAATCGAATTCGAAGGTATCCATATTTGGTTGCGTCATCGCACCTTAGATTCCCGCCAAAACAAATTGGCATTCAAAATCAAAGTTAGGGGCTATTGCTAACACCAGCTCCGTTTGTCAGTCCATCCGTTATTTCGTCCGTCCGTTACCATATCTCCTCCTTAATGACTCATCGGATACCCAGGAATGCAGGCATGTATTCAAACAAGCTTATAATTGAGAGTTCTAAATAAATAGGCCGTCATTTTGAGAACTATGACCATATATGGCATATTTATAATGTAAAGCAAACCGTGGTTGGTTGAATGGTGTTTTACGTCATTTCCGTCCCAGGTCATGTTCAGCACATTTTTAGGCTATAAGACTACGGTCGATTTAAGTGATATAGGCAGACGACATAATAATAATTTTAATTATTTATACAACAAAAACTAGCCGAGACGTCCCACGTTCTGATTTTCCAAACCAAACTTTTCCATTAACAATATATCAGTTCGATCATACACATTGAATATCCATAGTTCTCTTATACATTCTTGTTTTGTAATCGAAGTATTCCTTATTTGAATGATGATCACAACTGTTGAATGATGAGCAAACCCCCGTTTTAATTAATATTCAGTAGCAGCGACGTACCGCCGCATACTCCAATACTCACGTGAGTAATAGTATGCAACCTGATATTCAAATAAGGCTCTAAAAAATGAGTTATGTCCCCCCGAGAGGGGGCAAAGGTTTTGTGGTATCGTTGGAAAGCTTAACATGTCTACAATATTTTGCAACTTGTTAGACGCGTCCGTTTCCATGGAAACGATGATCAAAGATGGCCGCCATTGTTTTTTCTGATGTATGACTGTAGCGCATATAAACGGTCATATTGTGTTGAAAATGCATAAAATGTTTCTTTGGGAACATGTTGATATAATACACGCAAATGTATTTCATGCTGTTTAAAAAAAATAGTTGTTTAATTAACACAAAAGGGGAGGTAATTTGTGAGATATTTTGGTATATTTTAGCGAACAGTACACTTTAAATTAACTCTTATCATTATCATTGGTATTTTTAAAAGAAAAAACTTTGAAATAATGATATAACCCTATATAGAACACAATTATGAAAGAAAATCATTAAAGAAATATTATATTCATGTAAAAAAATCCAAAAAGGGAGGTAACATGATTTTTGTTTTTTCGTAAAAAATATTTAAAAATGGATTTATTCACGTACAAACTGTACATGTTACCTTCTTCATTGAAAGTCATGTTTTCTCATTTATAAAAGAGTCCATGCATGATTTCAACCTTATAACTCTCATGAGAACACTCTTATCTAATAGTTTAGTTATAATTAACTATAAAAGTTACTTCCCTTTGTTTAGAATGGCCATTTGTATTGTTGTCAACTGAATGTAATGGCACATGTTATATGTCAAGTGACAACATTGATGATACTCCCACTGTCGAATAAACTGACAATGACATCTCATCACATTTCCATTCCGCGAAACTCTTAAGGAAGCATTTAACAGATCAAATTAATACAACAAAATCACCTGTTGTGGAAGACAATTTTGATAATGGTATTGTCGTACTTCCCGATGAGTTGTACAATTTATTAGCTTGGCTTGGCTTCTAACTGAATCTATGGAAATACCATATACCGGCCGTGTAACAGTTAGAGAGCAAATCCATCGACTCATTCTTTCACTTGGCCAAGACTTACTATACAACGCTTCCCGTGGTAAAATTAAGACACCTAAACATATTTGGCTAGCACTGACTGTAAAAGTCTTCCAGAATTGTGTCTTTACTGAATAAGGTTGATCACTGTGTGTCCTATCAAGTGTTGGAATCTATTGAAACAGCTATTGCAGAGAGGCAGGCGGCTAAGCAGGGAAATGAGATTGCATTACTTCCAAGTAAATTAACGCTGGTTCATTTGCCACGTTCGTTTGGGATAATAACGACCTACGCGAGGAAACACTTTCAGGCGGGGGCACAACCCATTGTACGAATGGCATTGTGATACAGAGGCAGGTCGACACGTGCAGTCCATTTATTGATCCAGTAGAAGTAGTCCTGTCTGGTTGAAGAAGTTTTAAACCCGATAAACAGCCACTTCTCCCATACACAGCAGGAAAGCGTATTAGTCCTGTGCCGTATGACGCAGCCAAAGACATTCTGATAAACTCAGAAACAGTGTATAAAACACCAGTAAAACGTGACTTTGGATGGTTCTTGTGTAGACTCGAAAACCTTGATGAGGCCGAAGTGGATTCTGGCCAGCAGACAATACCTGGGTGGTCTGCATTTAATGCGAAAGTAACACCTACATCTGCAGTACCTCGCCAATGTGATTTAGGGTATTGCCAAGTCATTGATGCTTCACCAACACAGCTTCCTGTTGTGTACAATGTTCTGAAACGGTATATTAATATGGCAGACCAACTCCATCAAACTGATGTTGTCATTCTCTTCGATCAGGCTATATATGCAAAGGCATTGGAGATCATATGGAAACATCCAACAGAATTCAAACGTGTTGTTCCATGTATGGGTGCGTTTCACATCGCATGTACATTTCTGGCAGTTATCGGTAAACGGTTTGGTGATGCTGGTCTTCGGGACATAATGATCGAATCTGGTATTATTGGGTCTGGCTCGATAAATGCTTTGTTGGAGGGTCGTCACTATAATAGAGGTGTACGAGTGCATAAACTGGTCATGGAAGCCATGCTACGACTTAGATGGAAATCGTTTGTGAGTATTCTTTCTGAAGATGAATTAGCCGAGGTTCGTGTAGACTTGACTACCACCCATACTGACGTACGTGAATCACCAACTCCTGAACGTTTCCAGGAATTCACAGAGTTGGATGCATTTGAGTGCCTGCTAGAAAAGTATCAAGCATACTGCCAATCGAATGTCGTCCCTGTAGCCAAATTCTGGAACACCTATATAGAAATGGTCCAGCTACTCCTTCATTTTATTCGATCGACCAGGGAAGGCAACTGGGAATTGCATGTGGCATGCATACGTAGCATGGTCCCCTTGATGTTCGCTTATGATCGCATCAACTATGCCAAGTATTTGCCAGTATATCTCATGGAAATTCAAATGTTAGAAACCAACCACCCTGAAGCTTATGCAAATATTTCAAGCGGTGAATTTGCGGTTCAAAGAAGTTCACATTCATTTGCGCAAGTTGCAAGAGACCAAACGATTGAACAAACACTGAATCGTGCAACCAAAACTCGCGGTGGCATCATTGGCTTTAGTTTGAACAAAAGTGCAGTACAAAAGTGGTTAGTTACAGCTCATGAACGAGCAATGATTAGAGAAAGGTGTTTTTCTATGGCTGGTGTTGATGGTTGTCATGAACACGAGGAGAGTTCGTCAAGCAGAATCGTAAGAGATTGCAGTGATGTTGTTACGGTTGTTGAATTAGTCGAGACATTGAAATCTAATCCATACAGCAGCACATCAAATGAACTAACAAGCTTATCATCTGGTGTTGTTGCCGACAAGACGGTGTGCCATGATCTTCTGAATGCCAATCAACAAGGTCAGGAAGCGGCAGAAGCATTTGTTAAGACACGATTATCAAATGATGAAAGCTCATTTTATGATCCACTTAAAAAAATGAATCTGAAGACATTTTCCAGCTTAGGCAAGAAAAAGCAGGTTAAAGTGGGTAATAAGAATATCATTGTAAGAGCTGATAGAAATTTGTTTTCAAGAATGATTGTGGTCGCTAAGTCTAGAAGTTTGGATCTGAGAAATGTGTTGAAACACTGTCTGGGTCCCATACCTTGGTCGTTGGCAGAGGTTGACGGTTCATACATTAAAACATCAAAGGTCAAGTTAGCTGAGCTGATAGAGAAGGACTCTGAGTATCATGAGAATATTTCTCCAACTGCTGTCTGGATTATCGATCTGATGGCACTGCTGCAAGGTCTATCTGAATTACCCGATACATTCTCCGCATTAGCAGCTCTTGTTCTTGACAGGGTGTACTCCTACACCAATAGAAATACAAGGGTTGATATCGTATCTGACCAAAACCCTGAAATATCAATTAAATATGTGCTAGTGAAGGTAAGCTCGAAATACAAATCACGTCTGGTGCTCAGAAAATCCAGTGGCAATAACAAGACTTCCCTTGTAGAGTTCTTCTTCCATGAGTGGAATAAGCCACAGTATGTAGGAAAGCTGGCTGGTCGCTCCCTGTTTTACACACATGGTCCGAAATGTCATGTTTACAGGGTTGTAAATGATGAAAGTGAAATTGTTTGTGAAGAAATTCCAGAACTACACTCTACCCAGGAGGAGGCAGATACTCGTATGCTGCTGTATGCACTGCATGCTGCCGAGGCTGGGCATGACAGCATTGTTATAAAGACACCCGACACAGATGTGATAATGCTAGCCTGCCACTTCAACATAAGATAACAGGTGAATTATTTATTCACACTGGTACAAAGACTCGGACACGATTCATTAACATTGATGAAGTTGCCACGAAACTTGGACCAATGGTGTGTGAGGCTTTACCAGGCCTACACTCATTTAGTGGATGCGATACCAATAGTGCATTTGCTGGTATGGGTAAAAAGAAGGTTTGTGATCTTGTGACGAATGATCAAGAACTATGTAAGTCAATGCAATGTCTAGGTAACGACTTGCCTGTTACAGAGGATGTTTTGTCCGGAACTGAGAAGTTTACATGTGCCCTTTACAACATGTCTAGTTACACCAGCATAGTTGAGGCCAGATACCAAGTGTTTTGTAGCAAAACCCCTCAGAGTAACTATTTGCCCCCATGCCAAGATGCCTTACAGAAACATTCAGCAAGAGCAAACTATCAGGCTTTCATTTGGAAAAATGCCTTTAGTTCAACTCCTGACGTAACTAGTCCACATGGCCATGGATGGACAATATCTGGTAAAGAAATATCCATAGACTGGATGAAACTTCCACCAGCTCCAAGAGCCATTCTTGAGTTAATTAAGTGCAATTGCTCAGGAGACTGTTCTGGAAACCGGTGTTCATGCTTCAAAAACCGAATGCCCTGTACCGAATCATGTGGATGTCTACATAATTGTGAAAATTCTACAATTGTTGATTATAACAGTGATTCAGAATCTGAATCTGATGATAATTAACTGAAAAATATTAACAACACATATTTATGGCTTATGCATAAGTCTTGATTTGCAGTGTGTTGTTGCTTTCAAATAGGAGTAAAATAACAAATTTAGATCTGTAAAATTGTACAGAAACTATAATAAATGTAGAATAGCTCCTCCAATCCCAATTATTTGTTCAATTTCAAATGCTTTGTAAATTACTGTTTGGTTGAAGCTTGTAAAGATTTGCTCACAGTTATGGAATCGAAACAAATGCAGTGCCTCGTTTTGTCAAGTTATGCACACTATCAGTATACTATAACAATTGGAACATTTAAGAAAAGAAAATCTAACTTTTTTTTGGATTTTCTAAAATTGTATTCAACATTGATTTTTTTAATACTTCCCTTTTATACATATTTTGTCTGAAGATGTTCTTTTATTTCATTACGTCTTTCTTATTTTGTTTATATGAGTATATTTCATTATATTCAAGTTAGTTGATTAATAAAACATGACAGATAATGACAGAAAATAATTATTAATGTATTACTCACAAAATTATACAAAATAGTTTTCAAATTACCTCCCCTTTTTGTGTTAGTAGTGCAATTGATTTAAAAAAACTGCATGAAATAGATTCAAGTGTATTATATCAACATGTTCCCAAAGAAACATTTAACATTTTATGCATTTTCAACCCAATATGACCGCTTATATGCGTTACAGTCATACAACAGAAAACACCAATGGCGGCCATCTTTGATCATCGTTACCATGGAAACGGACACGTCTAACAAAGTCTAACAAGTTGCAAAATATTGTAGACATTCTAAGCTTTCCAACGGTACCAAAAAACCTTTGCCCCCTCTCGGGGGACATAACTAATTTTTTTCAGGACCCAGGTTGTGTGTGTACTATAACATCGAATTTGAAAAATGGAAACAATAAAAAGTCTTAAAAGTTAAAATATGCATTAAAAATGGAAAAGTAAGTGGGGTAGAGGGTGATGAATTGTATTCCAAATTTAGGCATTAAATACGATTGTTTTGATACTAGATTTATTGTTTATCTCACTCTCTTTTCACAGTTTATATGCGTTATTCCAGTCTTAAAGTGTACCAGATTGTGCAGAAACGCTGTCCTTTATTTACAATTTTCCCGGGGGAGGCCCCCACCAGAGGGCCCCCTCCCACAGCTACATACCCCACGTGAGCATCTCAGTTCTGGGCTGCGGTACGTCCCTGAGTAGGATTTAGCACAAACAAGCCTAGACGTCGTGTTTTCCAGACCAAACATTTTCATAAACAATCATTAAAACAACGGTAACACGCGTGTTATTTAATCAGAGTTCTATGTGATGAAACTTTGGATTCAAGGGCAAAAACTTGCATAGTATATTTTTCCTAATGTATCATATGTTATCTCCCTTTTGCACAGTTTCACTATATGCAGCATATTACCAGACATTACCCGGGGAATAAACAAGCTTTATTATCGACAGTTCTAAAAACCTGGAAAAGTACGAAACAATTATCAGAATTAAATAATATGAACATCTGAAACGGCATATTTATCATATAAAGCAAATCGGCACAAACTTGCAGAGTATATTTTGTTCTAATGTATCATATGTTGTCTCCCTTATATTGTGGTGCGAAATGACGACAGAACGAAAAGAGGAAATAACGACAGAACGAAAAGGCGACATTTCTGACGAAAAGACGACAATTCAGCTGCGAAATATGGTCGTCTTTTCGTTATTTCGTGTAGCCTTCTGTCGTATTTTCGTTCTGTCGTTCTTCCGTCTTTTCGTTCTGTACTCTTTTCGTGCTGCATTTCTCGTCTTTTCGTTTTGTCGTCTTTTCGTTTTGTCGTCTTTTCGTCTTTTCGCCTACCGGTTGACATGCGTGTTTCGGTCATTGCGCCCATTTCACGGTGACTATTTTGAATTGTTTGGGAAATGGGACAAAAAATGCTGTGTGCATACCTTATGTCAAGTCAATAATAAACGGAGGGTTATTATTTCTTTTAAATGTTTGTTTTTATAAACGCGGAATGGTTCAGTTAATATGAATATTAAAACATAATAATTTGACTTTTTTTATTCAGAAGTAACTTTCCGGGATTTTTTAAAATTGATGATCATATCTGGACCAGTCGTACTAATGTTTGGCTTAAAAAAAAAAAAAATATTTAAATTGGTATGTATCAATGCGGGATGGTTTAGCGGATAAAACTATGAATTTGTTTATATAAAAATATAATAAAATGGCTTTGTAATTAATCTATCTATCTATCTCTGTATACTGCTGCACACTCTCACGGGTAAGTTCGAGCAGGATGCGCGCCTGTGTCTGTTAGTAGACAAGATAAAAAGTTTAAAAGTAAGAAAAGGTGAGGAAATAGTGCGAAATGTGTGTTAGAATTAAAGTGTGAAAAATATAAAATCAGGGTAAAAACAACACTACAGCATTTATGGTTTGGTGTGGTTGCTTAAACTTATTCAAGTCATGCATCAGTACAACATCTTCTGGCAGAGCATTCCACTGTATTATGGCTAAAAGAAAAAAATATATATTTGTAATAGTTCACTCGATCCAGTGTGTATTTGTCTGTATGTGATTGAATGACAGTATCTTGAGACCCTGTTGTTACCTTGTATATAGGCTGGAATCGGAATAGCTACAATGCCATATACACTTTTATAAAAAGACATAGACGTGATCTGACCTCCGTTGTTCGAGGGATCGCCAGCCCATCCTCTCCAGCATCTCAGTGACGCTCGAGTACCTGGAAAAGTCATTTTGGGTCCATCAGGCAGCTCGTCACATTCCCTTACCTTAGGTGCTTTTGACCTGATATTTCGTTGTAGGAAACCTAAGGTACGGTTAGCGTTTGCTGATATGCGACTGACATGGATATTCCACGACAAGTTGTCTGAAAGGTCTACCCCTAGATATCGAGCGCTGAAGACTGTTTCTAGTACATGTCCATTTAGAGAGTAACTGGTGGGAATTGGAGTTTTCGCCTTGGTAACCTGAATGACTTTGCATTTAGAGGGATTAAAGCTTATGTCCCACTTGAAAGATCATGTTTGTAATGTGTTTAGGTCGGTCTGGAGTTTGGCGCTATCTGTCAGTTTGTCGTCGATTGCCAGATACACTGCTGTGTCGTCCGCGAACAACCTTACTTGCGAGATGACGCTTTCGGGTAAGTCGTTAAAATATACCGGAATCAAAATTGGACCAAGGACAAACCCTTGAGGTACACCAGATGTTACTGATATCATGTCTGAACGTTCTCCCTCCAGCACTACTGTTTGTGTCCGACCACTCAGAAATGCTCGTATCCAGGGCAAAGTTAGACCGCGGATACCATAACTGTGTAGTATGAGAAGCAAGTTTGCTTACCTTTGCTCGTATTTCTGGCTAAATCTTCCACCAGCATGACTAGTTGTGTTTCAACTAGTCGAAGCTACAATATGTTCCAGGACCTTGTACAGGATGCACGTAAGAGATATGGGACGGTAGTTTGCCGGAAGAGACTTGTCACCTTTCTTGAGGACAGACACAACTGGGAAAGCAAACATTCTAAACTCACAATTTCAATCTGTTTTCACACCTAAATCCCCAATCAGCCTCAGTCAACTATGCCAAGTTAGCAACCAAAATCACATTGATAAAACTCACATCGAAATACCAGCATTACTACCCTCACTATCAAATAAAACAACACTCATGCCAGACAATGACATAAGCACTACAGGTATTCTCACTCTTTAAGGATCTTAACCCAAACAAGGCAGCCGGGCCAGACAGGATTAAACCTCTAGTTCTCCAGGAACTACGAGAGCAAATATCGCCCATCCTGCAGGTAATTTTCAGTTTGTCCCTTTGTTAAACACTTATATGAGCAGGTTGGTCTCCAACAATTTCAATCTTTATCCAAGTAATTTCACAGTTTGTCCCTTTGTTAAACACTTATATGAGCAGGTTGGTCTCCAACAATTTCAATCTTTATCCAAGTAATTTCACAGTTTGTTGTGAATTTCAGTTGGTGAGTATGAAGACACCTCCGTTTCTTTTACCTCCATGAGACCTATCCTCTCTGTGTAGGGTATAGCCCTCTGGTAGAAACTCACTACTTTTAATATCAGGTGTTAGCCATGTTTCAGTGCCAACGAGAATGTCAGGCTTCTCTATGTTTACTAGAGTTTTAAACTCACCTATTTTGTTGACTACGATCTGAAAATAACATTTAGTACTTTTATTTTGCGACAGTGACTTCTGATTTTTACTGAGCTACGTTTCTCAGACTTATTTGGAGTAGATGTCAGGACTGGGTCCAGGTCATCAAGCACACTGTATGTTGAGAGAGGAAAAAGTGGATGTATCAAAATAACTGGAACTAAAATTTGGTAGCCCACATTTCAAGCACAGTCATGAATAGCTATCATGGTTAACATGTATATTGTATGTATATGTTTCCATTTTTAAAAATCAAAAGTCACTGTCGCAAAATAAAAGTACTATTGCAACACTGGCGTAAGCTTCACATTTTTATTTATCTTGAAGGATGGCGGCTAAGTGACGTCATCAGTAAATAAACCCGCCACCGTTCACCGTTAAACCAATATGGACGCTACGTTGCCGTAAATTTGCAACTTTTGGGTGAAATAAATCGGGCTTCAGTAGAAGCTAAAAAGAAAACATATTTTCTGTGGAAATGCTTAATCAGACACTTAAACCACAAACCAAGTTGACTATGTGTCAGTAATGATTTAATTTCCGGGACTGCTTAAAAAAAGAGATGATTTTGACTGCATATATTTTGAGCGCTCATATTCTTCTATTTAAACAACTTGTTTGTATGGTGTTTCACGTCATTTTCAACACGTGTAAGGTTATATATGACGGTCGATTGTTTGTGGTGGAGGCAGGAGGCAGACCACCCACTTTTCCTTGGTAGAACCAGTATTATTTACGTCTAGTAAAACAAATGACAAATAAAATAATGTTTTGACTTTTTAATTTAACACTAACTTTCCGGGACCGTTTGTTGAAACCACCATATCACAATGAGTATACCTTATATTTATCAATTAAAATTGGTATAGCAAACACATGAGCATTTGTTTAATACATATAAACACGGAACTGTTTAAACATGTACCGTACGTGACTGCAGGGACGTTTCATACAAGTTCCTGGTGACATAATTTTGCTAACTTTGGAAGTCAATAAATGTCATACCCTAATATTTTATTTTGCATTTAATGTTATTAAAATAGTTCAGTAACATATCAAGTTGATGGTAATACGTTAATAGTGTAGAATTATGAACTATAATAAAGAAGAAAGGAAGTAGCACATATACATGTTCCTAATATTTAATATGTCATCAACTCGACAAAGAGCAATTGTCATCACTTGGTCGTCGTTTTCGTCCGATTAAAATGTGTATGTAAGCTTGTAAACCCCGAAACTACTTGTCTTTTGTCTTCTGCGACAAGGACTATCACAACCTGACGTCTATGGTGATGTGATTTATAAACTTATAAGAGTCTTGGTCATGATCACTTTCATACTATCTTTGTTAAACTTGTTAAAAAGTTTATCAAAAGAGGTTATGACCCTATCATTTTGCAACGTACTGCATGCTTGATGGTGGACCCTTTTACAGTTCGCCACTATGCTTTCCTCTTTAATTGTAGATGACCGGACAGGCTGTAGACCCTATGATGACGCCTACCTAAAGCCCATTGGGACGGTGGCGTTTGATGTTTGTCTATGATCTTTCTTGTCGTGTCCTTAATGGTGTATTCTCTTGTTGCTCTGGCTTCTGCCAAGTCATTGAGTACCTTCATTGTGGCTTTCTAGGCTATTGTGTTTTGTATTATATTTACACGAGCATATTTGTTTATTTATATTGCCTATTGATGCTGCCTTGTTGGTTAGAGATTAGATCATGGCGGGGATTTCTTTATTTACACTGTCCTATTTTAATGGGATGACAGTAGGGTAAGTGTGAGGTTTGGTGTACCCTAGAACCGGTTTAAACCCCCAGTGGCCTACTTTGCTACCCCAGTGGCCTACTTTGCCACTGACCGTTCCAAGGCGGTAGCCCT
Organism: Cyrtodaria siliqua; assembly: GCA_037043455.1. Classification (NCBI taxonomy): domain Eukaryota; kingdom Metazoa; phylum Mollusca; class Bivalvia; order Adapedonta; family Hiatellidae; genus Cyrtodaria; species Cyrtodaria siliqua. The sequence continues at coordinate 265,042 of JAWPHD010000367.1, forward strand.
ATTGCCAACCCTTTTGTGTTTGTGATATCGTTTGCATTGAATATTACATTTGCCTTCTTGTTTGTCTGTTTGCGTGTTTGTTTCTGTGTTTTATGGTTGACTGTCCTCCTTGAATGCTACTTTCCCTGTCCGATCTTTTTATATTTCTTTACACAATGGGTTGAAACTTTACACATGTGTTTGGCATCATTATACAACATCATCAGCCAGATGGGCTCTATATTCACATTTCGTCCTAGAGTCGGGTTACGATCATAAACAACTATTAAAAGAGTATGAGAGTGGACCTTTGGAAACGGCCGAACAAGACACATGCGAAATATTGCAGTCTCGGTTTGATTGAGACTGTTCATGAACGGTAGTGAAATATGCTAGCTACCGCTCTAGCCCCGGGTTGAGCAGAACTCAATTTCATAAAATCAATAGTACATAATTTTAACAATCCCGAAGATGGCATGCATATGGCGGTGGACATAGATATCTTTTCTTCCCCCATGTCCAGCGGCGTATTTTCTGAGGTTAAAAGTCATGTCAATAACAAAGGGTTACTTCTATTAGACTTATGCAAACAGAGCTCCTTGCGTATTTTAAACGGTAGATATGGTCACTGATTTGGCAAAGTGTCGGTCGCTTTACTTTTGTTGGCAGTAGAGGTAGTTCAGTAGTGGATTATGTGTTGTCGTCACAGAATCTATTAACACATGTTAGTGAGTTCGAAGTTCGCGAGCCAAATATTTTGTCGGACCATTGTTTAGTAACATGTTCTTTAGATTTTTGTAAACCATTAATGGGTCGTCCATCGCAAGTAACAATTATGAGCGATTAAGCTATAAATATGTATGGAACAATGATAAGAAAGGTGATTTTATTGATAGTTTCAATACAGCAGAAATAAGTTGTAATTCTAATTTGACTGCGTTAAATGAAAAAATAGAACAGTGTGCGAAAATTGGGGATATAAACTCATGTATACACGATTTTAATGCTATTATTAAAGATGTGTCTTCACCAACTTTTAAGCGCAAACTTAACTGTTATAGCGATATTAAAGCTGATAGTCCTGTATTTAACAATACAAAAGAAAATCCATAGTATAATGATGAGTGTCATTTATATTTTACAAAAGTTAAACAAATATAGAGAAAGTAAAAGTGACATAAATGGAATTGATATGGTTAAAGTTCGGTCACGTTATAAATCTATTGTTAGAAATTGTAGGACGGATTATGATCGAGTGAAAACAGCTGCATTGATATAAAAATGCAAATTGTATTGGAATATGCTAAAAGAGGCATCGGGACTTAAGCCAACAAATATACCATTGTCTTCTTTTGAACAATATTTTAAAGCTGTTAATAGTCCAAATAACGAGTTCTTTGTTCGAGAAGAAGATGTTGTATATTTTAAGGAACGTTACGAAAATAATGAATTTAACATAATGTCTGAAGAGTTGAATGTGTATTGTACAGAGGATGAGATTATAAAAGCAATTAAGCAACTGAATTCAACCGATCGTCTGGACCTGATATGCTACTAAATGAAATGTTCATTCATGGTAAAACTATTTTATCACCAGTTATTTGTAAAATGTTTAATAAGGTGTTTGAAAAAGTCTGATCAGAAGGGTATGTTATTCCTCTTTACAAAAAGGGCAATATTAATGATGTAGAAAATTACCGAGGTATTACTTTATTAAGTCGTTTGGGTAAATTATTTACACGTGTCTTAAACAATAGATTATCGGAGTGGGCAGAAACATACAGCGTTCTAATTGAAGCACAGTCTGGATTTAGATCGCACATGAGTACTGTTGATAATATATTTGTTTTAAATGAGTTAATTACACATTTTCTAAATCAGGGAAAGAAATTGTATTGAGCATTTGTTGATTTTAATAAAGCCTTTGACAATGTTGTACGTGATAATTTATGGTATAAATTAACAAAGTTCGGTATTTGGGGAAAGATTCTTGATATTATTAAATCAATGTACTCATGAAGTTAAATACTGTAACCAATTGAGTGATGAATATTATTGTGTACTTGGCGTTAGGCAAGGGGAGTGCTTATTCCCATTGTTGTTTTCTATGTTATTAAATGATATAGAAGATGCATTCATACATAGTGGCTATGAAGGTTAAGATATTAATATGTTTAAGATGTTAATGCTTTTGTATGAAGATGATACAGTTCTGTTTGCTAGCACAGTTACAATATGGACTTAATATACTATCTAACTATTGCAAATAATGAAGATTGAAAGTAAATTGTACTAAAACGGAAGTTATGGTATTTAGAAAGGGCGCTATGTTACCACGAAATTTAGTTTTTATTTATGATGGCGCCCCATTAGATATAGTCAGCACGTTCACATATTTAGGTATAGTCTTTTCTACGGGAGGGTCTTCAGCAGAAGCACAAACTACTCTTGCTGATCAAGCCCAAAAAGCCATTTTTTAAAACAAGAGGCCCAAGAGGGCCTGTGGACGCTCTACTGGCTAACATGGCTCTTATAACATCAATGAAGCGAGAGACTGCCATTTACGTTTTTTTGAAATTTTTGTGAAAAATACAGCTTATCAACTAAATCAAGGGCCATAACTAAAGAATCTAGTAAAGTTTGGTAAAGATCAGATGAAAAATGAAGGCCCTACCGTATTAACGAGGCAAAATATAGCATTTTTAACTAAATCAAGAGCATAACTCCTCTGTTACTGGTCCGACTGGTCCAACATAGAGCTAAAAAAAAAAATATTAATAATAAAAAAAAAAAAAAAAAAAATATTAAAAAAAAAAAAGTCAATAAAAAAATATTAAAAAAAAAATATTAAAAAAAAAAATTAAAAAAAAGAATTAAAAAAAAAATAAAAAAAAATAAAAAAAAATAAAAAAAGTCAATAAAAAAAAAAAGAAAGAAAAAAAAGTCAATAAAAAAAAAATATAATATAAAAAAAGAAAGTCATAAAATCCGGTTAAGTTTGGCAAAGTGAAGGCCCTATCGTAAGACGAGGCAAATTATAGCATTTTTAACAAAATCAAGGGCCATAACTCCGCTGTTACTGGTACGATCTGTCTGGTTTTCGAACTTGACCCAGCTTTTATTGACATTAACAATCTGATAAAGTTTGGTAAAAATCGGATAAAAATTAGTCTTAACGAGGCAAAATATAGCATTTTGAACTAAATCAAGGGTCATAACTCCGCTGTTACTGGTCCGATATGAATGGTTTTCGAACTTGTCCGAGCTTTCATTGATATTAACAATCTGATAAAGTTTGGTAAAGATCGGATGAACAATGAAGCCCCTATCGTCTTAACGAGGCAAAATATAGCATTTTTAACTAAATCAAGGGCAATAACTCCGCTGTTAATGGACTGATCTAGCTGGTTTTCGAACTTGTCCGAGCTTTCATTGATATTAACAATCTGTGCAAGTCTGGTAAAGATCAAATAATAAATGAAGGTGCTAGAGTGTTCACAAGGCTTAATATGGCATTTTTCAGCTAAACAAGGGCCATAACTCCGTTGAAATTATTTCGATCTTGCCGATTTTCGAACTTGTTCGAGCTTTCATTGATATAAAGACGCTGGCAAAGATAAGTAAAGATCCGATTAATATTGAAGGCCCTAGAGTGTTCACAAGGCAGAAAATAGCATTTTTCAGAAAAAAACAAGGGCCATAACTCCGGTGTTACTGATCCGATTTAGCTGGTTTTCGAACTTGTTCGAGCTTTCATTGATATTAACAATCGGTGCAAGTTTGGTAAAGATCAAATAATAAATGAAGGTGCTAGTGTTCACAAGGCAGAAAATGGCATTTTTCATAAAAAAAAAAGGGCCATAACTCTAATGTTACTGACCCAATTCAGCTGATTTTTGAACTTGTCGCAAGCTATAATTGGTATTACAAATCTGTGCAAGTTTGGTAACGATCAACTAATAAATGAAGGTGCTAGAGCGTTCACAAGGCAGAAAATAGCAATTTTCAGAAAAAACAAGGGCCATAACTCCGGTGTTACTAATCCAATTTGGCTGGTTTTCGAACTTGTCCGAGCTTTCATAGATATTAACAACCTGCTAAAGTTTGGTAAAGATCGCATGAAAAATGAAGGCCCTATCGTGGTAACAAGACAAAAGTTAACGACGGACGGACGGATGGACGTCGGACAACTCGCCATCCCATAGTAGAGCTAATGAATAGGTATTTGTATAAATTTACATTTAAATAACCAAAGCATAAGTTCGATCTGTTTGATAAATTGATAACTCCAATTTTAAATTATGGATGTGTATTGTGGGATTTCATGCAAGCTATATCAATTGAAAGAGTGCATCTACAGTTTTGTAAACATATTTTGGGTGTTAAGAAAACAACTCAGAATGATATCATATATGGTGAAAATGGCAGAACATCTTTCATTACCATGTTTGACCATGGTCATAATGTTTTATAAAGAAACAAGAAATGTCACTGCAAGCGGTAAATGCCCTCGAAGTATTTGTCTGTATTTCCAATGGATCTGGGTTTTGCGCTAGACACGTCATCCTCTTATGGTGAAAATTTCTGCTAGGTTATATGAAACTCCCTCAACCGATGACAAAGTTATACACCGGACATAACTATATACATAGTATGACTTCATTCAAATACAGGGTCATAAAGCATCTTCTGACTTCTAAGTGTGACCTTGACCTTGACGCTACTGATCTGGATTTTGCGCGAATAATGGAACAGAAAGTAATTCTTTTTGACCTTAACCTCTAACTGTGACCCTGACTTTGGACATGGATTTAGCGCGCGACACATCGTATTGTTGTGGTGAGCACTAATGCCAAGTTATTTGAAAATCCGTCCATGAATGTCAACGCTATTTACCGGACACGAAATATGGACACGAAATCACTTCTTTTTTTATCTTACATGTGACATTGACCTTGAAGCCACAGACCTGGATTTTGCGCGCGACACGTCGTCTTGTTGTGGTGAACACTTGTGCCAAGTTATTTGAAAATCCGTCCTCGAATGTCAGAGTTATTTACAGGACACGCTGGTACGAACGGACGACTGACCGACTGACTGACAAAATATCACCCTCGTGTCAGAGAGTAATAAATGACATTGTTGTCTTTGTAATAGATAGAGTCTGGTCTCAGCGAGTTTGCTTATTTAAACACCAAGATGGGAATAACCAACGAGCTGAGACAGACTCCATCTTTTTTGTAGAATGGTGTACTTAGTAACATTGTGACGTCAGAGTGACGTCCGTACTCTAAATTCCTCTATCTGGTAGTTGTAGCATGGTATAGCCACGTCCCTTTAGTTACCCTATATTAAAGGATATACTGCTTTGCATTCATCAAAGGAAATGTCACCGACCATGCTACAAGAGGATTTAGCATGGGCGTTTTATGTGAGGTACGACAACATACCTTCTTGGTAAGTAATAAATAGAGTCTGGTCTGAGAGATTTGACTTACAACCAACGAGCTGAGACCGACTCTGTCTTTTTGTATCATGGTGTACTTAGTAACACTGTGACGTCAGAGTGACGTCCATACTCTAAATTCCTCTATCTGGTAGTTGTAGTATGGTATAGCCACGTCCCTTTAGTTACCCTATATTAAAGGATATACTGCTTTGCATTCATCAAAGGAAATGTCACCGACCATGCTACAAGAGGATTTAGCATGGGCGTTTTATGCGAGGTACGATAACATACCTTCTTGGTAAGTAATAGATAGAGTCTGGTCTGAGCAAGTTGGCTTATAACCAACGAGCTGAGACCGACTCTGTCTTTTTTGTATCATGGTGTACTTAGTAACACTGTGACGTCAGAGTGACGTCCATACTCTAAATTCCTCTATCTGGTAGTTGTAGTACTACGCTCCTTTTCAACGATTTAATGCTTTGCATTCATCAAAGGAAATGTCACCGACCATGCTACAAGTAATATTGAAGAATGTAAAATCATGGATGTTTCGAGGTCTTTCTACGAAGTTTCAGGTTTAACTTTATTCTAAGGGACATTACTCAAAAATATTAAGGGAAATGGGGCATTTATTATTTTCTGAGTAAAGGGTATTTTGTGTTAAACTGTAAAGCCTTAGCACGGTAACTAAGAAATAAAAGGCAAGGTTAAGATTAAACCTTTTTCAAAGGGAAATAATTCCAACAAAGGGCATTATACGCCCATTTGCAAAGCCTTAGGTTTATTTTTGTGAAAAGCATTTCAAACTGACATGTTTAGAGCACAATTTGTATTGAAGGTCATAACGTTCATCTTTATCAGGTCACATGACCTTTGACCTACTAACCATAAAAGCAATTGGGGTCATCGTTGCACCATGGATACTATATAGGTATAATAGGAGTATATCAATTACAGCGAGGAAGGCGGTTTTTATGAATGGGTCACTGTGATCTTAACCCTTAACCCGCTACATATATATAATGGACTGTTCTTTCTTTGAATCAAGACCATTCCATTTATGCGACAAAGGAATACTCACAGGCTGATCTGGGTTTACAATGGACGCAAAGGCTATTATAGTCGTCTTAACTGGTTAAGGGTTACCTTTTTATTTAATAACCCCAACATCAATAGGAGTCATTGCTTTATCGTGGGTACAACTTCTGTGAAGGTTGAAGATTGTATGTCTAATAGGTCATACTTTATCTTTGTCAGGTCAGTCTGACACTGATGAACTACTGACCCAAAACTGAGTAAGTTCCTCATATCATCATGGGCAATTTACTTTTGAAGTTTCGTGAGTGTAGGTGTTATATGTCTAGATGTATCGTGTGGAATGCCCATATCAGGTCATGGTGACCTTGACATCTGACTATCAAAAGCAATAGGGTTTATTCTCTTACCCAGAGCAATGCACATACAATTATGAAGTTTCATGAGTATATGTGTTATACAGACGGAGTAACGTAGGGGTGCATATGTCCATATGAGGTCAGGGTGACCTTGACTTTTAACCTAATGACCCGGAAAGCAATGTGATTTATCCTCTCACCAAGAGCAATGTACCTATGAAGTTTTATGAGTGCATATGCTATACTTCTGTAGTTATCACTTATAGCAATGTGTATATCCAAATGAGGTCATGGCGACCTTGACCTTTGACCACCATAAACACACATTAAAATTGGTGCTCTCCGAAATGTGTCCTCAACTTGTCGTATTGCCATGTATCACCCAGCAGTATTCAATTTGCAGTTCCATGAGAAGATTTTGAGTTATGCTCCCGACAAGAATTCTAAGTATTACATTACAAATGGCAATAACTCTTAATGTGCTTTCTCTCCTTGTCCTTTGTCATTGCTTTCATTGCAGTCCCAATAGAGTTTTTGAGTTATGCTCCAGACAAGAATTATAAGTATAAAATTTCAAAGGGCAATAAGTCTAATTTGAATGAAGAAAGAATTATGGTTCTTGTGCTCTGTACTTCCTCTTATTGCCCTTTATCATTATGTGGAGTTTCATTGCAGTCTCATTAGTGGGTTTTTGAGTTATGCTCCAGACAAGAATTATAAGTATAAAATTTCAAAGGGCAATAAGTCTAATTTGAATGAAGAAAGAGTTATGGTTCTTGTGCTCTGTACTTCCTCTTATTGCCCTTTATCATTATGTGGAGTTTCATTGCAGTCTCATTAGTGGGTTTTTGAGTTATGCTCCAGACAAGAATTGTAAGTATAAAATTATCAAGGGCAATAAATCCAATTTAAATGAAGATAGAGTAATGGTTCTAGTGCTCTGCACATTCACTCGTTACCCTTTATTATTGTGTTAAGTTTCATTGCAGTCCCATTCATAGTTTTCGAGTTATGCTCTGGAAAAGAATTATAAGCATAAAATTCCAAAGGTCAATAACGCTAATTTGAATGAAAAAAAGTTATGGTTCCTGCCCAGACCAACTTGGAGTGGTGAAAGTTGATTTGCAGTGGATGAAGAAGTTGATATGCAGTGGACCACAGTTGGAGTCCACTCCATTCGAGTACACTCCACAGTTGGAGTCCACTCCATTCGAGTCCCATGAGATTTGTAAATTTTAACTGTCCACTACAAATGACTCCACAGAGATATAGTAGTGTATCTACCCACTCCAAACCACTATCAATTGATGTATTAATTTAGCTATCCACTCCATATAACTACAAAGAGATGATCTGTTTTTGTCCACTCCAGGTGACTGCACACTGATGTTTCTTTTTCGAAGTATTTCTGCTATTTTTCAAAGTAGTTCATTACAGCATGTAATTTGTCATGTTTTTTTTTTTTTAAAGTAATTGTCTCTAGCATATTTGTTTACCATTTGCTTCAATTAAGATTTTGTTTCTATCTCTTCAAAATACTGATATAAAAGGATATAATAGAAAACGCAAAACATAGTGTGTTGTTTATAATGCTTATTCAGGCCAGAGTTTTTTGATTTTTAGATTAACGGTTTTGCCGAAACCAAAAAAACACTCTTTAAACACTCTTTTAAAAAAAATATATATGAAGTCAGGCAACTGAGAAAAACTTTCAGTATTGTGAGACCTATCTGCCCCTCCTGCTTCAACAGAACCTTAAAATCATCCACACGGAATGCTAAAAAAACAAAGAAGCAAAAACAATGATTTTTGGATGTATGAAAGTGCTAATTCAAACTGTGCAATAACATTGGTTAAAAATTTAAGAATTGAATGTTATTTTTATGTGTTTCATCGAGGTATGAAATACTACAGTAACATATTAAAATGGCATTTTTGGTCAACATCTTAATTTATTTTATTTTTTTCCCCTCCTCCTACCCTCAACTTTTAGAAAAAAATCTGTAAATCAATTAATAAAAAAAAAAACTGGCCTCACTGAACAAAACAAAATGTTCTGCACTTCCTCTCATTGCCCTTTATCATTGTTTGAAGTCTCATTGCAGCCCCATAAGTGGTTTTTGAGTTATGCTCCGGACAAGAATTTAAGTGTAAAATTACAAAGGGCAATAACTTTAATTTGAATGAAGACATAGTTACGGTTCTAGCACACTGCACTTCCTCTCATTGCCCTCTATCATTGTTTGAAGTCTCATTGCAGTCCCATCAGTAGTTTTGAAGTTATGCTCCAGACAAGAATGGGACAGACGGATGGACAAAGTGTCAACTATATGCTCCCGCCGAACATTTCGGGGATTAAGAAACTGGCAAAGTTTGTTAACGATCGAATGTAAAATGAAAGTGCTCCAGTGTTGACATCAAAAATTTAACAGACGACGACATAAAGACAATGGATGACAGACAACAGACCATAGCTCTAGTAGCCTTGGCCAGTACTGACTGTGTACCATGAGCAATAACAAAAACAATTATTGTAATATTCACTTTTATCAACAAGTAAAGCAATTAATCTGAAAAGATATGTACAAAGAAGCAGTATGTATATTATATATATTAATTAACAATTGTTTTAATCTCATTTTACATGATATTCTACATTATTATTGGACTTAAAATAGACAAACATCTATATTTATACCAGCACCATTATTACTGTATTATTTGCTTCACACAACCCTCCCTCAATTTTATTTTTCTGATGAAATTCTGAGTTTTATTTTTCACCTCGTACCTTTTTCTATTTGAACATTTTGTTCTCTTTCCCTTTCTAGCGAAACAAGTTAGCTTTTTCAAATTAGTTTTTTCACTTTTTCTTTTGTCTTGATGGTGCGTAAAACAAATAATAAAAATAAAGGTCAGGGCTAGCCATCAGAATTCTTGTTAAAAACTTCTCCCAGGATTTTATCTTTACACTTACAAAGATAATCATATTAGGGAAATCTGCTCAGTTTCCTGCTCCTACTGGGGAAATAGATTCAGTTTCCTGATTCTATTGGGGTAAATTGTTCAGTTTCCTGCTCCTGTTAAGAGAAATCTGTTCAGTTTCCTGCTCCTAGTGGGGAAATATGTTCAGTTTCCTGCTTCTATTGGGGGAAATCTGTTCAGTTTTCTGCTCCTATTAGAGGAATATGTTCAGTTTCCTGCTCCTATTAAGTGAAAACGGTTTCCTCAGATCCTGTTGGGGAGGGAAATCTGTTCAGTTTCCTGCTCCTACTGGGGGAAATATGTTCAGTTTCCTGCTCATATTAGGGAAATATGCTCAGTTTCCTACTTCTATTGGGAGAAATCTGTTCAGTTTCCTGCACCTACTGGGGAAATCTGTTCAGTTTCCTGCTTCTATTGGGGAAATCTGTTCAGTTTTCTGCTCCTATTAGAGGAATATGTTCAGTTTCCTGCTCCTATTAAGTGAAAACTGTTTCCTCAGATCCTGTTGGGGAGGGAAACTGCTCATACTGGGGGAAATATGTTCAGTTTCCTGCTCATATTAGGGAAATCTGCTCAGTTTCCTGCTTCTATTGGGGAAATCTGTTCAGTTTCCTGCTCCTACTGGGCAAATATATTCAGTTCCTGCTTCTATTGGGGGAAATCTGTTCAGTTTCCTGCTCCTGTTAGAGAAATCCGTTCAGTTTCCTGCTCCTACTGGGGAATTATGTTCAGTTTCCTGCTTCTATTGGGGGAAATATGTTCAGTTTCCTACTTTTATTGGAGAAATCTGTTCAGTTTCCTGCTCATATTGAGTGAAATCTGTTTCCTTAGATCCTGTCGGGGATGGAAATCTGTTCAGTTTCCTAGTCATATTTGGGAAATCTGCTCAGTTTCCTACTTCTATTGGGGAAATATGTTCAGATTCCTGCTCCTACTGGGCAAATATCTGTTTTCTGCTTCTATTGGGGAAATCTGTTCAATCTAGCCTTGTCTGCCCAATGGAGATGTAAACCAGGTGGTCCCGTGCATTATTGACTGCCCAATGGAGATTTAAACCAGGTGGTCCCATGCATCATTGTCTGCCCAATGGAGATGTAAACCAGGTTTTTATTTCCCCAAGCATGTTGAAGAACCATAGGAATCTATTTGATACTAACAGTAGGGCAAGTTCCCGGATTCCTATGTATCCATCCTCACTCTGTGGCATCTTGAAATAACCTAAACATTGTGTTGATGAACTGATAAACAGCAAAGCAATTAATTCTAACTTATCAACTTGAAACACGGACATGTACACTGTAACATATGCTTTGCTGCTCACTGTCTAATTTGTCCTTATTGTAACTACTTCAAATACAATTATGTGAAATTCATTAAGAAATAAAATATTTCCAGTGGGTTTATATTGTCCCAGACCAGTACCGGGTGGGTGGGACTTGAAGTTGATCTATACCAAGGGCCGCAGGCCCGCGGTTTCGATGTATTTCAAGTCCCAAACACCTTGTTTTGATCTCGCACAATATAAACCCGCTGGAAATATTTTATTTCTTATCTAACATGGAGCTTTATGTATCATGAAACACATTTTGTTGTGAGATTGCACAAAATACAAACAAATTCTCACAACTTACATTTTATGCCGCTCACCATCAAACGTGAAGAATATACAGCTTCATCCTATTTAAACGTGTTGTTAGAACGTAGCATCGCTTAAAATAACGCATTTCATTGCGTACATGACGCCAGAGGTTTATATAGCTATTTCAGACCACCCCAATAACCAATCAACATTGAGTATATTAATAAAGCATGTTAGATAAGCTGTTTATTACTTGTGTTAAGCAGCTGAAATTTGTTAATTTTGACATATTTTTTTAATCATGGGAAATAACTATTACATGTGTCAAATGGGGAACATAAGTGAGTTACCTCCTTTGGAATGCTCTTTAAAAAGTTTGGTCCTTTTATTTGGAAACCTTTGCCTTTATCCTTGTTAAGATGAAATCCACCATCAGACAAGTCATCACAAGGGCTCAAACACAACTCTATATAATGCCGGGGCCGTACAGCGAATGAGTTAGTGAGCGAGTGAGAACAATGAGCTGATGTTCTTTCTTGTCACTGTCCTCACTTAAAGAAGGATAACATGCCCAGTCTAGTGAAATTCTCAAACTTTTGCAATAACAGAATTGACAGACAGGCCAAGAACTTTCACGGTGAAACATTTAACAATAACTGATTATTACAAGATTACATAAATGATTTGTACACAGACTGATGTAAATGAATATAAAAACATAAAATTGATGTTGGTTGTCCCTGTCCAGGAAATGACATGCAGGTCAATTGAATTGGGTTTTAAGGCGCACCAACACATGAAAGGTTATATGGCGCCTAACAGGCATGAACATGCCAGGCTCGTACATCGAGATAAATACGGAAAATGGGCCTAGAACCTTCTCACCCTGAACTGCAGAGTTGCTGTAAATTCTATCGTAGAAACTCCATTTACGCTGGAGCCTCGTTTATTGTTTTTCTGCCACTGCTCTTTTGATGTGAGCGAGATGGCACCTGAAACAATGCAGGGATCATGATGAAGACCTTTAATGAACATGAACAAAAAATGATAAAATGAACATGAATTTGGGGGGATTCTACCCATCCGCCTACCCCTCCAAAGGAATCTGCAGTGGCCCTATTCTTTGCCCCGTGACCAAACAGGGCCCCCGGGAACCACACGGGGCACATGCAGGTCAAAGATGATGAAAAGTTACTAAATGATGGGAATATATTTAATATTATCAGGAATGTCATAAATAAATTGATAATAACTGACAAAATCAAATAACAATCACGCAGTCAATGAGAATCTATTGTCCTATCTTTTTCTTTGTTTATATACAGTTACAATAATTTTGCGTTCACCCATCAAACCAGTAATGTAATTTATAATATAATGGTTCACGGCTACAGTTTATACAATCTCATTAAAATCAGACCCATTCTCATGCTATGATATTCCATACTACTAAGGATTTGACAACACTGCATTGGAGGTCATGTCAGATTGACCTTACGATTATCCAATCAGATTTTAGCCTAAAAAATCGCTTGGTATAGACTTCTTCACTAAGCATGTCGTGTTTCAGTCAAACGCTGAGGAGCAGTCTTGTAACACTCGGTATTTAAATGGACAATGTAAACTTTCAGGTTATAAAACACAAATAATTGCATTGATAAACATAACACAGCAACCATTATTGAATATTTACTTAATAAAACCAAGATTGACGAAATTCAATAGCGGTACAAAAAAAAAAAGAATACCACTTCGTGGAGTTGAACTTGTACCCCAAGCTAAAATTACACTCGTGGGTAATAAAATAATAAAGTCACAATAGCCGACATCGCTACCATTATTGCGGACATCGCTACCATTATTGCTACCAACTGAGCTAAACGGGCCAGACACATTATGTAAGACATACTCTACACACATTGCAATAATCTTCACATGAATATTGTCTTAAAGATGAAAGGTCAATCTGACGTGACCTCCAAGGCAGTGTTGTCAGATCCTATAGGAGAGTATCAAAGCGTAATAAGGATTGGATTCTAATGAGATTGCAGTTTATACTATACAATTGCACCATAATGGCCTATATGTTGAGAAATACAATACATACAGACAGTTTTGTGTACATTATATAAGGGCAGGCAGTGTTTGCAAATATTAATTTGTTTAAATAATAAAGACATTAAACGATATATAACAGAAGTGCAATTCAAAATGAATACTTAAGAGCATAGAATGGAACTGTTCTGTTTGTTTTTTAAAAAAAAAAGAGTTCTATATATCAGCTAGCAGAGACAATATAGCTAGCCACAGTGTTCATACTTTTTTCAAGCTTCACAAAGATTTATTGAACAATTTTTGAATTACTATTTACACTTTAGAAACAAATATTTACAATCTTGTTTTCGTGGAAATGACAAAAATATTGATATTATATAACATTATATTACATATATCACAAAGTTCAAGACCACCGGATAGTGTATGTGTAGCAAGTTTTATAAAGATATCTCGAGCTGTTTTTAAGTTATGCTCCTGAAACAAAAAGTGTGAATGACAAACATACTGGTGGATCGTAATAAATGGGTCTTAATTCGGACAACGGGTTATAATTTCGAACCAAGTTCATACAATATTTTTGTAGTTTAACTGCAAATGATTGAAATCCAAGCGCAACAAAGCTTTTTATTCTCAGAAAAGACCACATTTCCTAACGACATCCATAACCAGGAATTCTACCAAGTTTGTATATGGCAATTTATCATGCAGATTATGCAATTTTCGATCTAATAAAGATATAATTATACCATTACGGTATGTGTTTATTAAGCTTGGTACGAAAATGCAAAATAGCTCGGAACAGAGCCTTGCTATTCTGTTTCCTAAGCCTCACCTTATAAATAGGCAGAAAAGGCCTCAACATTGACCAGTGATTTTCTTTGTTTTAAAATATATTTTGTCAACATGCCATATATAGTAAAAAGGCGCTATGAAGTTTTTCAGAGCCCTTTTAAATAAATCTTGTTTGAAAATAGTGCATCAACCCCTTTAATATTGGACCCATTATTGTTCAAAACATTTTTCATCATGTAAATATGGAATCAACTGTTCCACAGGGAAATACATACAAATACGATACTCATGACATTTCAAAGTTTAGAGTTATCATTCTGTAGTAATCTTTTGAGTAATGATGCTCACAATTTCAAAAAAACAAACAGAGTATTTGTACAAAAAGTTTGAGTAAAATACTCAGATACTCAACTTATCTACAACTCTGCCATATAATGGAAGCACTATTTCTAATTCTCAATGATTTAAGTTATAGGTGTAAAAGTTGATCGAGGATCTCACATGAGTGCTCATTTAATATTTAATTTATTAAACGAGTTGAGTGCTCATTTAATATTTATTTTATTAAACGAGTTGGCAAATATGATATGATGCGACTGCTTGCAAAGCATTGCATCTTTCAACAAGTGTAATTCAATAATAAATTAGCATGAATGCGAGATTCTATTTATATTTACACAAACGTACATAACGTCTCATAATGTTAGAAAGCGTGATAGTCGATTATGTTTAGGTATTGGCCTTATTACATTCTCAGAAGCTGATTTATGTGATAAAACTGGAAAGGTGTTCCATGGAACACTTGTCGCCTGTCATGTGCTAATTTCTGCTAGTGAACATGTGTGTGAAGTTTCATGAACACAGGTCACATACTGCATAGCATTGCATCTTTCAACAAGTGTAATTCAATAATAAATTAGCATGAATGCGAGATTCTATTTATATTTACACAAACGTACATAACGTCTCATAATGTTAGAAAGCGTGATAGTCGATTATATTTAGGTATTGGCCTTATTACATTCTCAGAAGCTGATTTATGTGATAAAACTGGAAAGGTGTTCCATGGAACACTTGTCGCCTGTCATGTGCTAATTTCTGCTAGTGAACATGTGTGTGAAGTTTCATGAACACAGGTCACATACTTGTTAAATTATGGCCAGTTATGAACTTGGTAAAGTTGCTGGTTAAAGTTTTAGGAAAAGGGAAAAACTCTGCCAAAATGAAAGTCGGTGTTATTGGACAACATTCATTGAGGTAAGATGAAGATGTGTGTCAGTTTTGTGAACATAGGTCAAATACTTTTCAAGTTATTGCCAAGGTTAGGTTGCAGGTTAAAGTGTGACGGGCGACGATCACAGACGGACGAAGAACGATGTGATCCCTAAGTGTCTGCCATGCTACGCGGGCTACACAAAAAGGATATCAATTGTGAAATATAAATGAATATAAATGGAGGAAGACACATTCAGAGTAAATATCAAAATCATAACACTCAGATTCACTTTGGGTGGCAGTTATACATATTTGTTTTAATGTCTTGTTCTTCCGAGAGTCAAAACCAAATTTACGAAACCGTTTTATCTCGTTTGATTTTTTTTTACCTATATCTTGTTTCAACATTGCTTTGAAACCCTCAAATCTGCTATTTTCCATTGGTGAAATATGAAAGTTCTGCTATTAGAATTTGCGTTTTTCCATATTTGGTCGTAGAATGAGAGCGCCATCTATCCAGCAGTTAGGACGGTCCAACATGGCCTGCCACATGGACATCTCCTCTCCGCGGGCATCCATCCAATCTATAGGCTTACCCTGACTCACACCTGAAAACATGCAAATGTACGTGTCATTCAAGGTTAATCATAGCCCTGGTCACCGGCATTCATTTCGATATGAGAAAGGACAGAGAGAAGATTAGATAGTGTCATAGAGAAGAATAGATAGTGTCATAATATATGTGCATAAAATAAACGAGATCAGAATTTTACTCACTCATTTTTTCCATTTTTTTTCCATTTTTACAGATCTGTGCGTATATTTCACTCAGCGATTGGGTCAGATATACAGATATATAGCAGGGCATGAAAATTCCACTCGTCCGGTCGCCATGACAAGTGCTTATCGATGCAGAACGAGTAGAAATTCAGATAAATTCTTTAACAATTTATTAATTTGACCGTTCAAATATTAAGAAGGATGAGTAACTCAGAAAAAATTTACTGCCCTGTATAGATATACCCTATATATATATATATATATATATTATTATTCATTTCTTTAACATCGGTTTACCTACATATGTCCTACTGACTTGGAAATTCGCCATCAATTATAGAAATTGGCAGACAGAGTGAGCCTGAGGGTTTGTTTGTTCATTCAGATATATTTGATGTCTAAGTCGATCAATAAGCAGAAATACATTTATTTTCATATTTTAAGTTAATTGCTATTTTAAACATCTTAAAATAACCTTATTCTTCTAACTTTTTAGTATTTATCACACGTCTTAAATTGTATGCCCAGGTTCCTTACCCCCGGCAAGGCATAGTGGTAGAGAATCCGTCTATCACGTGGCAGGTTGTGGAATGAATACCAACAACTTTATAAAAATGGTACTAGTGGCTCCCTTACTTGACGTTCAGCGTATAAGAAATAGTTCTAGGAGTATTTCTTATATAGAAATATATAAGAGGATTATAATGTGTCAGTATAATGTGACTGGGTGGGGTATCATGACATGCGTCTATGGAGTGGTCTATTTAAGTTTGGCAGTACCATAAAGTTGAGCATTAGTGCTCACTGCTACAAGAAGACACCATCATGATTTGAATGAAAGAATGTTTAAAGCGACGCTACTCCCCATAAACAAAAAGTGTGCTCATGTTATAAATATGTTGAAGAACATGAGGTGATACAAACGTCTTCCATATTGAAACAATCACTGTACCTGTACCCAGGTTAAGCCGGACGCCACCGAGGAAGTCATTGCTGGAGATCTTCTCATAGTCCCAGATTGTCAGCTCCAGGCATCGCTCACGCAACTCCATTAGGGTCACGTCCTCAAATATGAACGTGTGGTTCCACACGGGGTTGCAGTCTTTCTTCACCACCACTGTCTTCTGTTTACTGCTCTTGTGGCGTTCTGGTAGCAGGTATCTGAAAAACAATTTACGGTATGTTTTACAAGTATCAAATTCACACTAAAGAAAATGGTTAAATACAAAATTAACACATATACATGTTCAAATATCAGATTCACACTTCTCTACATAAGTGATCAGAGAATCCATTTCAGTGTAGTGTATCTAGGCAGCAAGCCTCCTGTATCTTATGCTCTAAAGAAAGAATATAAGAATCCATCATAGTATCCATGTGATATAGAGAAATCTCACCCGAGGGGTTAGAATTCTGATCCCGAGGGTGGGATTTTCCTATCTCACATGGATCACTCATGATGGATTATTTTTCTCCCATTATGTGTTTATTACCGGCATAAAATCAATGACTTTGCTGATTTAACGCCAGAATAAGGCGACGTCGACGTAACGTCATGACGTCGTAAGTCACATGTCATGTAAGATAGAGTTATCTCACATGAGGAAAATGCCTATCTCACATGAGCAGAAATGGGAGAATCAGAGAATCCATTTGAGCATACAGCAGTTCAACTGCAAGCCCCCAGTATTTACCCATTATAGAACTCATCTGATGTTCATGTTTGTTTGTTTGTTTGTATGGTGTTTTACGTCATTTACAACACATGTAAGGCTATATATGACGGTCGATTTTTTTGTGGTGTGGGCAGACCATCCACATTTCCTGTGTATAACCAGTACTGTACACCTCCTACCATCCGTAAGAATCGAAACTAAGAAATGCAATGTTGTTAACCCTTCGGCCATGGAGACGCTAGAAGAACTGATTTGAGAATCCATTTGACGTACAGTAGTTAAGTTGCAAGCCTCCAGTACTTACCCTTTACAGAATGGATCAGAGAATCCATTTGAGCGAACAGCAGTTAAGTTGCGAGCCTCCTTCACCATCACTTGTAACTGGCCCTTACCACTATCTTTCTTCTGTTTCCCTAAAATAATAAAATTACAAAACAAAATTAAAGCAAACTTGAAATCAATATTTAAAGTTCAAAATTAAGTGAGTTTATGTTGGGACAGGAAAGTTTGATCAAATGATATTTCCTCGTGATATGAAGAGAGCCTGGGACCTTACATAATAGTGCCACACAAAGTAATGAGTGGTCCCTTGGACCAATAAGACCAATATCAACCCATATGATTCAAAAAGGAATTACCTCCCTTGATTATCTTTGAAACAATTCAATTCTAAAAGCAATCTTTTGGACATTATTTTTAAATTTTCAAATTAAAACAAGACAAACATCTTCCAAAGTTGTCTTGTGGGCAAGTTTATACTGAACAAACTTTTATCTATCGTTGTTTTCGCGCAAAATCCATTTCGCATGCCAGAGTATTACAAAGGACGTTTTGTTAATCCTGTGGCATAATTTGTCACTTATCTGGGAATGAGGCTGGATTTACTGACCAATCAGATGCATCTGTTGCATCTGTTTCAATTTACTGCCCCCTTGTGGTTGCCGAGGTATAATACAACCAATGCAATCTCACAAACACACTGTCATATGCAGAGGGGTAGGATCCCGCCATTCATATTCATTTTGTCATGTTTTATCATGCTCATTCAAGGTCTTTATCATGACACCGCATATGCAAACCTGGAAATGTGGCTCCATCATAAATGGAGTGTCTACTATAGAATTTGCAGCAACTCTGCAGTTCTGCAGGTAAGAATGTTCTAGGCCCATTCTCCATATTTTATATAACCTTTCATGTGTTGGCGCGTCTTAAAATGCAATTCAGTTCAATTCAATTTGCTGATCAATAATTGATTGATAATCAATGTTTCTGTCAAATCCAAACTAACTAACATACACTTATTAGTGCATTTATGCTTGTAATTAATCATTTTAAAGTTGATATTTTCTAATACCAATTTAAACAAGAGGCCCAAGAGGGTCTGTGGACGCACTACTGGCTAACATGGCTCTTTTAACATCAATTTTAACTGCAATTTACGTTTTTTTGGAAGTTTCGGGCAAAAAACAGCTTTTGAACTAAATCAAGGGCCATAACTAAAGAATCTGTTAAAGTTCGGTAAAGATCAGATGAAACATAAAGGCCCTACCATATTAACGAGGCAAAATATAGCATTTTTAACTAAATCAAGAGCCATAACTCCTCTGTTACTGGTCCGACTGGTCCAACATAGATTAAGAAACAATTAAAAATAAAATTAAAAAAAATAAAATTAAAAAAAAAAAATTAAAAAAAAATAATAAAAAAATAATTTAAAAAAAAAAGAAAAAAAGTTTGGTAACGATCGGATGAAAAATGAAGGCCCTCTTGTCTGAACGAGGCAAAATATAGCG
Source organism: Cyrtodaria siliqua (assembly GCA_037043455.1). NCBI lineage: Eukaryota > Metazoa > Mollusca > Bivalvia > Adapedonta > Hiatellidae > Cyrtodaria > Cyrtodaria siliqua. Next base: position 284,742 of record JAWPHD010000367.1, read on the forward strand.
TTTTGACCTAAATAAAGGGCCATAACTCCGCTGTTACTGGTCTGATATGTTTGGTTTTCGAACTTGTCCGAGCTTTCATTGATATTAACAATCTGATCAAGTTTGGTAAAGATCGAATGAACAATGAAGCCCCTATCGTCTTAATGAAGCAAAATATAGCATTTTGAACTAAATCAAGGGCCATAACTCTGCTGTTACTGGTTCGATATGGCTAGTTTTCGAACTTTTCGAGCTTTCATTGATATTAACAATCTGATAAAGCTTGGTAAAGATCGGATGAACAATAAAGCCCCTAGCGTCTTAACGAGGCAAAATATAGCATTTTTAACTAAATCAAGGGCCATAACTCCGCTGTTACTTGTTCGAAATGGCTGGTTTTCAAACTTGTTCGAGCTTTCAATGCCATTAACAAGCTGATAAAGTTTGGTAAAGATCGGATGAACAATGAAGCCCCTATCTTTTTAACGAGGCAAAATATAGCATTTTTAACTAAATCAAGGGCCACAACTCCGCTGTTACTTGTCCGATATGGCTGGTTTTCGAACTTCTTCGAGCTTTCAACGACATCAACAATCTGATAAAGTTTGGTAAAGATCGGATGAATAATAAAGCCCCTAGCGTCTTAACGAGGCAAAATATAGCATTTTTAACTAAATCAAGGGCCATAACTCTGCTGTTACTAGTCCGATATGGCTGGTTTTCGAACTTGTCCGAGCTTTTATTAATATTAACAATGTGGTAAAGTTTGATAAAGATAGGATGACAAACGAAGGTCCTATCATCTTAACGAGGCAAAATATAGCAATATAGCATTTTTAACTAAATCAAGGAACATATAACTCTGGTGTTACTGGTCTGATCTGGCTGGTTTTCGAACTTGTTTGAGCTTTCATTGATATTAACAATGTGGTGAAGTTTGGTAAAGATAGGATGAAAAATGAAGGCCCTATCGTCTTAATGAGGCAAAATATAGCATTTTTAACTAAATCAAGGGCCATAACTCCGCTGTTACTTGGCCGATCTGGCTGGTTTTTGAACTCATCCGAGCTTTCATTGATATTAACAACCTGTTAAAGTTTGGTAAGGATTGGATGAAAAATGAAGGCCCTATCGTCTTACTGAGACAAAAGTTAACAACGGACGGACGACGGACGGACGGACGGACGACGGACAACTCTGCATCCCATAAGCTCTGCTGGCCTTCGGCCAGTAGAGCTAAAAACAGACTTTAACCAAGACTGCACTAAAATAGCTATTGCCGATGCCTTCACCTACTTATCCTGGTTTTAATGAGAGGTAAGAACAACTGGAATACTGTTGTTACTGTATATTTAAACATTTGAATAACTGCTTTTTATGCATGTATTTTGATCCAAAATACTTTATATATATTATGTATTTTATAGGTTGTATCACAAATGTACAAGTTTTTGAAAACATTTTTTGTTGTTGTTTTTTATATGCAAAAATTTCAATTGTTAATTATTTTGGTAAAGTGTATTTGGTCATCGCTTTCTATATTTTGTACTATAAGCTTTCATAAAAAGGAAAACAAAATACTTGATTTCATTTATCGGATTGATAGAGCTATTTTAACTAGAAAATGTGTACATGGGACGTGGATGCCCCGCTTAAGCGCTGGCTGTCAGTCACACGAAACAGAACTTCAAATGTAACTAAGTCCAAGAAGTAGGTCAAGGTCATACACATGTACCTACTTTTGTTACAAACATACTGCTGCTGACATATACCGTTTAATCCCTAATAAATGCCTCCCTCCCACCATTTTTTTCAGAATGTTTTTTAGCCAAAGCTTGAGGACGCTTGCGCGAAGCGCATGCGCCTGGGAAACCTTCTGTTTTTGATATTTCTGGGTCTCTGAAGCGCTTGTCGTTTTACGGCAAGTTAAGTTCCAGTGAAGCGTTGCCGTAAAAACAAACAGAACGAAGCATGGTGTACACTAATAAGACAGAGGTATAATGATGTGAACGCCAAGCGAAGGGAGGCGTAAAAACAATAAGAACCAAGTGTGTACCCCTCGCGAAAAATACACACGGAGACCTGTATGTTACGGCTTTGTTCGAATGAAATCTCATCCAACTTACGAAAACAAACGTGATGTGACGTCAATACTGAGATGTCATCTGACAGTTGTGACGTTTTTTTGGAACCTGCATTTGACAGATTTGTCCTAATGTATGCGTACTTACGGAATTATTTGAAAATGAGAATTTTTCTTATCTTTTGCTGATACAGTCTAGATCATTCAATGTATAAATGCTGCTTTGCAGCAGGTTTCTTGTTTTAAAACTTACCAAAAGATACAAGATAATCTGTTTCATTCAATATGGAACACATAAAATCACTAGAAAACTTAAAATCCGATGCATTAATTGCTTCATTGACATGCAGACTTTGGTTTTCTTGGTAAAGAAAATCATTAAAAGTTAAATTATGTATTTTGGTCTCAAATAAACGCCCCACTTTTCAAAAATGTTACGCTCCCAGGGGCATTTATTAGGGATTATATGGTAGATGTAAACATTTGTGAAGTGTGAAAGCTCAATATCTTCCAGTCTGAGAAATGGACTTGGAAAAGTTGAATGTAAAACTTTTCCAATAGTATGTACACCAAACATCTGAACGGACGAACAAGGGTGGGGAATAAAAAGCTCTTACTTTAAAAAGAAGTAAACTATTATCTACGCCATTATGTTTACCAGTTACACCATCATGGGCAGCATTACTTCTTCAAGATTGTATAGTGGTTTTTAAAGAATAAATAACTGGTACACACCTTTGCTGTGTGTGGGTGAAGTGCCAACTTTATCTGCTGACACATATCTGATACACACGCTCAGATCTCCCTTGTATATCATCATTGAGGAGGGGGTGTTGTCAATCTAAACAAAATAGGAAAATGTTAATTTCTTTATAAAAACATCAGATACCGGTATAATTAATTGCTCGTTGTCTATTTCAAGAGCGTGCAAAAACATCAGATATAATAATTGCTCGTTGTCTATTTCAAGAGCGTGCAAAAACATCAGATATAATTAATTGCTCGTCTATTTCAAGAGCGTGCAAAAAAACACTACAACTTGTACAAAACCAGCGAGTTATAGAGTAATTTAAAAAGCAATGTTTTTAACCCTTAACCCACTACATATACATAATGGCCTGTTCTTTCTTTGAATTAAGACCATTCCATTCGTGTGACAAAGGGGAGTTTTGAGGGAAATGACTGATCAGCAGCAGGACATTGTAAGCCGTGATCTGGGTTTACAATGGACGCAAAGGCTATTATAGTCAGGCTTAGTAGGTTAAGGGTTAAATAGCTATATCCAATCAGTAAGATGGTGAAAACATATATCCTTCCCATCTCATTCTGTTCTTCTCCACTGTGTGAATATAATTTCAGATGCACCTCATTGGATACAACAAACTGAAATTAAGTGGATTTTATAGCCACATCAACGGCTAAGGTCATTTGGCGACTTTCCGGCTTCCATGGTGGAGAAACACCCCAGGTGCCCCTTTGGGCAACTTTTGTGCAAGTGCTAGCACCTGGGTAGAAGCACCGACGTTCCGCAAGCCAGCTGGATAGCATCCTCACATAAAGACTCCCGGTCCATGAGGACTCAAATCCACTGCTGTGAGGGACAAGTGACTTCAAGTCAGAAACTCTCAAACCACATGTCCCCGGCATAACATAGAAGAAAATACCTAACAAATAACAGTGGATAATTTCCACCTGTCAATCAAACTTACAGTGGATAGTTTCCACCTGTCAATCAAACAAATAACAGTGGATAGTTTCCACCTGTCAATCAAACTTCTATCTCACCATGCCATTTGAAAGTAAAAATCGAATCATGTATTTATACCTGTAGACAAAGCACATGTTGTCTGAAACACAAACCTAATTTACATTCAATACATTGGAACACACAATAAAAGTGATCTTGGACAATGGTGGGCCAAGTAAACTGATCTCGCCCACATCCCCGCACTCAATTTTTTCTAAGAAAAAAGAAACTCCTCCTCCTCCTCCCCACCCACCAACCAACAACCCTATTGTTTTTTTAAAAACCTCACCCTTTCTTGTAACGGATACCACTTGGCTGTGGGATCATCAAACTTGTAATAATCGAAGTTGATGGTCACTTCTCCGAGGAAGGAATTACGGCCAAGACGGTCATTATGCCAAACAGTCACCCACAGTGTTCGGTTCTCTAACTCGCTCTTTGATATGGAATACTGAAATGGAAATATAACTGAACTAAAATCTTGAAAGGTTCATATGTAAAAACTTTGCGCAGTAGACAGAATGAATGTGAATGAGTGAGTGACTGAGCGTGTGAGCAAATGAGTGAGCCAGTGAATGAATAAGTAAATGAATTAGTTAATGAATAAATGAAATGAATGAATGAACAAACCAACAAACAAAACAAAACAAAACAAAACAAAACGAACAAACGAGCCAACGAGCACCCAGCCAGCCAGCCAGCCAACCATCCAACCAATGAACAGTGTTTTAAAAACTTTAAATAGCTTAAGTATGTCATACTGGATTGGAATGGGAAATGATGATGGCCAAAAAAACAACAATACTTTAGATGAAGCTGATTTCCAAGAAAGGAATATCCCTTTCTTGATCCCAATTAAATTCAAACCATAGAATTCAGTTTTCAGCTCCTACTAGGTGAATTCTATATATCAGATCCTGCAGACAGCTGGCTATTTGTTTTGATCCATCAAATAAATTAGGTTGAAATGGCTGCAAGCATCAGATATAGAGGATCTTACATGAGTGCCTGATTAATATTGAATTTATTAAATGAGTTCGATAAAAATTATATGATGCGAGGCTGTGCCAAGCACCATATCAATTTTACCCAATGAGTTTATTAAATTCAATATTAAACAGGCACAAATGTTAGATTCTATCTATCACAGAACTCAAAAAAAACTCATGAGGAACAATTCGTATGTCTATATGATGTCATATGCTGACTCGACCTTCTCCGTACAAAACAGAACAAGGAAACCTCGTTGATTTCTGTAATCCAGTATTTTGAACATTTATGGAAATCAACGACAATTCCGATGCAGGCCGAGTTGAACGGAAAAAAAGTAATGATAATTTAGCCCTTATTTGCAATTTGCATAGTTAACCACTAGTGAATTATTGAAAATATTGAATGGTGTTATTCCACTCCCACAACGTAGGTTATGTGATAAAAATGTAATAAAAAATATTTTCTTATAACAGTCATGCGTCATGTTCTGAGGTGGTGACATTTTGCCTAACCACTTGCTGTCGTGGTATAACATTTGGAGTTGCACCATTAAACTGTTTCCACAGTAGAACTACATGTTAAACTGTTTCCACAGTAGACCTACATGTTAAACTGTTTCCACAGTAGACCTACATGTTAAACTGTTTCCACAGTAGACGTACATGTTAAACTGTTTCCACAGTAGACGTACATGTTAAACTGTTTCCACAGTAGACCTACGTGTTAACAGTAGACGTACATGTTAAACTGTTTCCACAGTAGACGTACATGTTTAACTGTTTCCACAGTAGACGTACATGTTAAACTGTTTCCACAGTAGACCTACATGTTAACAGTAGACGTACATGTTAAACTGTTTCCACAGTAGACCTACATGTTAAACTGTTTCCACATTAGACCTACATGTTAGACTGTTTCCACAGTAGACGTACATGTTAAACTGTTTCCACATTAGACGTACATTTTAAACTGTTTCCACAGTAGACGTAAATTTTAAACTGTTTCCACAGTAGACGTACATTTTAAACTGTTTCCATAGTAGATGTAAATTTTAAACTGTTTCCACAGTAGACGTACATGTTAAACTGTTTCCACAGTAGACGTAAATTTTAAACTGTTTCTGCAGTAGACGTAACTTTTAAACTGTTTCCGCAGTAGACGTAAATTTACTGATCTATGTCTTCCACTTCTATCCTGATGTCAACGAGTATTGGACAGTGGAGTCATCTGACCTATATTCTGGAGCAGTGTTGAACTATCCTATTTAATTATAACAACAGTCTATCGAAAGTGCATGTGGAAGTCCAAGAGCACATGAGAAGAAACCCAATTTTGCTAAGTATGTCTAATGCCCTACAAGTGTACTGCACAATGAACTGCAGTAGACTAGAGACTGGAGTGGATTTGGATGTCATTTTAGAGACAAGACTTGTGCGTAACTTCTTGACCAAAATTTGTGTGGTTAGTTGCTCTATGAACTTATTTAATTCACTCTCGATGTCTTACTGGGCAGAACCAGTACTAAGCAAATGGAGATAGAGTGTCTTGCTCAGGATTACAACACATAAATATTATGGTCGTGGCGGGAATCGAACCCACGATTTTTTATCATGGGTCCAACACTCTACCACTAGACCACAGCGCTTCATAGATAACTAAACCGAATGGAACAAAACACATTATGCAGTGCACATGGGCCTTTTATAGATCAATTGATTGAATTGATTGAATTGGATTTTATAGTCGCACCAACAGCTAAGGTCATATGGCGACTTTCCAGCTTCCACTGGTGGAGGAAGACCCCAGGTGCCCCTCCGGGCAATTTACGTGCATGGGAGGGCACCTGGGTAGAACCACCGACGTTCCGCAAGCCAGCTGGATTTTTTATAGATCAAACATTTTCATAAACAATAAAAAAACCGCATAGAACACAACACACTATACAGTGCACATGAACCTTTTATACGAAACTGAAACACATAACCATCGGTTAATTAAATATTTTGATCAATATCCACAATTCTGCCAGATAACCTCCATTACCATTAATATTTCCATTAACCAGACAACTTGAGCTGTTGCACTTCCGTCACTGTCATTTCAGTGCATGGCGCCTAATTCTTTCGAACATCTTTTTCGAATTAATTTCACTGAAACTAATTACCCTCGATAAATAATCAATACTAGCGCCTACTTGGCCTCCAAGTGTCACCACTTGAACAAATGTGTGAAAGAACCATAAGCTTATGCTCCATGCAATATATGAGAGCTCTATGCATTGTGTTTCAAAAGACCTATATAGGTGTATGTAAGGGCCACATTTGACTATAGGGTCACCATTTGAACAAACGTGGTAAAAAATCATAAGCTTATGATACATGCGAAATATCAGACCTCTAGCCATGTCAGAAAAGATTTTTGTGGTTTTAAAGAAGAATACTTCTCAAATGTTTCCCTATAGAAGTCTATGTAAAACATGCGACCCTGGGTGGGGTCCAGTTTGATCCCAGGGTAAACATTTGAACAAACTTGGAAGAGGACCATAACATTATGCTATATGCAAAATACTAGCCCTGTTGTTCAGTAGATTGTTTTGGAAGATTTTCCTATACAACTATATGTAAAACTGTGAGCCCCTGGCGCCAGATTTGACCAGGGTGCCAGGGTGACGATTCAAACAGAGGATAATAAGCTTATGCTACATGCAATATATGACAGCTGTGGTGATCATAAATAAAGAAAAAACTGTCTAAGGAGAAGTTGTTTAAACCCAAAGTTAATGACAAACATATAAATTAAGACTGATAGCAATAGCTCGACTTTAAACTCAGGTGAGTTGAATTGAATTGAATGTTGTTTAACGGCTCAACACAGTATAGGTTATTTAGAGCCGCCCCAGAGAGAGGGGAAGGATACATAGGAATCCGGGAACCGTGCCCTACTCTTATTATCGAATAGATTCCTATCGGTCTTTAACGTGCTTGGAGGATAGACCGATACACGGGACCGCCCGGTTTATGTCCCCATCTGACGGACGAGGCTAAGGGAAAGAGTTGAAAAAAGTTTGTAAAACACCACAACCTGTAATTAGCAGCCATATACTGTAAGAAGCCACTTTTATTCTTTCACTTGGGTGGTTGCTTTAGCCAATAAACTACCTCTAAAAATCACTGTTCTACTAATACATATCATATTTAGGTACTGTTTAAATTGTGGATATTAAGGCTAAAAAGACTTAAACCGAAACAATATCTCGAACATTAATACTTATTTTAAATTGATTATACCTAGAACTTTATAAATTTAGATAAACAGATTACTAGTAAATAACTAGAAGGATGTTCCACTGAACACTGAACACTTGTGTCGTATGCCATGTGTGTTTTTCAGAAAGGACAATATAACTTTAATGTCAGAAGACAGGGGTTCATGCAATCCTTCATGAATTGTGGAGCAGATATTTTTAAAAATGTTAACGTCTATGAAAAGGGGAATAAAGATGCATTGGATAATTGGTAAGGAAGAACTGTTTAAAGTTTCATGACCATAGGTCAATATTTTGCCAAGTTATGAGCTAGGTTAGGCTGCAGGTTAAAGTTTTATGAACAGGGGCACAACTCTGCTGAAATGAAAGTCAGAGTTATTGGTCATGGGTAACAACATTCCTTGTGTGTGAGGTGAATATATTGTATGTGAAGTTTCATGAACATAGGTCAAATGTCTTTTTAAGTTATGGCTAGTTATGAGCTTGGTTAGGTTGCAGGTTAAAGTTTTTTAAAAGGGGGCAGAACACTTCAAAAAAGAAAGTCAGAGTTATTGGACACATGTTATGACATTCCTTGGGTTAAGATGAAAATGTGTGTGAAGTTTCATGAAAACAGATGAAATAATTTTCAAGTTATATCCAAGGTTAGGTTGCAGGTTGAAGTGTGACGGACGGACAAAGTGATCCTTAAGTGTCTGCCATGCTACACACATACATGTGATACTTTCAGGATCTCAATCTGGGAGTTTAGTGATTTTTTTAAGGGAGATTCATGCAAAAATCTGGGATGTTTTTTCGCGGACTATTTTTAGCGCGCGAGCAGTATTTTATACCCAAATTCCATAAACGAATACCTAAAAATACACTTTTAAACAAGTTTCTTCATTGATGTCAGGGGAGATAACAAGAATGAATAAAACCCGTTTTTAAACAATATTTTATTTAATAATAATTGATAAACATTTCGCTGTTATTTGGTTATGCTCAATAATGTGCTTTAATACTTACAGACAGTGTCCTTTTAAAGTTTGTTGTTATATTTTCGTACTTACAAAACATAAAAATATTGAGAAAGTAAGAGTTTAAAAAAAAAAAAATTTTTTTTTACCCCACCCACACCACCAAATATTGGCCGCGATTTTTCAAAAACGGCCGTGCAAAAGACGGCTGCATGGTTGGCTGCCTAATAACTTCCCCTCTAGAAAATAACTGATAGTATGAATCAAATGGAGTACAATGTAAAATAGTACGAATCTAATTGAGTACGAAGTACGAAATTTCGTAGGAGTTGTCGTTCTTGAATTCATTCTATTTTTAGAAGCAACATCTGCTAACGTATACAAAAATCGATTTTAGCAATTTTACGGGAGTTTTTCACACAATTCCGTGGGGCCGGGAGGAGGGTTAGAATTCCGTGAGATTTCATCTCACGCCGTGAGGTATCACATGTATGTACACAGATGATGGACAAAAAAGTGACCCCTAAGTGTCTGCCATTTTACACAGGCAACACAATAAACTGTCTTTGAGAATTGTTTGATTCCGACTAACTCCTGAAGAATGACCTACTCTGAGGGTCTCGTCAAATGTTGGACTGGTGGAGTGTTTCTTCACTTTTGTCTTTCTCTTCCCATTTCTCGTTTTATCTGGCAGTAAGTAAGTCTTCACATATCTAAAGTGAGAAAACAAGAGCATGTTGACCGATATTAGGATTAAAGTCAATTGTTGTGAAGCATGCAACACTATATATAGAGTGCTTATTAAGCAACCCACCGGGAGCGTAAGTGCATCATTATAGTGTTATGTCTAGATTTCCAAGCTTAAGGTTTCAGGTTTAACAAAGAGCTTGGGCTATTTATTAGACTTCGCCAGTTGCCAACGGCTAATCAAACTTCAAAATGGCTAAACATTTTGTCAAGTGCTTTAGCCAATTTTGCTATGTCAGTTTTGTCCTATGCAAATGATTGTTTGGTATATTGGCGAAGTGGCAAAAGTGGCTAAAATGACTTTTTGTGGGTGCAACCATGTTTGCCTTAAAATCCTTGAGTGGTGTAATCATAGGAACTGCTATAATTTTAACCCTTAACCCGCTACATATATATAATGGACTGTTCTTTCTTTGAATTAAGACCATTCCATTTATGTGACAAAGGGATGTTTTGGGGGAAATGACTGATCAGCAGCTGGACATTGTAAACCCGATAAGCCTGAATGTTATTTGCAGGCTGATCTGGGCTTACAATGGACGCAAAGGCTATTATAGTCGTGCTTAGCAGGTTAAGGGTTAATACTATAAATCATAATAACTACTATAAAAAGTATGCCAATCTAGACGGTGTTTAACAAGTTTTGCGCTTCGCTAGAACCTTAATTTTATAAAGAAAATGTAAATATTGTTAAAATCTTTTATCCAAATTTGGCTAATAAAAATATAGGTGGTTTAGCCAATATGGCTAAAAAATATTCAGTTTAAAACAAATAGACCAGAGAGCCCACTGAATACCTGGTATATTCATACACAAATCATGGACATAGCAATGAAAATGAAGAGGAACACAAAATTGAAAATATATGAAGTTTGAATTGTTGTATTATGATAACAACTCATTAAAGTAAGCTATCCCGCCAACAACAGTCAAATTTTACCACAGTGTTTTTTTTATGTGTTTTGTGAATGCAGCCTGTGCCCATGCCATTGTGAAAAATCGCGGCATTTTTCTAGAAATTGTGAAAATTGTGAAATATTATAACAAAAGAGAAATAAACTTTTTTCACTTTTATTTTCACAGTTTAATATCCCTTGGTTTTAAGTTTTGTTTTAGGGAAATACAGACTAGTTTTGAAGTATCCTTACTGGTCTATACTTACCAAAAAAAAATAAAAAAAATAAATAATAAAGTAACAGATGAATTGGTGGGGAGGGGTAACAAAAATACACTACATAAATTATTTTTTTTCAGATTGTGAAAATAAAAATAAAGTAACAGATGAATTGGTGGGGAGGGGTAACAAAAATACACTACATAATTATTTTTTTTTCAGATTGTGAATTTTTTGGATATAATTGTGAAAAAAGGATACTTTTTGGCATTGTGTATGGGGCCGAATTTCGGCCCCAAATTAGGCATAAAAAAAACACTTTACCACCTATCTACACGGTTTCTAAACCTACTGACGATGATGTATATACATAATTTGCCTATTTTGAGAATCCAAACTCTATATAGACACTATATTAACGGCTTTAATCAGCCAGTCCGAACATCAAAGCTGGAGCGTCGAATTAAGAGTTACCAACTCAAAATTCATGAAAATTTCATGAAAATCTGTCAAGTAGTTTCAGAGGAGTAGTCGCTACAAGTTTTCATTATATAACTCTATGTAAACAAAGGTGGCCGCTGGCGGCCATGTTTAACGTCGCATCAATTTTTTTTTGACAAGGATCAACATCATTCCATACTGATAATTTTAGAAAAAAGTCCCATATCAATATCACTTATAGTTTTCAAGAAGAACTCGCTACAAACTTGTTTTTTCTTGAAAATCTATTTTTAGATTTGGCAGCCATCTTGGATTTCACATCAACATGAATTTTGCTAGGATCAACTAGACTTCATGAGCAACATTTCTGTAAAGTTTCATGAAAATCCATTCAGTAGTTTCAGAGAAGTAGTCGCTACAAAAAAAGTTTACGGACGGACAGACGGACGACGGACACCGCACCACGGCATAAGCTCTGCTGATCTCTGATCAGTAGAGCTAAAAACATTAGAATTGAGATACTGTAGATCACATTATTCCACGTGATCTTAAGTTTGCGAATCAGTGGGTCTCTGAATTATTAGCGTGTTCATGAATTCGCGTCCCAACAAAATGTAAATAAGCATATTTTCCTATAATATATTTCTTCGGTGTTTATTGTCGAGTTTTGTTTATTTCATTAGGTTTTTCCTGATACATATGTTTCACATTTAATCTGTTAATTCCGACTACATCCGCTATCAGAGTTCTGTTTGTAGCCCTCACTCGAAGACGCATCCTATCAATTATACTAAGTGATGCATCATGTGAAAATACTTGTAAAGATTTTATTGATTGTATTGAACATGATTTGTAACTTATTCATGATTGATGTTAACAAATATAATTACCAGTACAATAAACAGAAAATAACATCCGTATTTTTGAAGTGTAGACACCGCACTTTGAAATTAATCAATAGCCTCAATTTAAAATAATATATTAACATTAATAATTCTAAAAAGTATTTTACAAGTGTAGACATAATTGTTACTTTAAATCAAATCAATGTAAACTAATAAATATGTATTGTTAACCACTCTTTACGATATAACGTTTCTTGTTTGTACATGTATATATACCTGCCGGTCATCTCATAATTTCAATCTACTTAATTTCGGCTGGTTGATCTTTCGGATACTCTTTCGAGTTTATTATCCGCGAGTTCTTAAATTCGAGAGAAAGTGGATTCGCGAATATTAGTGAAAATAAAACCCTCCCAAATAATACCGGGTCTACAGTAGCTTTTTACCATGCAATGATTTTCAATCTGGGATTCCGGAAGGTATTTAGCTTGCTTTACGGTCTGAAATTACATTAACTCGCTACAAAATTCTCAGACTGTAAAACCACTCGTATACCATCGTCCCAGATCGAAAATCAGGATTATCGGTCTTATTTAATTCAATATTATATTAGATAAACGTACGGGTCAGTTTTTTTCCTCTTTGTATCTGCGACCGCGATGTCTCGGCACTGTTTTATCGTCACCTCCAACATACTGGTCTTGTAGTTGTAGTTCACACCAAAGAGGATTTCCCCGGTAACCGGTATGTTGCTGTAGGCGATGTCCCCAGCATTGCTGTAAAAACTAGCTATACTCTCTCTGCTGTCCTACAATTCAAAGCCCAACATTTTAACATACGGAAGAAAAAAATCCAAATATATTTATTTTCCAAGTTATGTTTATAACAACATGATGGTTTTACATGCACTTAGCTCACAAGCACTTTAACCCTCATCCCTGCATTTGTAGAATGGACTCTCCTCTTCTTTTAGCTGGATCATTCTAAGGCATTTAATAGGGGTGAAAGGATTTATCATTTGTTTATCCAAAGAAGAATAAGAACAGAAATATGCATGTATCAAACCCTTAGAACAAAGTCTATGTATGAGTCCATTACCTAGTAATGCACCTATCAATGTTTTCCCGGGGTTGGGGTTCGGTGTGGGAAGGGGATTGGACATCACTGTATGGAATTAGGCAGAACTCAACCCAATAGGGTTGATATTGAGTATATTGGTAGACCCTGGGGAATTACACATAAATGTTGCTTCTATAGGGATGGGAATTTTGTCTAATTCCCCCGAGTATGGCCCCCCCACCCACCCCACCCAGGTTGGAGAAGAAATTGATAGGTGTGTGCATATAACTCTGATAGATAATAATATTAGAATGGAAAAATGTTCCAACTTTTTTTCAAATTTACTGTAACCAAACTTGGACTTACTTAGATCGGCCTTTACCGGTACTTTTAACAATGTGGATTAAAGCAATGCCTATAACCCTGCCATACACAGCAAGTCTGATTAGCTAAGCTATGTGTGGAGAAATTAAAAATTTAAATAAAACTATATGTACACTGCCCTCCATAATTCTCTTTACACATTGTTGCCATCTCATTGCATTACATGTAAACTTTTAATATATACCTTCAAATTTACTGAAAAATCCTAAAATGAATTCCTAAACATTTTGTATACATGTTACACTTTGTAATACATATAATTGTTTTGATGACATAAGTCAACATTTAGAGAAATTTAGGAGAGAATGATGATTAAACATTATTTCCATTTTAATCAATGCAAAATTTTAATAGAAAAATAAACTTTTCATTATTCTATCTGTTTAGACAACAGTTTGAAAAAAACACAACTTGTACACTAAAAATGAATTAAATGTACACTACTCAACTTTTATAATCGGTCACCCAGTTTTTTTGAAAATAACACGAATACTAAATACTGGAAATCACCGAACACATACCAATATTTTATTAAGTTTATCAACAAGGCTTTAGTCCAATCAAGGCAGATTAAGTTTATAAATCGCTAGCGATATTTGTTGAACGACGCCAGCTAAAATTTCAAATGAAACTATGAATTATTAAAAAATATATAATTCTTTGAAAAGTGACCGATTATAAAAGTTGAGTAGTGTAAAAACATGATAAATTTATGTTGAAATAAACAGTATTTGCATTTTTTCCACAAGATTAAAATTAACTGGTTCAAAGTGTAATGCAATAAGAACACACATAATGCAATAAGAACACACGTAATGCAATAAGAACACACGTAATGCAATAAGAACACACATAATGCAATAAGAACACACATAATGCAATAAGAACACACGTAATGCAATACGAATTATAACACTTGTAAAGAGGCCTAAATTATGAGGGCACTGAATGTTTCAGCGATTTCAATGTAGCACAAGATAACGGGCAAACACATACTACAGCTTTGGTTATACAACATGTACGCTAAGGATACAAATATATTGAAACATAAAGAAATCTATTCTAAGGATGCAGACGTAATAGATTTTCAGTGCTCCAGATAATGTTCAGACCAATCAGTTATGTGTTGATCAAACCAAATGTTAGAACAATATCAGTACCAGCTTTTTGTCATTATGTGGTCCCGCCTTAATTCCCTTAAACCATGGGAAAGCTTACATTAGCAGGATTTGATAACGGATATTTCGACAATAAAACACGTTTAACATGTTTTTTACTGAAAAAATGCAATAACCTGCTTAAAATTACTTATTAAATGTTTTAATTTTACAATATTCAAACGTTTCAAGCCGAAATTAAGGTTTTATTTCATACCCCAGCCAACCCCGTTTTCGCTTTTCAGAGAAGTGGTATGAAAGTTAATACTTTGACCACATAATGTCATCACTGCAGGAGTGAGAAAATTGTGGGACAGCTACATTACTACTATTACTATAATATTTCAATTGACATAGAGGACTTGGGGGTTGGGGCTGGGGTGGGTTGAGGAGGTGGTGGGGGTTATTAAGCATGGGAGATTGACTCTTCTCATAACTTAATTTATGTGGACCATTTCTTATTTAAACCATTTTTAATCAAATCTGTTTCAAAAAAAAATAAAAAATATTATAATCAAATTTATATTATAATTAAATTTATATTATATCAAATCTGTTTAATTAATTTACCTTTTATCTAAATTATTTAAATATTAGCACTTTACCTATAACCAACTCACTCAGCTCCAGTTATCTTTCCTTACAGACTTGTTTAACTAAATTGTATAAAAGTTAAAATATGGCAATAAATTATGCCCGTTTGGTTATGAATATTAATTACATTACAGTCCGAGGAGCCATGATTTATACAAGAGTAATTAGTTATCTAAATAATTCAGCTTAAACCAGGCCTCACTGGCAATAATTCACCATAAACCAGGCCTCACTGGCAATAATTCACCATAAACCAGGCCTCACTGGCAATAATTCACCATAAACTCAGCCTCACTGGCAATAATTCACCATAAACCAGGCCTCACTGGCAATAATTCACCATAAACCCAGCCTCACTGGCAATAATTCACCATAAACCAGGCCTCACTGGCAATAATTCACCATACACCAGGCCTCACTGGCAATAATTCACCATAAACCCAGCCTCACTGGCAATAATTCACCATAAACCCAGCCTCACTGGCAATAATTCACCATAAACCCAGCCTCACTGGCAATAATTCAACATTAACCCAGCCTCACTGGCAATAATTCACCATAAACCCAGCCTCACTGGCAATAATTCACCATAAACCCAGCCTCACTGGCAATAATTCACCATAAACCCAGCCTCACTGGCAATAATTCACCAAAAACCCAGCCTCACTGGCAATAATTCACCATAAACCCAGCCTCACTGGCAATAATTCACCATAAACCCACCCTCAATGGCACCGCTGGGTTTATCTGGTGTGTCCTTCGGAAATACTCTTCTGTAGGATATATCAGTCTGTCCTCTGGGAATGGTAAAGAACATGTTCTATTTGATAGCAACAACATGATGCCAGTACTTAAATATCTCTGCCCTATTGTTGATTTCGGCGTATACTGGCAATAGGTTTTATTATAATACAGTTGCACATGCTATTGTTTGTCTGAGGTGTAATCGTATATGGATTGGTTGAAACAGATAAATGATTGACAACTGCATCATGTTAATAGAAGGGCACGGTTCCAGCAGCGATATTTTTCACTCTTTTGGGAATGGTATACGTACCTATTCAACTGGAAAAATTTGCATTGTTTTGTCTTAAATTGGGAATTTTTCACTATCAGACAATAGCTATATTGTATGTTTAAATACTTTTCAAACACATTACATGTATCATGTATACATTCTCTTGTAGTATTTCATTACCCTCCCCTAAAAGTATATATTCTCCCCCTGTTTCTGTTTTTCCTTTGTTTTTTTGAGATTGGGAATTTTTCCACTCCAATTGGGAAGAAAACATACTTTTTGCCAATGGGAATGGTACCATTTTTCGGTTTCACTTATATAAGGCCAAAAAAATAAATAAAATAGATGTGTTTCCTATTGTATGCTCTAATAAAATAGGGTAGGTCGGTAGGCATTCCTTTTTTTTTTTATCTCATAAACCCCATAAAAGTTGATGATACACCCGAAAGTTTCTCTGTGATCAGTTTACCTCGATATATTGTGATAAATCATTGTTCAGAACAAATTGAAAAAAAAATAATATATAAAAAAAAAAAAAATCATAAATTTTTTTAGGGTCGGCCCCTTAAAAATAGGGTCGGTCGGGCCATCGGAAACACAGGTTTGTTTTTTTTTGGACAAAGGAAAAAAAAAAGTGTCCAAGATTCCTATTATAGCCTGCCCCTCTCTCTGGGATGGCTCAATATAATTAACGTACAACGTGTTGATGCGCCGTTACACAACAAGTCTATCAGCTATCTAAGAGTTATATATAGTTCTGCAGTAGCTATAATTATACAATACAGACAGCGTTAGTCTGGCAGTGGGCCGATAAACACTTGAGGACTTGTTATTAGTACATAATTTATGAAACAGAAACAGCAGTCAGAACTCCCTGGATCTCTACAATTCGGAGTTGTAAGTTCAGGGGCACAGATTAACTGTTTTGGACTAGGAGCCAGCTGGGCCCTTTGCTTGCAAAAGTTAGGGGCCCAGATTCAGAATCATTAGCCCAGTGTCGCATGTCACTTTATTCAGAGGGTTACATTAAAGTATACTTACATACTAACTAAATGCTACAAATCTTTGGAAGAAAACTTTGGAAACCTTTAGAGCTGATGAAGATATTTTTAATCAATAGAATTATTTATTTTAAAACAAACAAAGAAAAAATCAAACAAATAAATCTTTCATTCCCCAGCACAAAGTTAGTTTATACTTGCAAGAGTCAAACTCAATATTCATTTTTGTAACATGTAGAGCCAGACAGAAAAATAAGGATTATAAGTCTACGTTATCTATTTAATTATAAATAGTATTGTCATAGATCTACATACACTGGATTCGAAACATGTCATAAATACAATTTATCCGTCGAATAATAATTTACCCATGAATACTTGCGCGTACAGGTAAGGGTTTTTCGAGCATGCGCGTTGCGCTAAGTTACGCACCGTCTTACGAATTGATCAAATCTAAGAAAACCTAGTATACATATCGTTGTTAATTTATTTGTTTTGGGAAAAGTATTTAAGATAGCTGGCTATTTCCAAGACGAGTTGAAAGACAATTCTGTATTCTATACAGTGATTTTGTTTTAGCTTTACTAAAAACGAACTAAATAACAAAAAAATACGTTCGTTTGACCGTATGTGAAACTGCGACAGTGACGTGACTCGGCAAATTAATAATATATATATATATACATTTAATAAACCAAATAAATAAGATGACCATAATGCGAAACTGCGACAATGATCATGTGACTCGGGAAATTGTACATATACATGCATAGATACATGTAAGTACATAAGTTAACATTAGGTAACTCGACTTGATTTTGGCTTCAGTTGTTAATTATCTTATGTTCAGTCACAGATATATTATGTATGTGATTCAATATAAACAGGATATTCATTTAGTGGTAAATTGTTCCATGTTGCATGCCTGACCTTCTAAGTCACACCGTTCGATACCGAATATCCAGTGCGGTCGATGTGTCTGTGTCGGCATTTGTATTTTGATACAATTAAGTTTTGTCACCATGTGTGCCAATAAACAGGATGTGATAATCGGTGGAATGCTTTCCTTTTTTGTTATTACACCCTTCCACGCCTAAGTAAGAGTGTCACACCGAATATACAAGGTGGTCGTGCGCGGTATTTCGGCACATTTTCCCCTTAACAATCCTTAGAAGGGCGGTAACAAATATAATTCAAAGGGTTGTCTTGTGGTTCAAATAACAGGATGTTGGTGATCGATATAATATTTCTGTTTCGCAAGTACCCAAAAGTCAAATGTGTCATACCGAATACAGAGGTATCGCGTCGTTCACATAATTATAAAACACGTACATCATAACTGAATTTACACAATAATGGCAATACAAAGAAATAATTAATTTGAATATAGTACCGTAAATAAAACAGAAGTTTGACTTCTTAAAATGTGTATTCATTTTTATGAAAAATACTGGAGATTTTTTAATGAATTTTCAATCAATTTCAACTGCCTAATTTGAGAACAAAACAAAGGCTATACAGAAATCCAAGGCCATCAATCAGATCTTCACAATAATGGCAATACAAAGGAATAATTATTTTGAATATCGAAACATAAATAAAACAGAAGTTTGAATTTTTTAAATGTGTATAAATTTTTATTAAAAATACTCAAGATTTTTTTATGAATTTTCAACCAATTTCAACTGCGTAATTTGAGAACAAAACAAAGACTATACAGAAATCAAAGGACATCAACCAAATCTACATAATAATGGCATTAAGAAGGAATAATTATTTTGAATATCTTACCGTAAATGGAAGACAAGTTAAATTTCTAGAAATGTACATTCTCGATTCAAGCCGAAAACTGTAGAGAAAGAAAATCAACATAGCTATCGAGTGTATTTTCACGTTAAAATCCAAGTTATGTTATGAATTTCATTATTGTTTCAATAAATTAAAAGCAATACATGCATATTTAAATAACTTAGCTCGATATTTGAAATAGATCGCGTAGTAGTATGTTAATATTTCAGTTTTATGTCAGCATCAACTCATTTCAGGATAATCGATCGCATCAAAAATGGCCACCACTCACCTGGTACCCAGTTGTTTACTGCAGCGTAATCAGGGAACCAGCATATTCACCATTCGGCAGATAAATCGAGAATTAACAAGGGGCATGCTATTATAGGCAGTTTCAAATCCAGGGTACCTGTATATCCATGGTATTGTTAATGAGTTTTGTTATAAATGATCACAACTAGAATATGTAAATTATTGTAATAAAAGATTAAAAAAGTTTAGATATTATTAAATTAATGTTTTATTTTGTTATAAATATTTTGTTAACATACAATTTTAAAATTAATGTATGAGACCTTTTCTATCACATGATTCTCTGCCATATAATTATTATTGATGATTTCTAAAAGCACTTATTTATTTATCAAAAGCGCCGCGTTTTAGAATATTCAAAAACCGGAAGTGAAACCTAATGATTTCCCCTTCAAATTATAACACGAATTTATGATCATGTGTAAAATAAACACAACCATGTCTGTTTTAATGTTGATTTTATACCAGCAAATGTTACTTGTACTCATGCACATCTAATTTTACATTAACATTCAAAGCACAAAGTACCGTAATATGCAGTTTTGTGGGAAACCTTACATCGCAAAATCTCGAACACTGTCTTGCTTCCGCAGAGAAAATTGGAAAAATAAAAACAAACGTTTGTTTTGTTATTATTTTGTTAAGGGTTTGTCTATTTATTTCGGCCAAAAGTACATAGTTCACGGGACCAAAGCAAAATCTGCCGGGTAAAATCCTCGAACTTAAATGTTTGTGTTCAATGATTACCCTTTTCCGTTTTTTTGGATTGAATATTTTTGGTCGCCACATGGGCTCGTAAAAAATCAAATTTTGGTCGCCCAGACCATTTTTTACTCGCCACGGGCGACTGGGATAGTGCTAATTTGTGCCCCTGAAGTTTAACCCTTAACCCCCTACATATATATAATGGAGTGTTCTTTTTTTAAATTAAGACCATTCCATTTATGTGGCAAAGGGGTGTTTTGGGGGAAATGACCAGCAGACTGATCAGTCTGCGAGTTACTATTAGAGGATGACATTGAATATGAATCGAGATTTTTTTTTATTACTTTCTATGTTTTCATACCTGATATGATTAAATAGAATGAAAACGAACGCTCCTGAATCTAATATGTTTGCTATCTTCGTGTAGCCATCCTCTAATAAAAAAGGCAAAAATGTTTACATGTTATTTTATTGACATCCGAAAACCAAAATGGCGATGGCGGAACATTCCATTTTTCTAGTAAAAAGTCAGTTGACCAATAGTGGTGTAAATAATAAAATATAAACGCAGTATACTATTTACCTACCTTTTATTTGCTAGATATAATGTTTTTCATTCCAAAATAAAAGACAAGTATGATCGATTGCTGGAGGTGCTGAACATTGAACGACAACACCACCCTGCATAACCTACGTATTGTATGGTACATCCAAACCCCAGTAACAGACATACGCAGACGACAATTTCTAAAAATAAGGCCGCCGAATTGTTTTATTTTTACAATGTAAACAAGGAGGGTCAAAATGAATTTTAGGCTTTGTGAAGCATAACAGATGGCTATGGCAAGATTGTAAACAGATCCAGGAGCGTCTATTTTCATTCTATTTAACCATATCAGGTATGAAAAGATATAGCATGCAAGTAATAAAAAAAAAAAATTGATTCATATTCGACGTCCAGGCACCATGAAATGCATAGTAGGTTTTCAATTTGATAATCAAGTCTATAGCATGTAACTATTTCAATATACCTATAAAGAAAAGAAGATGCTTACGACTCACGGTGTGGGTTCATTCAAGTACTTTCATCGATTTAATGCAAATTTTTAGATCATTTGTTTTCCATGACCTAAAAATGTGTTCCTGTGCTGATTTTTTACCAAATGTAACTCGGAAATGCCTCGACGGCATCCATTGCTGGTAAAACAAGAGAACCACCTTGCAGGGCATATTCGCCCATCGTTTCATTGTTGTAGACCTAATACTTTGAAAGTTATTAGCCATAATCACTTGTAAAATGCAAGGTTAAGTTCCAGGTTAAACCTTTTTTCAAAAGGGAAATAATTTAAAAAATATGAATGAGAGAGTTATGGGCCTTCATCAGAATTTGATGCATTCACTGGATTATGCTGATCAAGATGTGTACAAAGTTTCATTGTTGTAGACCTTATACTTTGAAGTTATAATCCACAATCAGTTGTCAGCTAAAAGTTAACTGACAGAGGGTCAAGGACAATGCCATGGCATTACCGGTATATGTCACTACGGGCGTACAAAAATACCAGATCTGAAATTGACGAGGACTTGCGATTCCTGGGATAAAAGCTTTTTCCTTCATTAATACAACATATTTAAAATGTTTGTTTTAGACTGCCTTGACATAAAATACACATTTACTCTTTTTTTATTTGTGTACTGGGAAACTGGATTAAATTTACTTTGTAAAATTTAGAGAAAAATAAAAATCTCTTTTTAAAGGGATATATGGAATGCGTTTTATCCCTCATAGCCAATGATTGATGGGAGACTGAGTGATGGGATATAGTCCATCTAATTCAATTAAAGAATCTTATTTCTCAATATTTTCCAGAATTAATGTTATTTCAAATACTTTCATTTTACATTCCATAATAACCCAAAATAGAAGTGAAATCCAATTATTTCCAATCCAATTGTATCCTAATTGCTCAATTTAAATGGGTTATTTTCACCCCAAAAGCATTGTTAAAGACTAAATCAATTTTTATTATACTTTTCTGATGATCAAACTCTTCAACTCACATACAAACCACAAAATAAATAAACCATTTATCAAATATAACTGATGTATGCTATATTCGTTCAATATTTTAATTTGGTTTCATGCAGGAAAGATGATTTTTTGAAGTAAATGAAATATGCTAACAACATAAATGTGAAATCTAGAATACTAAAAATTGTATCATAAATGGTGAAATGAAATCGGGTTTTTACACATCGGAATTATTAGGTTATTAAATATTGATTTGATTTAAACGTAATTATTTTACATCGATTGCGAAGCAAGTTCTTGCAACTTATATTAATCACTCTCGATGGCTTCCTGGGTAGAACCAGTATTAACCAATGTGGATTAATTATCTTGCTCAGGGATAAATAAAATAGCCACGGCGAGTATCGAATCCACGACCTCTCAATCTAAAGTCCGACGCTCTACCACTGGACCATGCACACAAAGCAGACGTCAACAAATATATCATTGTACCAAATGCAAGGAAGCAGTTCCAGGAACATTACACACCTAATATCACTCTCGATGGTCGTCCGTCCGATGGGGACGTAAACCGGGCAGTCCCGTGTATCGGTCTATCATCCGAGCACGTTAAAGAACCATAGGAATCTATTCGATAATAAGAGTAGGGCAGGTTCCCGGATTCCTATGTATCCTTCCCCTCTCTCTGGGGCGGCTCTGAATAACCTATACTGTGTTGATGAGCCGTTAAACAACATTCAATTCAATTCACTCTCGATGGCTTCCAGGGTAGAACCAGTACAAACCAATGTGGATTAATTATCTTGCTCAGGGATAAATAACATGGCCTTCAATGGCGAGTATCAAACCCGTGATCTCTCGATCTGATTTTTAGTCCAACGTTCTACCACTGGACCACACACTCCAACATTATTAAATATTGAATTGAATTGCATTGGGTTTTAAGGCGTACCAACACATGAAAGGTTAGATGACGCCTAACAGGAATGAACACGTCAGGCTCATCCTCCATTTACCTTGAGATAAAATATGGAGAATGGGCTTAGAACCTTCTCACAGTGCAGAACTGCAGAGTTGCTGCAAATTCTATAGTAGACACTCCATTAACTCTGGAGCCACGTTTATTGTTTTTCTGCCAGGGCTCAGTGATTTGAGCGACATGGCACCTGAAACAATGCAGAGGTCAGGATGAAGACCTTTAATGAGCATGAACAAAAAAATTATAAAATGAATATGAATTTTGCAGTGGCCCTATTCTTTGCCGGGGAACCACACAGGGCTATTAAATATTGGGACAGCAGCCTCAGTGGAAGTTGTGTGGTGGATGGTTCTCGTCAGACATGCCACCACCAGGCAGAGAACCCACAGGGGCTCGAGTTCCGTAGTTCTAAAGCCAAGCCTACCATTATGTGGTCCGAGTATTAACTTTCATACCCCCATCCAACCCCTTCTCCAAGAAGTAACTCGCAAGCTGATCTGGGTTTAAAATGGACGCAAAGGCTATTATGGTCGTGCTTAGTGGGTTAAGGGTTAAGATCAATTTCTATAAATAGCAAGGATCATCAGACACCACAAACACAGCCTAACAATTAAATCTATTTTTAACAACACTCTGATAAGGAAGCGCCTAGGGACATGGTAAAACTGAGATCTGAGAGACAATTAAGGGTAGTAGCTGCGGCTTGCATTTGATTTGATCGAAATTGCCTTTGCCAATTCAATTGAACTTTGATCAAAAATGCGTCAAAATGTACCATACCCCATCCATTTCACTAGGGACCAGAAAAGATATAGTTTTTGAAAGAAAAAAAAGTTCCGAAAGTGAAAAAATAAAACTCTATATTTCACACGTATGAACTACCACTTTTATTTCATTCCTAAAATCCACTATTTCACTGCTAAGCATAAAATAAAGGGCACAGTTTCTGCCATATAAGTATTCCTTCTTATATTGTTGTCACATCAATAGTGTTGAATTACTGTCATGTACTATATGGTTGACATTGCTCATGCATTTGGCTGGACATTTCTGTTGAACTTACCCCATCCAGTTTTGATCTATTTTTGAAGATGGCTGACCTCAGTTTCACATGAATGTCCATGGTGTAAATCAGAAAGAAATCAACTAAGCATCTTTTAGGTCCATGGATGGTGTTTATAATAATTATGAAGTGCATGTTTGCTGTGTTTTTTTAGTTTTGAGTACATATGTTTATTTTGAAATAATTGGAATATGCCTTCTTTTGTTTTTTTGGAGGCTATAAATAGAAAAATGCGAAATTGGTTAATTTGGTCTCACGGGTTCATCAATTTAGATTTACTTCTTAAAATGCCGGTGAAGGTATGTAAAATTTAGCATTTCCTCATATGCAAGAGCATGATCGAGTGTAGAAATGACCCTGATATGCGGCTGAATTTTTTTTTTATTGTTATTTACTGACATTTGAAATATTGGTAAAATTGCATTTTTAAGCTTGTTTTGAGAGGTAATCTTAAAGAAGTGCCCCCAATAGTCCTTAACAAATTTGTAAAATGTTAGTAGCATGCTCTGGTTTAAAAACATATACCTCTAAAATGCTGAAATTACCGATGTACGAGAGCCTATTACAAGTATCTCCTGAATTTATTTGTTTTCTTTAGAAAATAAGGGGATGTGTTGGGGGAGCAGGGTGTGGTGTGGGGAAGGGGAACTTTTGAATGGGGTATACAGTATTTATGTAGCAGACTCAATACAATAAATACCAACGCACAGTGTTTATTTTAAAAAGCTGACTGACTGTTTCCATGACAACTTACAGCAATGATGGACAGGAGGTTGCCGCGACTACCGCCATATTTCTGCTTGGGCAAGTTAGCAATGACCCGCTCAATGTCCTCATCGTCTTCGGATCTCTACATGGCAACAACAAAGTGTGACAACATTCAACATAGAAACGGTACAGAAAAAATACAAAGGAAAATGAACAATACCATGAAATCATGCATTTATGAATGTGGGGGAGACAATTTTGTGGATTTTTTTAAAGGGACATGCGGCAATTTTGAATTTTGTACGACTTTATGTTTTTTGTTTTTTTTTGCATTTGCTTATTTGCAAATCATTATTAATAAATTGTGAATAGTTCAAAATAAATTTCTTTACATACTACTAATTGTTAAAACAGTAATAAAATAAAATTTATGGAAGGAAGACTGAAAAATGCAAATTATATATCCTTTTGTTTAATTATATGCAAGCAGGTTTAAAGTTAAAATGAAATTGCAATAATAAATTTGAGGTGATAATTCTAAAGCTTGATAAATACTTTAAGAATGCCGAGTGTCCCTGTAAAAACAAGAAGGGCGTTTCACGGAACACTTGTGTCACCTGCTATGTGCTTATTTTCGGCTTGGTTATGTTGCGGGTTAAAGTTTTATGAAAAGGAGCATAACTCCTTCTCACTAGGCTAGGCACATGATTCTCTCTCGTATTTCCTGTTGTCTAGGGATGCCTAAGTCTAGAAAACAGGATGTTTATCTCAATCCGTTATCATTCTCTTAGCTGTGATGTCTTTCGTTATGTTTTTTTAGAATTCTGTTTAACAATGTCACAATGAAAGTCAGAGCTATTGGACATATGTAATAACATTCCTTTGGGTTGAGATTTCATGAACATATGTCAAATATGTTTCATGTTATGGCAAAGGTTAGGTTGCAGGTTAAAGTGCGATGGACGACAACAGACGACGGACAAGTGATCCCTAAGTGTCTGCCATGCTAAGCATGCAACACAAAAATAGCATAACATGGGTCTCTTTGAAGTCTAATAAAACTTCAATAATGTTTGGTAACTGCGGCAACAATTAATAAATCCACCGCACAAATATAGAACAATTTCATGGTATTGTTGTGCCTCCAAGCTCGAATGCAACCAATGTAGACTTGGAAGAGGTGAAACAATGTAGACTTGGAAGAGGTGCAACCAATGTAGACTTGGAAGAGGTGCAACCAATGTAGACATGGAAGAGGTGCAACCAATGTAGACTTGGAAGAGGTGCAACGAATGTAGACTTGGAAGAGGTGCAACCAATGTAGACTTGGAAGAGGTGCAACGAATGTAGACTTGGAAGAGGTGCAACAATGCCTACTGAAATTTCTAAAAATGGTACTAATGTTATTATAGCTCTGGGTACTGCAGTGTATACCTCCATATGTGTACCCTGGGTACTTATAAGTGTATACATCCACATAATTCTGTACCCAGGGTACTTTAGAGTACACACTATGTACTCTTGGTACCCAGAAATTCAGTTAATATATTTTTAATCGTACGTTATATTCAATGAATGAAAACTTAGGAAACAGTAAGTTGCAACTGATGGAGTAATTTCCCAACCACTTCCATATAGAAAACAGTCGTGTGAAGACAAAATAATTAAGCATTGATATATCCTGCAGATTAGTTTTATATTTGTAATTTTATGGTTTCAATCTACTCTGGTTGACGAGACCTGAAAGCACATTTTGTTGCATTTTTACATTCTAGCATACCACAAACAAAAGGTTCTGGCAGCGAAAAGGCATTTTTGAAATAATACAAAGTCATTTTAAAACTTGACACATAGCTCAGGTTATTAGGTACTTAGGTCGTTAGGTTTTATACAATTTAAATTATTCAAACCAAATATAGATGATATATTGCATGCTTAGGCCTAACAAAAAATATGTGTGTTTCCGGTTTCCCGACCGACCCTACTTTTTCACCGCTGACCCTAAATATTTTAAGCAAAAAAATAAATAAAACAAGAGGTCAATGACCTTGAAGCTCTACTGATTGATTTTGATTTCAGGAAGTAGTCGCTACAGACTTGTTTTTTGAAAATCTATTTTTAACCGTGGCGGCCATCTTGAATTTCCGGCCGACCTGAAATTTTGCTAAGATCAATAAGACATTAAGAGCAACATTCCTGTGAAGTTTCATGAAAATCCGTCAGGTAGTTTCAAAGAAGTAGTCTCTACAAGTTTTCATTATATAACTCTATGTAAACAAAGCAGCCATGTTTAAGGTCAAATCAAAACGATTTTCGACAAGGACCAACATCATGTCATACTGATCATTTTAGAAAAAGTCCCATATCAATATCTCTTATTGTTTTGAAGAAGTAGTCGCTACAAACTTATTTATTTTAAATCTATTTTTAGCTGTGGCGGCCATCTTGAATTTCAGGCCGACCTGAAATTTTTCTAGGATCAACTAGACATCAAGAGCAACATTCCTGTGAAGTTTCATGAACATCCGTCAAGTAGTTTCAGAGGAGTAATCGCTACAAGTTTTTACTATATAACTCTATGTAACCAAAGATGGCCACTGGCAGCCATGTTTAACATCGAATCATAATAATTTTCCACAAGGATCTACATCATGTCTAGCTGATCATTTTAGAAAAAGTCCCATATCAATATCACTTATAGTTTTCAAGAAGTAGTCGCTACAAACTTATTTTTTAAAAATCTATTTTTAGCTGTGACGGCCATCTTGAATTTCCGACCGACCTGAAATTTTGATAGGATCAATTAGACATCAAGAGCAACATTCCTGTAAAGTTTCATGACAATCCGCCAGGTAGTTTCAGAGGAGTAGTCGCTACAAGTTTTTACTATATAACTCTATGTAAACAAAGATGGCCGCTGGCAGCCATGTTTAACGTTGAATCAAAACGATTTTTGACTAGGATCAACATCATGTAATGCTGATCATTTTAGAAAAAGTCCCATATCAATATCACTTATAGTTTTCAAGAAGTAGTCGCTACAAACTTATTTTTTAAAAATCTATTTTTAGCTGCGACGGCCATCTTGAATTTCCGGCCGACCTGAAATTTTTCTAGGATCAATGAGACATCAAGAGCAACATTCCTGTAAAGTTTCATGACAATCCGCCAAGGAGTTTCAGAGAAGTAGTCGCTACAAGTTTTTACTATATAACTCTATGTAAACAAAGATGGCCGCTGGCAGCCATGTTTAACGTTGAATCAAAACGATTTTTGACTAGGATCAACATCATGTCATGCTGATCATTTTAGAAAAAGTCCCATATCAATATCACTTATAGTTTTCAAGAAGAAGTCGCTACAAACTTGTATTTTAAAACTCTATTTTTAGCTTTGGCGGCCATCTTGGATTTCACATCAACATGAATTTTTGCTAGGATCAACTAGACTTTATGGGCAACATTTCTGTAAAGTTTCATGAATATCCATCCAGTAGTTTCAGCTGTGAAGTCGCTACAAATAAAAGTTTACGGACAGACAGACGGACAGACGGACAGACGGACGGACGGACGGACGGACGACGGACGCCGCACCACGGCATAAGCTCTGCTGATCTCTGATCAGTAGAGCTAAAAATTTAAAAAAAAAAGGAAAAAAAAAAGGAAATATTACAATCAAACAACAAATATTTTTATTCAAATGATAATTTTATTAGCCAGAGTTGTTAAGCATCTAATCTGGATCCAAACTGTTTGCAAAGGTTATCAAGAAGTTGCCTTAGTACAAAAATGGCATAATATATGCGAACAATATATCTAAAAAAAATATCTAAAAAAACAACTTTTTCCTACCTACCTACCCTAACTTTTTGACAGGGTGAAACCAGAAACACACATATTTCTTTTTTAGGCCTTATGTCAAAAATACCTTTTCTTGCAGTCATAAATTATAGGGTGCGCATGGATATATAGATAGATATATATACATATATATATATGTAGGAACACATCTAGCAAGAAATATACTACTAAAAAGGTGCGTGTTTTTTTATTTTTTAAAGCGATAAAATGTGATAACTATTAAAAAGGTGTTGTTTTTTAAAACGTTAGAAATCTGATTTAAGTTAAATTTACTGATGATCTTGGTGTGATCATGCCTATGAACTTTTGAGTGAAGTTTTATTATTTTTAATTTACCAACTATTTTCAAGCTCTATTATATAATTGCCCTTTAATTAAGGTAGATCCACCCTAATGTTGGGACCAAAAGGTGTAAGTCACCTTGACCTAAAGAAGGAAAGAAGTATATATAACGGTACCGTTAGGTACATGAATATAATTAATTGTTTCATAAAAGGAGGGGTAAATTATATATATAAAATAGATGATACAATAATTAAGTGTTGACTTTCGATTTACAGGTTGGTTGTAAACTCACACGTTTATCATAACTAACATAAACCTCTGTACCAAATTTGATTGAAAACTGATTATCTTACGTCTGTGACCGTGGACAACGTGGATGGAATCGACGACTGACTGTAGCTGCTGTCTGTGCGTCGGTGCTCGGGCGTGGCCCCGCGAGATCCCCCGCTGACATTCCCGCTGTCGTCCTGACTTACAGAACACTCGGATATCGTCTGGGGCGAGTCTCGAATGTTAGGTAGCTTCTCTGTAGAAAAAGAACAGACTAGTTTATAATATTATTATTTAAAACATTATCCTCATAAAAGGCTGTTACAGTTATATAACCGAAATCGGTAGATGTAATAAACCAGTAAACATCTCCGGTCATCGGCAGAGTTAATTCCTCTTACCTCATATTATCCTTTTGAGAAAATTGCTATATTCATTAAAGCAAACCTGAAAGATTTAAACAGAATTCTAAAAAACATAACTAAAGACATTACAGCTAATTAAGAGAATGATAACGGATTGAGATAAAAATCCTGTTTTCTAGACGTAGGCATCCCCAGACAACAGGAAATACGAGAGAGGATCATGTGCCTAGTGAGAAGGAGTTAAACTGTAGTGGCAGACGCAGCTTTTAAAATATTTATAATTTCGACAAAAAACTGGACGAGTGTTCCGCAGAACACATGTGTTGCCTGTCGGCGCTTTTTCAGTATAACAAGGTTTTTGGACCCAGATAAATGACCTTGACAAACTGGCCTGTGTAAGTTTTCGTGAAGAGAACAATGAGTATTTAACCCATATAATGACCTTCAAGTGTGACATTGACCTTTATATTTTAGTATGGCCATGTCGATGTTGTCATGACAAGTATATATTAAAAGTTTGATGAAGAAATATCAAGAAATGAGAAAGTTACAGCCAATGTTAAGTTTTAGTGAAGAAGAAACGAGTATTTAACCCATATAATGACCTTCAGTGTGACCTTGACCTTTAAATTTTTAGTATGGTCATGTCGATGTTGTCATGAAAAGTATATATTGAAAGTTTGATGAATAAATACAAAAAAATGAGAAAGTTATAACCTATTGAAAGTTTGATAAATAAATACAAAAAAATGAGAAAGTTATAACCAACGTTACAAAGTTTTCGTGAAGAAAAAAAAACAAGTGTTTAACCCATATAATGAATTCAGTGTGACTTGACCTTTATATTTTAATATGGCCATGTCGATGTTGTCATGACAAAACTTGATGAAGAAATATCAAGAAATGAGAAAGTTATAGCCAACATTAAGTTTTCGTGATGGACTGACTGACGGACAGACGGACGGACGACGAAGTTATCTTCGAAAATGCGACACAAAAAAGGATGTCTAAATAAAATTCCTGAAACTTTGTATAAGGATATAAGTACTTGTTCACTTATCCCCGTGTGGTTGCCGGGGTAGAATACAACCACTGCAAACACACCGTCACATGCAGAGGGGTAGGACTCCCACATTCATCTTCATTTTGTCATTTTTTGTTCATGCTCATTAAAGGTCTTCATCATGACTCCTGCATTGTTTCAGGTGCCATCTCGCTCACATCACTAAGAGCAGTGGCAGAAAAACAATAAACGTGGCTCCAGCGTGAATGGAGTGTCTACAATAGAATGTGCAGCAACTCTGCAGTTCAGAGTGAGAAGGTCCTAGGCCCATTCTCCATATGTTATCTCGATGAGCCTGGCATGTTCATGCCTGTTAGGTGCCATATAACCTTTCATGTGTTGGTGTGCCTTAAAACCCAATTCAGTTCACCTTTAACGAACCTTCGTTAAAACTGCTTATTCATTTGACAAGAGACATGTGACACTAAGTACTTCTTGAGACCTTTATTTATAATGTTTCAATAAAATTAAAAAATGGCAAAAGCTACTTATTTGTTTGAGCAGAGATAGACTCAGTACTTCTTTAGAACTTTATTTATATTGTTTCAATCAAATTAAAAAACCTTCGTAAAAGCTACGCAATCATTTGACAATTCATTTAGTATTCCTTCAGAACTTTAATTTATAATCAGAAAATTTACATAAATTTTGTCTAAATAAATTTCACAAACCTTTTTACTGAAAGCTGCATAATCACTTCACAAGGAATTATACTATCCTAGTCTACTTTATAAGTATAGTTTCTGACCACTGAGCCATCATCAACAAACAAAATCAACACCCATCATTATACAGAACTCCAGACAAGTTTCTGGTCATTGAACATTGTTATACCATTCTCTTTATTTTAATACTGGTATATTCATATTGCAATAGAGTAAAAATAATTTATTACATTTCTATGGGTGAAAGATTGGTATTTCTTATTTCCTTAAATTTAAACCAAACTAACAACAGACAAAAACAAACAAGAGGTCAATGACCTCTACTGATAGGTTTTGATAGCTAGATCAGCATTCCTGTGAAGTTTCATGAAAATCTGTCAAGTTGTTTCAGAGTAGTCGTTACAAGTTTATATATATAACTCTATATAAACAAAGATGGCCACTGGCAACCATGTTTAATGTCATTAAATTTTCAACAAGGACCAACAAATGTCATGCTGATCATTTTAGAAAAGTCCCATATAAATATCACTTTCAGTTTTCAAGAATTAGTCAATACAAATTTGTTTTTCAAAAACTATTTTTAGCCATGGTGCCATCTTGAATTTTAGGCTGACCTGAAATTTTTCTAGGATCAACTAGACATCATGTTCAGTTTCATGAAAATCGTTGAAGTAGTTTCAGAGGAGGTCGCTACAAGTTTTTACTATATAACTCTATGTAAACAAAGATGGCCACTGGCAGCCATGTTTAATGAGAATCAAAATTATTTTCGACAAGGACCAACATCATGTCATGCTGATCATTTTAGAAAAAGTCCCATATCAATATCACTTATAATTTTCAAGAAGTAGTCGCTACAAACTTGCTTTTTAAAAATCTATTTTTAGACATGGTTGCCATCTTGAATTTAAGGCTGACCGGAAATTTTGCAAGGATCAATAAGATATCAAGAGCAACATTCCTGTGAAAGTTCATGAAAATCCGCCAAGTAGTTTCAGAGGAGTAGTTGCTAAATTTTTTACTATATAACCCTATGTAAACAAAGATGGCCACTGGCATCCATGTTTAACGTTGAATCAAAACGATTTTCGACAAGGGCCAACATCATATCATGCTGATCATTTTAGTAAAAGTTCCATATCAATATCACTTATAGTTTTCAAGAAGTAGTCGCTACAAACTTGTTTTTTAAAAATCTATTTTTAGCCTTGATGGTCCTTTTTTTCGAAAATCGTTTGGATTCGACATTAAACATGTCTACCAGCAGCTGTCTTTGTTTACATAGAGTTATATAGTAAAAACTTGCGGCAACTACTCCTCTGAAACTACTTGATGGATTTTCATGAAACACTACAGGAATGTTGTCCATGATGTCTACTTGATCCTAGCAAAAACTCATTTTGATGTGAAATCCAAGATGACCATGTTGGCCATCTTGGATTTCACATCAACGTGAATCTTTGATCAGTAGAGCAAAAAATCAATCAAACACGGTACTCAAAATAATTGCTTAGTGTGTTGATTTGTAGTTTTTACGTACTTACGCATCAGCCATCAGCATTTGTTGTGAGATGACAATTTTGTAGCAGATACAATTGATTTAATTTTTCGCACACCATAATTAAAATGAATTTTGAAACCTGCAGTCTTATACACTGTGCATGCTCGTTCATTCTTTCACCGATAATTGATTTCCGAGATGTGGCGAGAATGCTGAGAGGAAATTGTTAAATACTCGACTGATTGACAATTAATTGTGTAGCGTTCATTTATTTTGGGTTATAATAGGCATTCTGTAGTATTTCTATTGCTTTTTTCATCATTTTATTTGTGTGTTTATTCAAATACACACCATATCTGGAGCTCTGATAATAACAAAAATGTCATTACGAACAAAGTTGAACATATGGATCTTATCTTAGATATATCATCATTTGCGTTTCATACTCCCATTAGTACTCGTTAGTTTCCTAGCCAGCCGATACACGAGTCTAAGATTTGCTTCCATTTCCGCAAGAATGGCTATTTAATGAGTTGTTTGTTGGCACCGGTTTGATACATCACCGGTAATCACCAAAATTTGCAGTTAAATGTCTCCTTTATTTGGTCATATTCAGTCCCAAACTGAAAACAAATGCCGCCACATCCAGTCTCCCAGACATTCAATGCCATATAATGTCCGACTATGAATTATTGCCTTTATAACTTTAGACAATAAGTCCAAGAATCAACAAGGGCATGTGGTCTAGAGAGTTAATACTGAACGGTTAAGCGTTAATCGTTCAGTTAACTTTTATAATTTAAAAATAAATCCAAGCTATGATTTAAAACTAACTTTTGTTACATTTTAGCATTTGATAAATATACAAATGATTTGTTTTGGCTGTGTGTCTTATTTATCCACTGTAATAATACTGGAACATGGAAATATATATACACGAAAGAACTTGAAAAACATGGAGGATATTTTATATTTGATTGCAATTTGAAAGAAAGAGACAGTAAAAATAATTTTCAAAACAATATATTTTGACAGATATTCCCATATCGTGGTGCAAAATAAAATCAAACGAAAAGGAAGAATGCATAAGCAAAGAAATATTATAGAATAATTCTGAAATTAAGATTTTAAATAAAACAATATATTATAACAAATGGTACGATAAAGGTATACAACACATGGAGCATATTTATGATTTCAGAACATGAGTTTTACCCATTTGAATATTTTACTGAATTATGTAACATTTAAGCATCAGACTTTCTGAAATATTCATCATTGATATCAAGTATACCAAAAGAATGGAAAACTAAATTAAAACAGGAAAATATAAGTTCCATGAGGGGAAAGAGACTCAAAGAAAAACTTATGAAAGCCAAATATACAAATAAGTTCCTATACAATCACCAGCTACAGTATGATACTGACATTGATATAGCCCCACAGAAGAAATGGGAAAACATTTTCCCTAATGTTGAATTAGACTGGAGAACAATATATTTACAAACTTTTAAAACGACCATAGATATAAAATTAAGAAATTTTCAATACAAATATCTCTTTAGAATTATTCCAACAAATAAATTACTTCTCAAGCAGAAACTATTTAATTCTAATCTATGCGATTTTTGTAATTACGAGGGTGCTTCAAAAAGTTCTGTCACTAGGCATATATCCTTTGAACTGGATATTACACTGAGATAAAGTAGTGTATTTATAGTACTACTGGGTTCGCTTTCTTAAATTCCACAACAAAAATGAAAAATTTCCGGTTATTTATACCCCTGAATTACCTCCCCCTTACCACACATTTTGGATTCTGCATTTCTGAAAATGTCCTTGTTACAAAACGTTGTAAAAATTACTTGAATAATTCTATGCTTTTAAATTTTCTTGTACGCCATCTGTTGTTATTCGCCTATAATCCATGAAAATGATTGTCGAGAATTCGGAAAGGTCTTGCTGTAAACCAGATATGAGTGAATGCATATCCCTTAATTTTAGCAGAAATAACACTGATTTTTTTCATTTTGTTTACGGAAATGTTATAATATCTTTTAAATGTCGTAATTATTCTCATAGTATTAATATGTTTTCATATTTTTTTACAAATCCTAGTCCTTCAGTGTTTAAATTTCATATTCAACACATTATTGTAGAATTTTGCACAATGTTTAGTGAAAATATTGATCATCCAAAAACGCTATTTCAGAAGACTGCCCTTCCATTTAATGTGCATTTATCATTAAATTAATTTTACATGTTAGCTTAAAATGTTAATTTCTAAGACAATGCCTTTTCATCTACTATGCTTAAATTCTGAATCTTTTAATGCACAGATATAACTGGTAATGTATGAGAAATTTCAAAGGTCTTCGACAAGTACTTAAAGAGAAACAGGCATTTAAAAAAGTAACAGTTAACAAACCTGAAAAAAACTCATGACGAAAATGCCTCAGTATGTGTAAGTGATGTATATTAAATGTTCCATAACTTTCGTCACACAAAATATACAGCATTCATTTTACCATCAATGGAATGGTATTGAAACTCTCTTTCATTTGGTACCAAACATCAACACTCACAATGAGCAAATAATTGTTAAAATGCGTTAGTGACAGAACTTATTGAATGACCCTCGTATGTATGTCGAGAATATAAAACATTTATTCTGAGAATGTACCAAACCACAAATGTTTTGGAATGAACTGGCAATAATTTTAACTGCAAGAAATGTAAATATTACATTTAATTTTCAAACAATATCTTTTGGAATAAATGATATACATGTTCATAAACAAGCCTATAATTTTGTCATTCTGTGTGCTAAATACTATGTTTGTATAAATATTTAGTGTAGACAGACCATTCCTAGATGCCAACTATTTATTGTTTACCTGTCAAAACGAATCCATATTGAAAAAGAAATAGCAATGATGCATGATAAAATACAACAACACAACTTAAAGTGGTCATTTTTTAAATATCACAAATCCTATCAAAAAATGGTAAAAAAGGCAATCTTTCTTTCTTCTCTTTTCTTTTTATTCACTTCCTGCTGGTACAAATGAGTGGGCTGTTGAGTGTATATGTGTTTGTGTAGGTGCGTGAGCGAACACGCGTGCCTTTGAGAGTACGTGGGTGTGTAAAGAAGAGCCTGTTTGAGAGCGTGCTTGCATGTGAGAAAAAAGACACAACAAAACTTATTGTATGATATATTTAATTGTATGTAGAATATAAAACTGAGCAAACACTTTATGCATGGTATTATATTTCAGGTAAACCGGTCTATAACAACTCCAAAATAGTGATTATAGTGTACTGTATATCTAGATTTAAAACACCAGATAGAATGAATGAATGAATGGTGTTTTACGGCACGTCGACACATAAATAGGTCATATTGTGCGCAACAATTGATGAAAAATGAAGTATTAATTAAAAATTAATGTAAATATATAAAGATAAAACTATTAAAAATTAAGGATGATAAGGTGTAAAAACACCAGATAGAGATGTATGAATAAAAACTGTA
Organism: Cyrtodaria siliqua; assembly: GCA_037043455.1. Lineage (NCBI taxonomy): Eukaryota > Metazoa > Mollusca > Bivalvia > Adapedonta > Hiatellidae > Cyrtodaria > Cyrtodaria siliqua. The sequence goes on from JAWPHD010000367.1 coordinate 321,262, forward strand.
GTAAAACTAAATCTATGCCACACACTAGTATGTAGCAATTGTAACAGGAAACTCTTTGGATATAGACATCGTTATGCTCAAAAGACTTGCTATGCTAGAATTGTATGAATAATTGCTAGAATTGTATGAATAATTGCTAGAATTGTATGAATAATTGCTGGAACTGTATGAATAATTGCTAGAATTGTATGAATAATTGCGGCTGGAATTGTATGAATAATTGCTAGAATTGTATGAATAATTGCTAGAATTGTATGAATAATTGCTAGAATTGTATGAATAATTGCTGGAACTGTATGAATAATTGCTAGAATTGTATGAATAATTGCTGGAATTGTATGAATAATTGCTAGAATTGTATGAATAATTGCTAGAATTGTATGAATAAGAGCCATTAATGTTGAATTGTTTGTTTGCATTATTATTATAAATGGTACATACTGTGAAGTATTACATTTTAATATAATAAATTCATTAAAAAAAAGGAAAAGTATTTATACACTGCCATAAAGCTACTTTCAAATAGTGTTATAAACATACTTTGGCACTGTCCATCTGAGTCATACATTTATCGAGATTGGCTAGACAACTTTATTTGTGATTCACTATAAAATTCAAATTTACCCTACAAGTTTTTTTAATTCAGTCTATATCTCATTATCTAACCTGTTGTGATAATGGATCAACCTTTGCATCAGACAGTTTGCATTATGCTTTGTCGGTGGTGAACATGGTCATAAAAACATTCTGGCGATCGTCTTTTGAGAGAATGGAAATTAAATACCCCTGGGCTGATTGATTGTTATAGAAAACAATATAAATATGAGATTGTGTTGCAGCACTTGTCAAACGATGTAAGTAAAACACAAAGATGATCATGTAGATATGAATATAAAAATACAAAAGCTTAGAAAGCCACAAAGCAAGTACTCAGTGTCACTTGGCAGAAGCCAGAGCAACAACGAATATACCATTAAGGGCACAACAAGGCAAGATTGAAGACATTATAACTCTTAGCCTGCTAAGGGCGACTAAAACAGCCTTTGCAGCAATGGTGAAACCCAGTTCAGCCTGCGGGTTTACACTGACTGTCTGCTCATCAGTCATTTAACTAAAACACCCCTTTGTAACATAAATGGAATGGTCTAAATTCAAAGAAAGGACAGTCCATTATACATTCATAGCGGGCTAAGGGTTAAACGTTATCATTCCCTTTAGGATTTAGGTAAATGTCATCATAGGATCCACAATCTCTCGGGTCATCGCACAGTCCAAAAGGGAAAGCACAGTTGTAAACTGTACATTTTTCAACCATTAAACATGCAGTGCATTGCAAAATGATAAGGTAATAACCTTTTTTGATAAACTAGTTCTATAAAGATTGTTTTAAAGTGTATCATCATGACTTATGATCTTACATTTGTAAATCACATCACCTTAGTCATCTGGTTGAAAAAAGTCCTTGTCACAGAACAGCTCATTACTTGCTTGTATATGTAATATTTATAGCATAATTTTTTCGCGTATATGCGATTTATACTGCTTCTCGAGGGTATAGGCCCGAGAGTGCAATATAAATCACAAACAAGAACAATATGCTATAAATGTTTTGTAACATAGCCATTTATCAAAGTACCCGCGTGCGAGAAGTTTTAGGGCGTTGCAGTTTTCAGTAAAAATAACAGCTCGATCCAATCAAGAAATAGCATATTCACGCGGCATGAGCATGACCCATGTTTTGATTATTGCAGCCAATCGCCTTTGTATATTAAGGCAAATGCAATGTCAAGGAGTGCTGTTTTGGTAATGGTTTAGTCATTTTTGACAGGTTGTGTGTAAACATTACAACCGCGCGAGCGTAAAATTGAGTAGAACATGGGATAACTAAAAAATCTGTCATTTATAGCACGGCTGAAATATACCAGCATTTATCGCACAGTTTAGGCTCAGACCTTCAGGTTTATGAAAATTATATCATAAAGCAAGAACAAAGGAAAACCATTAGAGCAATGTTACAAGTTTTAGTAGTAGATCAGGATTATGATAATAAAATTTTTGCAAATGTTTTTCAAAGTTTATGGTAAAGGTATATATAACTGATGGAATCGTGACTTTTAACACATTAATTTTGATGATGTTTTAATACATTGCGCATTTGATGCAATGAGCAATTCTGTATAATATGCAATGGTATCGATATTCATTTTGAACAGGAAGTATTTGACACCTAACCTAAGCTCTTTTATCTTTGATAGATCATGAGTTTTGATTCTTTTTCAAATCAAATATCAAATCTTACTGTTTGTGTGCCAATCCCCTTTAAACAATTTTCTTTTGGGAGATGTTTCTCGACCTAGCTGTCATATGAAATCAAATTCTATGATATATCAAATAAGTACTCACAACTTGGCAGAGAACTTGCGTATTTGATGAATTTGTGAATCTCAGCAACTATCGTGCTGTCACTAAATTAGATTTGTATCGTCTCTAAACCAAATTGAAGATATATATATGGTCCGAACAAGATATCCGGATGGACGTACAAAGATTAACTCTATGCTCTCCCTTCAGAGGGCATAAAATGCTCCCCCTTCAGAGAGCATAAAAATATTGATCGGAGAGTTATGGGCCTTTATAAGATGTATTCATTGGATCATGCTGAAGATGTGTAAAAAGTTTCGTTGTTGTAGACCTTAATTATACTTTAGAAGTTATAACCCACAATCAGTTGTCATGTACAAGTTAACAACAGACGGATTGACAATGTAACGCATAATACGTCCCTAAATTACCGGCGGGCCTATAAAAACAAGAGGGCCAAGATGGCCCTGAATCGATCAACTGAGGGTCTTCGCAATGATGAAAAAATTGTCCTCTTGCAAATGCTGATTGACAATGTTTTTAAATTTTAAGTCTATGTAAAAACATGCAAAATCTCTACATACAAACTTTGGACCCAGGGGTTGCAGCCATCTTTGACCAAAGGGACTTCAAATGAGCAAACTTGATAGACCAGGGGTTAGCAATCAATAATAGTAAAGAACAAGAGAACAAGAGGGCCTGTGGATGCTCTACAAGCTAAAATGGCTCTTATATCAAGGGGTTTCATCATTAAATTCCTTTCAATACCTTTTTACAAGTGCAAAACACAACAACACCCACAACCTAACAACCGAAATTTAAACCCACAACTCCATGCTAACAATTTAAAAGAAGTTTTTTTAAGATTTCCTATATAAGTCTATGTAAAACATGCAAAATCTTTATACACAAACTTTAGAAAACTTAACCAAAAAAAAACCCCATCCAAACAAGAAACAATAATAACAAAGAGGGCAAAGATGGCTCTACATCGATCACCTGAGTACTGGCACATTATCAAACTTCTTCAAAATGTTATGGTCATAAACAATCTCTGCACATTTGGTTAAGATTGTTCAAGAAATGTGGCCTCTGTTGTGTTAACAACATTGATATAAAGACACTGTCAAAGTTTGGTAAAGATCAAATACAAAATGAAGGTGCTAGAATGTAACATCTGGGGCAGGCCAAATGTGACCCCAGGGCTACATGTAATATATAAGAGCTGTGTGCCTTGTGGTTTCAGAGAAGAAGATTATTTAAGTTTTTCCTTGTACAAGACTATGTAAAACATGTGACCCCTGGGGCTTGGCCATTTGCACAAACTTGGTAGAACACCATAAGAGTACAGAAAATGCAAAATATTAAACCTCTGGCTCTTGCAGTTTCAGAAAAGTTTTTTTATTTTTTTCCTATAAAATTAGTTTATGTAAAACTGTGACCCCCTGGGGCGGGGCCAAATTTTACACCAGGGTCACCATCTGAACAAACTTGGTAGAGGACATAAGCTTATTGAAAATGCAAAATATTAAACCTCTGGCGCTTGCAGTTCCAGAGAAGATTTTTTATTTTTTTCCTATACAAGTCTATGTAAAACTGTGAGCCCCTGGGGTGTGGCCCAAATTTGACATCAGGGTCACCATTTGAACAAACTTGGTAGAGGACCATAAGCTTGTAGCAAATGCCAAATATTAAACATCTGGCTCTTGCAGTTTCAGAGAAGAAGATCGTTTGTTTCTTCCTATATAAGCCTATGTAAAACTGTGACCCCCGGGGCGAGGCCAAATTAGACCCCAGGGTCATCCTTTGAACAAACTTAGTAGAGGACAATAAGGTGATGCTACATGTAATAAGCTCTGTGCCTTGCGGTTTTATGCAAAATCTCAATATACAAACTTTGGATACCCAAGGCCCAGCCATTATGGTAATGGCGGCGATCTTGGATGTCGCACTGACCTAATTTAAACAAATCTAAAAAGCATTCATTTTAGGATCATCCATGTGAAGTTTGGTCAAAATTGGCCAAGAAGTTTCTGAGAAGAAGACGTTTGAATCTAAAGTTAACGACGACGGACGAAGAGTGATCCCAATAAATCACCTTGAGCCTCTAAAAACTATGCTATGCATTTTGCATAGCACCCGGGCGCTACTATTAGGGGAAATACAATATTAACAAGAGATGTTTGTAAAACATATACGCCCCCCTTCAAAGACCATGACACAAACATTCCTGCCAAGTTTCGAGTGCTCTCGAGTGTTCTTGAGTTATCGCGAAGACAAGCATTTTTAGTGATTTTTTCACGTTTTGTTACCATGGCAACCACATTTCTTATGTGTCACAGGTTCTTCCCAAGGTGCTTTAAGCACAGCAGAGCTGCTGTGCCTGATTTCTGTGACCCCCTGGGGCGAGGTTTAAAAAGCTGCCTGATTTCCAAATACCCATGGTAACTACAAAGCTGCCGTTGTGCTTTGCTCTTATCAGACAGCCTCTGATTTTTAACATGATATTCTATTTATCATGTTGATCATTTAAAATCATTTCATTTACCTTTTTCCCCCATTTTTTTCCGTTCAGAAATACCCAGACGTCATCAAATATACCATGATGTCATCAAAAGAGGTGCTGACGTCATCAAAAGAGGTGCACAAATTTTAGTGATTTTTTACAGGTTTTGTTACCCTGGAAACCACAATTCTTAAGTGAATCTACTCAAAAGGGGAGGTGCACAACTAGACCATGTCACAAACATTCCTGTTATGTTTCGAGTTTGTAGTGCCAGCTGTTCTTGAGTTATCACAAAGACAAGATTTCGGGACAGACAGACCAACCGACCGACATTTGCAAAGCAATATGCCCCCTCCTTCGAAGACTGATTAAGAGTTTGACCTGGTTGTCATTAAATTCTATGAGATATCAAAATGAGAATTCCCAACTTGACAGAGGACTCCAGTATTTGATGAATTTATGGATCCCAAGGACTATCACTGTCACTAAATTAGATTTGTATCATCTCCAATGATTGTTTAGAAATTACTTTGTACAATGAAAAACAAACTGGAGATATGTTGGATTACAAGGAGCACAGCACAATAAATGGAGAAATTACGCTTTGGGAAATTAAAGCAAATTGGGACTGAAGTCACTTAAGGATTTTGGCCATTATGTAGATTACAGTTTTGATATCTCTAGTTGATGATAACAGAGATGATGATTGTGGTAGTGAATATGATGGTGGTGATGATAATGGTGATGCTGATAATGGTGATGATGATGACGAAGATATTGGTGGTGATAATGGTGATGATATCATATTTTACCATGTATAGTGTGCAACGCCTTCTCAGAGGTCAAACCAGGATAAAAAAGTTGTTTCCGTGTATAATGCGCATCAAAAATGTTCATATATAGGTGATGATAATGGTGATGATGATGGTGGTGATGATGATGGTGAGGAAGATATTTGTGATAATGATGGTGGTGATATTGGTGATGATGGTGGTGATGATAATGGGGATGATGATGGTGAGGATGATTTTGATGATGTTATTGGTGATGAAGATATTGTTGATGATGATGCCAGTGATGATATTGATGATGATGATGGTGAGGATAATATTGGTGATGATGACATTGGTGATGATGATGGTGAGGAAGATATTGGTGATGATGATGGTGGTGATGATATCGGTGATGATGGTGAGGATGATATTGATGATGATGACAGTGGTGATGATATTGGCGATGATGATGGTGAGGAAGATACTGGTGATGATGAGGATGATATTGTTGATGATGACAGTGGTGATAATACTGGTGATGATGATGATGATGATATTGGTGATAATATTGGTGATAATGATGGTGAGGATGATATTGGTGATGTGATAGTGATGATGGTGATGGTATCGGTGATGATGCCAGTGGTGATGATATTGGTGATGATGATGGTGAGGAAGATAAAGGGTGATGATGATGGTCATGATGATATTGGTGATGATCATAGTATTGATGATATTGGTAATAATGATGGTGATGATAATGGTGATTATGATGGTGGTGATTATTATGGTAGTAATGATGATGATAATAATGATGACAACATGACGAGGAAGATGATGATGACAATGTTGTTGGTGATTCAGGTCTAGTTTTGAAGTTATAAATCTATTGCACAAAAACTTAAGGTAAAGAAATGACAATCAAAGGGCCATAACTTTGTCAAAATGCAAGGAAGAGTTATGGGGATTGTTGGATAAGGTAAAGAATTTGATGGGAAACATTAGTATAAAGTTTTAATGCAATAGCTTCAGTACTTTTGAAGTTATAAATCTATTGCACAAAAACTTTAAGGTGAAACTGGGGACGCCGACTCCAATGCGACGATTTGGTGAGTAGGATAGCTCTCACTATTCTTCATAAATAAGTCGAGCAAAAAAACAAGTCCACTTTTTACAGGACTTTCCATTGCATACATTGATTTATCCTTACCAGGTTCTAAATATACAGCATTTTAGGAAAAGATCACAGAAAAAATCATGTTGATATAAGATTTCTAGCTAATTAATTTTGCCTCATTTTACAAGTCATGGGTTCTAATCACCATGGGGTTGTATTTTTGTCATATAAATGTTGGTGTCATGCAAACATGCAATTAAAAAAAATTCAACCTCATAAATATTTGTTAATTGTGTCTTAAATTGCAGATATTGGATCAATGAAGAATTTAAGCATAAAGACGTTGTAAATTTTGTTTATCTCTACGACACGAACAAAAACATTACAATGGGACCCTATCGAAAATTAATTGTGGTGTGAGACTTTTTGTAAGAGCTGCAGAATGGGTATCGTTTATTCTTCATCTTTAAGGCATTGCACTTTAGAGCTGCAGAATGGCATTTGCATCCGTCATCTCTTGCTTCAGAGCTGCAGAATGGGAATATTCATCCTTCATCTTTCAAAAGTCCTTGCGCTTTAGAGATGCAGCATGAAATGTTAATGTCTAAGATATTGTGCTTTAAAGCTGCAGAACTGGTAAATTTCATCCTTTATATAAGGCTAGGTGCTTTAGCGCTGCAAAACGGGTATTTTGTATCATTCATAAGAGCCGCAGACCGGGAATTTTTCATTTTTGGTCAAAAAAAAAAATCGATTTTTTTCATGCAGCAGAATTTTACAACTTCCGCACATGCAATTTTAATTTCTAGACCGATTTTGAAAAGTAAAGTAGTTTTATTTACCACTAAAAACGTCTGTTTCACTGATATACAACTCAGTATTTAGGTAGTAGATGAATTTTGTCGGAAAAGTCAAAAAACACTTTGGCTGAAACAAGCGCCCCAAAAAATTGTTTTAATCCAATAAGTTATACTACAAAATAAAAACATACAAGATTCCTTCTAAATCCTTCATATGTTTGTTCAATCATATATGGGGCGTCCGTGGCCAAGTGGTTAACGTCTCTGACTTGAAATCACTTGCCCCTCACCGCTGTAGGTTCGATCCCTCAGGGGCCTAGGAATCTTTATGTGAGGAAGCTATCCAGCTGGCTTGCGGAACGTCGGTGGTTCTACCCAGGTGCCCGCCCGTGCATGAAAATTGCCCGGAGGGGCACCTGGGGTCTTCCTCCACCAATGGAAGCTGGAAAGTCGCCATATGACCTTAGCTGTTGGTGCGACTATAAAATCCAATTCAATTCAATCATATATATTACATATTTGTCTGTGATTTAATTGTATAGGAAATACTGGGAATAGAAAACCTATATCTACTCGTTTGCTCTACTGGGAAATATCTCCCACTGGGAGTTATTTCCCAGTACGGAACATTCCACGGCCTTTTTCGTCAGTGGCGGGAACGCCAAATGACGTTCCGATTGTTTTACGGACATCTTCGTCACATTCCGCCGCTAGGAAATACCGATTACGGAAATTAACGAAGAGTTCCGGTTCCACTTGTTTTGTTTGTATGACGTAACATCGTCTTGGCGTTCTCGTGCAAACTGGTGTAAAAAGGCGTGAATCATTAGAAATATTAATAAAATATCATTTTAATTTATGTAATATATAGTTTATTATTAATAACCAGTGTTTTTGAGATACTGAAAATATCTCCCTCAGCACTCGTTCTTATATCGGGGCCATTTCTCTACCTCGGGAGATATTTCCCGTATCTCAAAAACACTGGTTATTAAACTCTATATATTGCCTTTATTTCCATGACCTGTTAATTTTAAACTTTGTGAATAAAGTATTGTTTCCACTAAAGGCCTTATTATATTATATATTAATGCTTTTAAAACATATTTAAGACTGTTATAAATGCAGAAGGCATGCCATGTCCATGCGTGTACGTTTAGGAAGCTTTATTGATGCATAAGCATAGTCCCAAACAAAACAGTCATTCATAAGAACACGGCCGTCACTCTGTTCTGGGGACTGTGACCCATACCATTGGGTGGGGGAATTTTAGCGCGCTTTTACAGGAAAGGGGGAAATATTTTGTGGCCATAATTTTGAATATAATAATCATTGTTTTAAATAGTCTACATGTTTTATTTGTATTAAATACAGTTTAGTGTTATGTTTTTAAAGACTTTTTTATTTTCTGCAACACTTCATCAATAAGGCCAGTTTTTTTTTTAATATTGGGTTTATCGATTTTTTCTGGAAAAATGAAGGGTAGGAGGAGGGAATAAAACAAGAGGTCAATGACCTTGAAGCTCTGCTGATTGATTCGGATTTCAGGAAGTAGTCGCTACAAACTTGTTTTTTGAAAATCTATTTTTAGCCGTGGCGGACATCTTGAATTTCCGGCCGACCTAAAGTTTTGCTAGGATCAATTAGACATCAAGAGCAACATTCGTGTAAAGTTTCATGAAAATCCGTCAAGTAGTTTCAGAGGAGTAGTCGCTACAAGTTTTCATTATATAACTCTATGTAAACAAAGATGGCCGCTAGCGGCCATGTTTAAAGTCGCATCGAAATAAATTTCGACAAGGATCAACATCATGTCATGCTGATCATTTTAGAAAACGTCCCATATCAATATCACTTACAGTTTTCAAGAAGTAGTCACTACAAACTTTTTTTATTTTAAATCTATTTTTAGCTGTGGTAGCCATCTTGAATTTCCGGCCAGCGTGAAATTTTTCTGGAATCAACTAGACATCAAGAGCAACATTCCTGTGAAGTTTCATGAACATCCGTCAAGTAGTTTCAGAGGAGTAGTCGCTACAAGTTTTTACTATATAACTCTATGTAAACAAAAATGGCCACTGGCAGCCATGTTTAACGTCAAATCAAAATAATGTTTGACAAGGATCAACATCATGTCATGCTGATCATTTTAGAAAAAGTCCCATATCAATATCACTTATAGTTTTCAAGAAGTAGTCGCTACAAACTTATTTTTTAAAAATCTATTTTTAGCTGTGGCGGCCATCTTGAATTTCTGGCCGACCTGGAATTTTGCTAGGATCAATTAGACATGAAGAGCAACATTCCTGTAAAGTTTCAAGAAAATCCGCCAAGTAGTTTCAGCGGAGTAGTCGCTACAAGTTTTTACTATATAACTCTATGTAAACAAAGATGGCCACTGGCAGCCATGTTTAACGTAGAATCAAAACGATTTTTAACAAGGACCAACATCTTGTCATGCTGATCATTTTAGAAAAAGTCCCATATCAATATCACTTATAGTTTTCAAGAAGTAGTCGCTACAAACTTGTATTTTAAAAATCAATTTTTAGCTTTGGCGACCATCTTGGATTTCACATCAACATGAATTTTTGCTAGGATCAACTAGACTTCATGGGCAACATTTCTGTAAAGTTTTATGAATATCCATCCAGTAGTTTCAGAGGAGTAGTCGCTACAAATAAAAGTTTACGGACAGACAGACGGACGGACGGCCGGCCGGACGGACGACGGACGCCGCACCACGTCTGCTGATCAGAGCAAGTTGATAAGATTCAAATTTCAAAATTTTAAAGCGGTAAATTTGAACAACAGTCACCAACAGATTCAAATTTCAACATTTTAAAGCGGTATATTCACAAGTTTTCATTTATTTGCTGACAATGCATAAATGTAGTGGTCTTAATAAACACCCCCGTTCAGAATTATTTAAGTGCCTAGGGAGCTAGGGATGAATACGGTGTACATAATTCAGCCTTTGCTTATAATTCAGCCTTTGCTTATAATTCAGCATTTGCTTATAATTCAGCATTTGCAAACAGAAGAAAAGAAATCAAGTTGATGTATGACAAATAAGGCTTGTTATTATGTCACTATTTTTTCAATTGTAATTGAATTGAATTGGGTTTTTAAGGCGCACCAACACATGAAAAGGTTATATGGCACCTAAAAGGCATGAAGATGCCAGGCTCATCTTCCATGTACATCCAGATAAAATATGGAAAATGGGCCTAGAACTGCAAATTCTATCGTAGAAACTCCATTTACGCTGGAGCCACGTTATTGTTTTTCTGCCACTGCTCTTTTGATGCGAGCGAGATAGCACCTGAAACAATGCAGGGATCATGAAGACCTTTAATGAACATGAACAAAAAATGATAATGAACATGAATTTGGGGAGATTCTACCCCTCTGTCTACCCCTCCAAAGGGATCTGCAGTGGCCCTATTCTTTGCCCCGTGACCAAACGGGTATCACCTGGGAACCACACGGGGCTTATTTTTTCAAATAAACTTTGGATTACCAAGGCAACCAGTCGTTTGTTATGTGTTTGACATTAATTACCTACATACTACCTAAATTCTCAATGACAGTTTCAATATGAATAGGAAGGTTTATGTTACCAAATCAGGAGGGTAGTAGATTTTGAAAACATTGGACGTCTCTGGTGCGTTTTGGCATTATTTAGATATAATTTAAGCAAAATAACACTTCAAAATTCAACAAATTCATACACTATTATTTCATTATTATATTTTTCAACCATGCATGTGAAAATTATGTGCAGGCCCGGGCCTTTTGGCCTAATAGGTAGATAGGTAGCTACGCTACTGCAAATAACCTGAAACATATATAAGATGCTTAATTTATTGTTAATATATACTGTTAATTAACTGAACTATAATAGCTGTGTTCTATTAGAAACTCTACATATATACATGTATAGAGGATTTTACATGAGTGACTGCATGCACGTATGTGTATTATTGATTTTAGTGTATTATTGATTTTAGTGTATTATTGATTTTAGTGTATTATTGATTTTGATGAGTTGGATAAAATGATAGGACGCGAGGATGTGCCGAGTATCCTATCTTTATATCCAACGAATTTATTAAAGTCAATAATACACAGTCACGAATGTAAAGATTCTCTATTTATCACATAACACGTGATAGTTTCATTTTACCTTAAATACTGCCGCAATGTGTAAGAGAAATCACCACGTTGTGTTGTTTTTATGTTATCATGCAGCTAAGTGACATGGCTGTAACATGTTTACTTTACAAATATTAACCAAATTTAAGGTTACCAGCCTGCATTTATAAAGTAAGATTTCCAATAATGATAAATAGTTAAGGTGTCTGAACGTGTCATATGATATACCATGCAAACAATTGGGATTAAATGTTTTACTTTATACAAACAGTGAATCGATCCTCATTTGCATCTGTAATACACGAGTCTCCTGCTGGGAGAAAAAATCTCCTGTTTTTTGCTGATGATCTCGAGAGAATGATGTTTTTACATGTGAAATTTCTACTTGGGAAATCTATGTAGATTTTGTTGTTTTTCTATGATAAATAATGCAGAAAATAGTACGTTTCGAGCATAATGTTATGTTTATGACAACCCAAATCACATATATATAAATATACTCAGTTGCAAAAGAGACTGGACACTTTGTAAATGTTACTTTACACCCTATCCTCTTTATCAAGCGACAGTCTTTTATTGATTCGACCTATTGAAAAACAAATGACAACATGATATTGGCAATGGAATGATAAAAACTTTGGTGTCAAACATGGTATATTCATTTTGGAATTTGTCAATTTAATTCTAAAAAAACTTTATACAATTAAATCTAAACAAAACTAAATGTCCACTTTCTTTTGCAACTCAGTATAGATACTTGCATAATCTTGCTTATTACAAAATGATATTCTATATTTATTCCAGTATATCCCCTGACCTTCTTCAGGAAAAAGAATTTATTTTACAGCCTATATTTTTGCTTCGCTCTTGCCATAGCATGGACATAAAATAATGATGTTAACATCACGGTCAGATCAAAAACATTTAAGGTAGTCAAAGATGTTAATTGTAAGATAATGAATGTACGGTGTTTTACGGCACGTCGACACATAAATAGGTCATATTGTGCGCAAAAACTGACAAAAGATGAATTAAGAAATTAAGTTGCAATTAAAAATTTATGTAAATATATAAAGATAAAACTATTTACAAATTAAGAGATACAAATTAAGAGATAACATGCTAAAATTTTCAATCTGGGACGGTATGCGAGTGGTTTTTGTTTCACGGCAACGTTATAGCAGAGCTGTAAAATGTTATTTCAGACCGTAAAACCAACCATATACCGTCCCAGATTGAAAATCTTAGCACGGTTATCTCGATTCTAATGCTTTTACATTCAAATGCTACAAATATAAAATGCAATCATACATACACACTTGATTTTCTATGAAAACTCAAATTCACGATTGCCAGCATTTTGTTGACGTCATCCAATGTATCAATGTTATGCGACGTCACATATTTTTCAGACGGTAATTCAGGGTTTCTACAGCTGCAACTTCGAGACGTTAGCCAATGTAGCAACGTGTTACATAATAGTTGCATTAGAATAAGGGATGATATGGTAAAAGTAGTAACAATCTATATGTAAGATAATGAATATAATTTATGGTATTTTATGTAAAAGGTGTTCTATACCAATATATGTTGGTGAAACAGAGAGACAGTTAGATGAAAGAATTGTGGAGCATCTAAGAGATGTGAGCCTTCGCAAAGATAAACTGATAAACAAACATTAGACAAATTCCCTAGTAATTAAATTTAGAACTTACTCCGTTTGGAAATCGGGTATTACGTTTTTCAATCCATTTGCTTTCTTTAATCACCCTGTATGCCTTTCCTTCGCCATATATCCTCTCCAATATAATGACTGGTACATCAGATTGTGACAAGTTTCTCCAAAATGTTTAGATGTTCTACAATTCTTTTATCAGATTTTCCGGAAGAAGGTCAGGGGACCGAAAATTCGAGAAGCAGAGAAGTTTTCAATAAATAGAGATAATTTAACTGCTGGGATCGACTATAGTGAAATCCTTCACGAGATGATAGGCGTGTCTTGTTCAACACACACCTACCATTGAGTGAAGGATTTCTATATAATCGATCACAACAGTTAAATAATCCATTTTTTACATTTTATACATATCATGTATGATTTAAACCCGAATTATTCGCTTTATTTAGCGTTAGCGGCGGATGATGTCGACGTCACCAACACGTTATTGACGCCATAACTCAGCAAATAGTTATTTTTGTGATCGAATTTAGTTATTAATATTTAGCGATTATGAATATTCTTTCACTGAGAAATCGCAATCTTTCACCCACAGGAATGTAATAAAATGATATTCTTCTATACATTCAGTATTAGTTCTGCATTGCCTCCAGATATATATAGACAGGAAAGCACAAATACAAACATACATTACACAACAAAGTGAAGGAATACTAGCTAGTACATGTGAATAATATAATATAATAAAATACTGGATGTTGAATTCAAATTAGTTCAAAATTTTCAAAATATAACATGTTTTGTTATATACAATCCATCTTTTTCTAAATTAGTTCCAAGATTTTATTGTTTATATAAATTATAATTATGTTGTTTAAAACCGACGTATATATTTGTTTTTAAACTGATTTTAAAGTTGTTTTATAACTAAATGTTCAGATAAATTACTATAAACAGCAGTATCTCCAAACTTTAATTTGAATTCAACATAACTGTTATATATATAAAACAAGGAGTGAATGTGAAACAACTGCATCTTGTTCTGTAGTTATATACAGCTACAACAGTTTCGCGTTCACCCCTCGACTCGAGTAAATACAGAAAGCTGTTAAGTGACTAAGAGCATGCACCAAAACCCAGAGATAGAGTGAAGCCAAGTGAACGTGCCCAGTTATGCCGAACATGCCCACACCCCTTAAAACTAAAGTGAGCTTCGTACAGTATAACATACACAATGCATCGTATACCTGATCTGGGAGAATCCATTGTGCCATGGGGGAAACTGGTTGCAAGTTCAGGACTACTTGAAACAGAAGAGGAGGGAGTTCTGCTTTTGGCCTTTTGAGGCACCTCTGGGGCCTTGAAGAACTGGGGCTCAACCAGGGAAAGAGGGGGAGGGGTTATTATACCACCCTTCTCAATTTTCAACTCAATTTCAGACTTAAACAGGGGATTTGACTTCGGTAGCTGCTTTATTCTTTCTGAACTCGGCATCATATCGGTCAACCTGACCAAAGTCTTATGACCAGATTCCTTTTTCGATGAACTTGTGTCCTTTACCACCAAAATATCTTGTTCTCCACCTATCTCTTTTATGGATTCTATACAGATGTTAGCACTAAACATGTTTTCAACTTGTTCGCTAAATGCTTTTGTATCATGAACAATCTCCTGTTCAAGACGTTCGTCAATGCTATTGCAGATTTCAGAGTCATCTGGAACATTATAAAACAGAGATGCATCAGATATAGTGACATTGCCATGTTTTCCGGTGTCTGGTCCAATACCACTAGACTCCTCAATGCTGTGACACGTCGTTTTGCTATCATTAATGCTGATACCATCATTGCTTTTATTTCCCATGTCAACTCCAAGAGGGCTAAGCTCAAGGTCAGAGATACTATGACACTGAGTTTCGTTGTTATTAATGCTGACACCAAGACTTCTATCATTTTCTGGAGATCGGAGCCTATTTGTAGGCAAATCATCGACATCCATGTCTCCTATACAATGGCATGCTCTTGCACGGTCATGTATGGTTGCACCTTGGTAATGGTAATTTTCATTATTCATTGTGCTGTTGAACAAAGAAAGGTCCTTTTCCTGATTCAAGGACTCATCAAACGCCGTGTCATTTTCAGCATCTATTGACTTAACAGTTCTGAATGTTGATCTTCCCCTTACTGGTCTTAGATCGACTTTGTTGATAGAGTTTTCAATATCATCATATTCATCAACAGAATTTAAAGAGTCACGGAGTTCAGATTTGAATATCTCATCATCCTCAGAAATGTTTAGTTCTTCAGCGGCTATTTTAACAATGTCATCAATATCAGTTTCCCTCGACACTTCATGTTCTTTATTCTTGTTTGAATCTTCCTCTTTTAACTCCTCTCTCTTGCTGATTTGAACGAGCATGTCTTCATTATTCATAGCAGTTTCCCTTCCATCATTTTGAGTTCGAACAGTATGTTTGTTCAATACATCAAATATCTCATCATTAACAGGCTTTTTGTCAGCCATCAGTAATTCTTCTTGTACTTCTTCAGCAGATTCTGCAACAACATTAGCTGCTGGCGAACAAACAAAAATGTCAGCATCAATTTTAGGGAAATCTTCAATCTCAAATGTAGCACCGGTTTTCTCAGAGTTAACGATTTCTTCATAATGATTAACATCATTTTCTTCAAGATCTAAAATATCAGCTTCATGTCGCTCAACAGCCAACCAGTGATCATGTACCTTTTTATACTTTTCTTTGCTTTTCATGTCAGTTTTCTTGTTATTTATTACCGAGGGTCCACTTCCTTGTAACATGGACTTTATCTTGTTTTCAATATCTCTAGCCTTTGTAAACAACTTGCCTTCAATGTGTTCTCCATCAGCTTTTTTTGCCTTCTTTGCACCAACTTTATCTCTTTCCAAATCTTTCCCTATATTCATACTGAGATGCTCTGTTTCCTTACTAAAGTCTCCAGATGTATTGCCTACTGTCCTGTTTTTAGTGTCTTGAACAATTTGTTTTGGAGACTGATCAACTATTATTTCTGTATCTTGTTTTTCTGACTTCGCAAAATCTGTTTGATCTTCACCTGTAGACACTGTGGAAACACTGTTTGTTTCGAGAATTACATGTTGCATTAGCTTTTTCTTCTGAACAGCAGTTGGTATTGCTTCCTTTGATGAATTGTCTGACAAATTGTCACTAGATTCATCCTCCTCCTCAATCACACTCAGCATATCTGAATCAGAACTATCACCAGATTCTTGAACCACATAACCTGGTATAGCTTTTACTTTTTTCACTGAAAATGTGTTTGTTTCTGCTTTATTAGTTTCACTTTTGGTTTCAGTACTGGCACCCATATAGTCAACAGCTCCTCCAAAAAGTTTATCAAAGTCATCTGCATTCGTTTCATTTCTTGTTTCTCTTTCAAAGTAATACAAATTAGATTTATCAACCTTGGCATTCATTCCTTTTACATTATGCTGGACTCCTAGAAAATTCATCTCTGGCTGAATCTCCAAAACATCATCATATTCTTTCATTGCCATACTCTCTTGAAACTGCTGCTCCAGGGCAGCCAGTAATTCTGAATCTAGTTCAACCTTCTCTGAAGTTGTATCTAAATCAACATTTTGTTGATCTAAAAGTACATCTAAGGAATTCTGGGCTTGTAATTTCAGTTTTGGTTTACTTATATTCATATTTATAGCAGCTTTTTCTAAAGTTTTCCTCCCATCTTGCAGGCTGACTTCTTCTTGAACTTTTTTACTTTCATCATGCAAATCAACTTTATTTAAAGTGGACACTGATTTATATTTTTCTTGTTCAAATGCTTTGATTTTGTCTTGCAAATTAATTTCACTGATGACACTTATTGATTTAGATCTTTCATTGTCTTGATTAGATTTTATTTCAATGTCCGAATGGCTTGAATTAAGCTTCTTGTTTGGACTATGTTCAGGACTTCTTGCTTCTAGAGCCTGAATTAAATCTGAAACAGATTTTGATACTTCTTGGGGTTGCATCACATCTTGAGCTACAATTTTGTTAGGTTCCCCATCGGCCGATTCTACTTTCAGAGCATCTTCAAATTCTTGTTCTAATTCAACATTCTCAAGATCATCATCTACGAAATCACCCTGTTCCAATAGCAGAACGTCCAAAGAACCCATCGCCTTTAATTTCTGCTTCCTATAAACTTTAGAATCATCATTCTGATCCTTTTTGTCTGGTATTTCCTTCTCTGTTGACAAATTCCCTTCATCATCATGTACAGTTTCTTCATCCCCATAATCATCTGCTGACTCCATATCTAGATTATCATCCGAAACGTATGTAAACCTGTAATCAGTACTCTTCCTTTGGAAAAAGTCATTGGAGATGGGTGTTATTGGCGTTAGATTCAAACTAACTTCAGAATCTGCCTCTGAAGGCCTTGCAGAGCTCTCTGCATTTCTTTCCGGAGCATATATCTCGTCTTTAGCCATGTCATCAATCATACCCTCAATAGAATCAGCTTCAGACGGTCTCCTTTCATTTTCGGAAGATAATGAACTTGTTATAAGTCGCAAACCTTTTTTCTGTCTCAACCATTCTTCTTGAGCATTGTAATTATCTAATCCTTTCACTTTATTACCCTCAGTGTTATCTCCATACTCGTTATACCAAGACATCTCATCTGTCGATTTAGACTGCTCTCTTGTTTTGTCTATCGACCTTAACTTCTTCATTAAAATTTCAGTTACATTTGATGCACTACTTGTTTCTGATGTCACTGTTTCGCTTTCAAATATTTCATCCTCTACAGCATCACTGTCATCTTGGGTAACTATTATTTCAATAGCTTTGGCACAGTCGGACTCTCTTGGATTCCTGGACATTTGCTTTCCTCGAGATTGCTCCGAGCGCTTGAGATATTTACGAGAAATAGACTGGGTAGGTCCCCCTCCCTCCTCTATGGCCCCCTGGCCCCCTCTACTCTGGGTTTCCCACTGCCCTACTTCTAGATCACCAGCAGAAACATCTAATAAAGTAAAAGGTCGACAAAAGAAAACATTAGTTTCACAACAACTATCAAAATTAAAAAAGTGATGAAATAATATGCTAGTAAAATACTTGCTACTTTCAACAAACTGGTAGATTTATAATATACTCTTCAAAATAATTTAAGGACCATGTTTTGATTTCGTTCATTTTTTAAAGTGCTGTTATTGAACAATTTACTTCTTTTTTTGGCAATTTATATACTCAGCAAAAATAGAAACGTCCCTCTTTTTTTGCTGGTATTCCCATAGGCCAGTTTTTGAGGGCATAGGGAGTACTAAATATTCCTTTAAACACTTTCAAGCAAGCAATACTCTTTTATGGATGCTATGGAAACCTTAAAGGGAGGTAATTTGATGATTTTTGATAATCAAAAGCTGCTACCTACACAATCGGTGTTGTGTTTTTCTGTGATTTTTTCAAAAGCAACATATAGAGAATATTGTCTTGGACAAATTGAAGTATAGGTTTTAGATGTTATGTGTTTTTACCAAAAATGCATAGTTTAAGAAAAAGGGGGATAACTCCCTTGTGTTCTGAACTTTTCAAAAAAATATTTTGTTTGGACTATTGGTGTTGGTCGATCTAATTATTATATATACATTTGACATGTAACACATACACAGACAGAGCCACATCAGTTATAAAAGAAGGACGTTTATAATTTCGCTGAGTATAGTTTTATTGTAATCTTTTACAACTGTTATGTGATCGACACAAACAAATTCACATTATATGGATATGAAATCCAGAAAATTTAAAGATTAAGTACTTTTTAGTTCTTTTGAATGTGGTCCTTATATTATTTTGAGGAGTATATATTGTTAACATACTATTCCAACAATAAAATATATAAAACAAGAAGTGATGTTCCTTAAAATATGTGCACCACCCATGTCAGTATTCTTGTGTGTGTTCTGCGCACTCATTTCCTTGCAATGATCGAGAACCAGATACACCTTATGATGGAAATTAATGCAATAGAGGATTTGATCAGGTACTCTTGCACAGTAGGCTTTTCCTGTTTTCCAGAGTATGGTTTTATGATGTATTACGAACACATATGAGAAACTTACAATGAAGGTGTGTGCGTCTGGAAAACACAATAGTGACAAAATGTATGAAACCTTGCAGCAGGGACAAGGCATGCATTATACAAGAGTGATGTTTGTGCCTAAATCAGGAGAGGGGGAGGAATGGAAACCATAGTCACATATCAGGAGAGGGGGACGAACGGAAATCATAGTCACATACCAGGCTTCCAGGGTATGCTACTACTTGTATGAGACCAAAGGTAGTGCAAACAGTCCATTGTCTGAAGGACTAAACCCACTGCAACTCATATAATACGCGACCAAAGGTGCATATGTAAGTTGTTGGAACCCAATATAAAGTTAAGTTAAAGGGTCACAGGGTTATCTTGACTGTGTCAAAACATTGTGAGATTTCACAATCAATAGACTTTCTAGAAAACTTGCAATTACCAAATTAATATTAATTATTATTCGGATATTTCATACCCTTTATGTATTTAAACCAATGGTAGAAAACAAATATTACTTTTTATTATATACTTTCCAGTGAAATAGTCGATTTTATGATTAAAATACAATCTTATATTTTCATTGTTTATATTTCAATGTTTTGGCGTATCAGTTTTTTTCTCCATACTCCAGGTTGTGAGTATATAATAAGTAGAATATTTGTTGGTTTGTTGATTTATATTCATCTCGAAGTTAGAAAATGCAAATATTTTCACTCTTTCTAAAGTACTCGTGAAAATATGTTTTCTCACTTCTCGATGAAAATAAATCCTATATTCACTCAAAACAAACAAATATCCTCTATATTTCTTTTAATTATATATAAAATAGTATCAAATTATTAACTGTATCAATAATTCAATGTGCTAGTTGCTATGCTTTATAAATCTTTCAGACTGCCGCGTGGTCCTTTTTGCCATTACGTGGTCCAAGTATTAACTTTCATACCCCAGCCAACCGCCTTCTCCAAGAAGCGAAAATGGGGTTGCCTGGGATATGAAATAAAACCTCAAATTCGGCTTAAAAAGTTTGCATATTGTAAAATTTAAATATTTAATAAGTAATTTTTAACAGGTTATCACATTTTTCAGTAAAACATGTTTTTAAACGTGTTTTATTGTCGAAATATCCGTTATAATATTCTTTTAATATAAGCTTTCCCATCGCTTAATGGAATTAAGGCAGGACCACGTAAAGGCCAGTAAAAATGGCAACTGACAAAATTTCTCCACAACAGTATCAGCCAGCAAAAAAACTGACACAAAATAATTGACAAGTATGAACTGATGTGTTTATTTATAGGGGTTCTCTAACTTGAGGTCCTTAAACATTTTTAATGAGAATGTTTATACATGAAAAAGGAAAGTGCAACAATACAATACAAAATACATATTATGACTAATGTTCTTAAACAAAACAGTAAATTATAGCTGAACTACATATCCAGACGACTTTGTTCTTAATACAGTGAAACCTGTCCTTAGAGACCACTTTTAAGTTACGATTCACGCAACACAGTATTTGTATCTCTATTCTAAAAATGTAGACGTGATATATCACAGACAAACAATTGTTCGGACGTTCTGTAGCTTCACTTTATTGAATTAACAATGATTTGCAATCTGACATGTCTGAAACTGCCCTTTGCAATTACTTAGGTACAATGTTTACATGAAAGGAGGAATATTAGATAATTTACCATATTTCCCTTAATAGTAGCGCACAGGCACTATGTAAAATGTCAAGGTGGGTATAAAATGAACATTACAAAGCAAGTATCTTTTTAATTTTTGGATATGAAAGATAAAAAATGTATTTAATTTTGAAGAATTTGTAATTCATTTTTTATGGGGGGTGTTACTATTAAAGGAGGCATTTTATTAGGGAAAATATGGTAATTTCTTTAAAGTTAAGTCAGTAATGAGACTGAATCTAAATTCTTTAAACACCTAAATACAGAGCTTTCTGAAGGTTGTACAATTTCTGAGATCATGTAATACCAGGGAGTAAGTATACAGGGAGGAGAAACGGATCGTTTTGGCGTTTTATGTTGTTGCGCGTGTTTCACTACTTCGTGAAAATGACTACCTCCGGTTGTTTCGCGCGTGTGTGAAAAACAGCAAATTCTTATAAATTATTACACTTACAAACTCAATAAAGATGCGAAATGTCAACATAAGTATTATTTATTCACATTGTGTCCTCTGATACATAGCGCGTGTTTGTTTGCATGTATAAAAGCACATTTTATCAGACGGTTCCGTGTAACAAACATGGCGCCACTCTGCGCCAAATAAAAAATGGTGAGTGTATAGCTATTGCAAACGAGATATGAGACTACGAGACTACGGGTTATTTAGGCATTAATTATAACAAAAAGTGAATAGTAGACATATTTATCTTTGTCAAGAAGGTAATTTCATGGTGGTGATTATAAGACAAAGCCTAAAAAGAGGTGATGAAAATGTGCCTTTTGAGATATAAGCTGAAATTTTTAATTTATCAAATTAAAAATTGTGTGGAGCTATTGCAAACGAGATACAAAGTATGGGTTACATAAGGCATTAATAATAACAAAAAGTGAATAGTAGACATATTTATCTTTGTCAAGAAGGTAATTTCGTGATGTTGATTATAACAGAAAGCCATAAAAAAGAGGCTGTAAAAACGGGCTAATTTGAGATTTGGCTGAAATTTTAACTTTTCACATGTAACGCGCTTACGATCAATTTACCTGTATCGATAAAATAGTAAATGGCGGCATTCTAGCGCACCAACATAAATCGATAAATTAGAGTGTTTGTGAACCCGTTTCTCCTCCCCGTATACTTACTCCCTGGTAATACATAATGATAATGAAACTTTTTTTAAAGCTATTAAAACTGGGTTTGGAACTGAAAACGTTGATAAGTATGCCAGCGAGATGTGCACATCATGATGAAATGGGTGTGAAGCATTAAGGTAATGGGCATAAGCAGGGAGGAATAGATGGGAAGAGACGGGAGGGAGATAGTTGGGAGCACTGAGAAAAGGAGCCATTACCCATTGCAACAGGAACAATGACCAGTCCAACTGCCACCCTTATTTTTGTCTTTCATGAAATACATTAATGTCTCATTGGATGAAGACTTCCAAATCAGCTCCGGTTTAAGAACTAGATGGAATTTAGCCCTTTCGCTGCCACAGTCAAAAACATTAATTTTACGATCAGTTTAGGCCCATATCAACATTTATCATGTCGATCTGCATAATTCTGCCGAGAAACAGGGTGCCTGAGATAAAACCTTATCTTGGCAGTTATGTTCCTATCCTGTCAGGTGCACTTCTTTTGATGACGTCAGCACCTCTTTTGATGACGTCAATGTATATTTTGATGACGTCTGGGTAGTTTTGAAAGGAAAAAATGTGTGGAAAAAATGGGGAAAAAGGTAAATTAAATGATTTTAAACGATTAACATGATAAATAGAATATCATGTTAGTGCCTGATCGTATCCAGTTTATCAGGTTCGGCACGAAAAATATGAAGCCCTCGGCACAGCCTCGGACTTCATTTTTTTCTCAGACTCACCTGATAAACTGGATAGGATCAAACACTAACATGATATTCTCTATGTTCACTATGTGTAGGCAGATCAGGGTTACAATGTTAGCCATTCAGTAAGAATGTTTTCCAAAACACTTTGATATATTAATAAACATATTTATACCGGAAGATTAATTTTAGCAGATGACATTTAAAATGGCTGCAAAGGGTTAAAGGCACCCAGGAGATGAACTGTAAATATTTTGGGTGTCAATCCACAAATACAAATTTAGCCATCATTAAAATGTGTGTCAGTGTCATGTCATATTCAATGTTCATTTATATGCACTGAAATAGGACCCATGATACGTCTGATTTTAATTACTGATATTGAAATGGTTTATACTGGAAAACTCAATGACTGGTGTAGTTTTTATTGTATAAATCATTAATATTTTAATTCCTAGAGTGACGACTTAAGGCTCTAATAAAATCAATTGTTTTGTGCTGCACTTGACGGTTTATTCCCTTGTAGCTCATTGAGTACTTGCTTTGTGGCTTTCTAGGCTACTTTACATTTTATATATATATTCATATATACATGATCATCCTTGTGTTATATATATATTGCCTACACATATTTATATATGATCATCCTTGTGTTATATGTATATTGTATACACATATTCATACATACATGATCATCCTGGTGTTATATGTATATTGCCTACACATATTTATATCTACATGATCATCCTTGCGTTATATGTATATTGCCTACACATATTCATATATATATGATCATCCTTGTGTTATATGTATATTGCCTACACATATTAATATATATATGATCATCCTTGTGTTATATGTTGTGTTATATATATATTGCCTACATATATTTATATATACATGATCATCCTTGTGTTATATGTATATTGCCTACACATATTCATATATACATGATCATCCTTGTGTTATATGTATATTGCCTACACATATTCATATATACATGATCATCCTTGTGTTATATATATATTGCCTACACATATTTATATATATATGATCATCCTTGTGTTATACATATATTGCCTACACATATTCATATATACATGATCACCATTGTGTTATATGTATATTGCCTACACATATTCATATATACATGATCATCCTTGTGTTATATGTATATTGCCTACACATATTCATATATGCATGATCATCCTTGTGTTATATGTACATTGCCTACACATATTCATATATACATGATCATCCTTTTGTTATATGTATATTGCCTTCAAATACTGCCTAGTTTGTTAGATGATATAGTCTGTAGGTATGTTTATTTTGTGGTGTCCAATCCCTGCAAAAAGCATTTTTCGTACTGTTGGAAATGTTGTGTCTGCTCAAAGAGCTGCTCTCTCTTCAAATAATGCTGATAGACTAATATGTCTTAAGCAAAATATCAGCTGGGTCATACCAAAGGCTTCATAAAAAGTATACTAGCAGGTCCCTTTCTTGATGTTAAGCATATAAAGGGTAGTTATAGGACTCTTTGTCAGTATAATGTGACTGGGTGGGGTATCGTGTCTACGGCGTGGTATTCCAGTGTGGCAGCTCTATAAAGCTAAGCACTGAGCTTACTGCTACTTGTAGACATCGTCGTGATATGACTAAAAGATTTTAAAAGCAACATAAAAGCCCAGACATACATACATTAATGGCGATGACAGTAGGATAAGCGTGAGGTTTGGTGCACCCTAAAGCATGATTTAAACCTCACGTACATAAATACAATGTACATCTTTCTACAGAATCTAAATTGCAGTTACCGTACGATATTGCAGTTATTTCGGTCCATCTTCCCGTCTCCATGGAAAAAAATCCATGGAGTATGGCGAATAACTTTCCATCAACTTATAATTCATGATAAAAAACAAAATTGCACCAAGGGAGTATACTTTTCAACAGCTTTATATTTTTCCAATTTATAATAACTCAATAACTCGTAAGTGTTCTACATAATACATACATTTGCGCAAAACCATTAGTTGAAGACTGAATTACACAATTGTTTCTTTCTAATAGTGATCAAGCATACAAATAAATATAATTAAATACAGAAAGATTTTCAACTTTCAAGATGTGGAGTTGCGTCTGAGGAATCGAGAAATTAAATCGATCTTTCACTGCTATCAAACATGAAAATTCAATACTTCTAGAGGAAATTAAACCCTGTAATTTTTTCTCCTTTTTCCGAACAAATTATGATGCAGGGAATACCCTCAGTCATGACTGCGCTGCGGCATAATTGTATAATAATCAAAGAAGTTGTTTCATCCGATGGCAGGGACGCATAAAGATGATTTATAAAGTATTAATTATTCTAAGCTTTCATCTGGAACATGGCAACTTTAAAAAAGAGATCTGTTAAGAAAGCATTCTGAAGTGCATGAACTTGGCACACTATTTTAAGTATGGAGCAGTATAGGAACAGAATGGAAACATTTCTGAATTGCTGTTTAACAGCCCATCAAAAGATTAGTAATGTATGTTATTTCAAGCCGCCCCAGAAATAGGGGAAGGATCCATAGGAATGCAGAAACCGTGTCCTACTCTATGTTTGAATAGGTATTCTATGGGTTTTTCAACAGGCTTAATTAACCCTTAACCTGCTAAGCGCAACTATAATAGCCTTTGCGTCCATTGCAAACCCTGATCAGCCTGCAAGGAACTCGCAGGTTGATCAGGGTTTACAATGTCCAGCTGCTGATCAATCATTTTCCCAAAAATACCCCATTGTCACATATTATAAATGGAATGGTCTTAATTCAAAGAAAAAACAGTCCATTATATATATGTAGCGGGTTAAGGTTTCAGGTTGATGGATAGGGATTGCCCCAACAGACAGATGAGGCTAAGGAAAGGTCTTGCCTAAGGACTCTCCAAAGTAACCCAGTGGCACCACTAAAGCTCAAACTCTTGATCTCCGGATTTAAAGTCGAATGATTGCTATCCACTGGGCATGTAGAAACAGACTGTAAAATGATGTGGATTATATTATTACTACTGACCAATAATTCACAATTTTAACCCTTAACCCGCTACATATAATATATAATGAACCGTTCTTTCTTTGAATTAAGACCATTTAATAAAATTAATAATACAGACAACAAACCAGAGGCCCAAGAGGGCCTGTGGACGCTCTTACTGGCTCAAGATATAGTTTATGTATAACGGGCCATAAGTCTTTCAAAAATCATTCAACTGGAACATGGTGATGACATAGGCAACTAGGCTTGGTACTGATCATCCCTGCAAAGTTTCGTTGGAATCCAGCCAGAGGTTCAGGAGAACTAGTCTAGACAAAGTTAGTGTATTAAAACCTTTAAGGGCTCATAACTCTGCCAAAATTCGTTCAACCAGAACATGGCAATGACAGGTGCAACTAGGCTTAGTACTGATCATCCCCGCCAAGATTCGCTGAAATCTGGCAAAGAGTTCAGAAGAGACTAATCTAGACAAAATTTGTGTATTAAACATTTAAAGGGCCATAACTCTGCCAAAAATCATTCAACCGAAATATGGCGATGATATGCACAACTAGGCTTGATACTGATCATCCTTGTCAAGTTTCGTCTATATCCAGCCAGGGGTTCAGGAGAACAAGCCCGGAAAAAAATTGTGGTATCAAAATCTTTTAAAGGGCCATAACTCTGCCAAATATCTTTAAACCAGAATGCGACAATGACATGCACAACTAGGCTTGGTGCTGATCATCCCTGCAAAGTTTCACTGAAACCTGGTGAGGGGTTCAGGAGAAGTAGATCAGACAAAGTTTGTGTATTAAAATCTTTAAAGGGTCATAATTCTGCCAAAAATCATTCAACTGGAACGCGGCAATGATTTGCACAACTAGACATGGAATTGATCATCTCTATAAAAAGTTTTGTTTAATCCGGCCAGGGGTTCAGGAGAACTAGTCAGAACAAAGTTTGTGTATTAAAACCTTCAAAGGGCTTTAACTCCGCCAAAATCATTCAACTGGAAAATGGTGACTATGTACAACTAGGCTTGGTACTGATCATCCCTGCAAAGTTTCAATGAAATCCGGCCAAATGAAGGCCCTTTCGTCTTAATGAGGCCAAGATATAGAATATTTCAGAAAATCAAGGGTCATGACTCTGATGTAAATGGTCCAATCTGGATGGTTTTCAAACTTGTCTGAGCTTTCATTGATAATAACAATCTGGTAATGTTTCGTAAAGATCGGATGAAAGATGAAATCCCTATCGTCTTAACGAGGCAAAATATAGCATTCTTAACTAAATCAGGGGCCATAAATCCCCCGTTACTGGTCCGATCTAGCTGGTTTTCGAATTTTTCCGAGCTGTCATTGATATAAACAATCTGGTAATGTTTCGTAAAGATCAGATGAAGATGAAGGCCCTATTGTCTTAACGAGGCAAAATATAGCATTTTTAACTAAATCAAGGGCAATAACTCTGCTGTTAATGGTCCGATCTATCTGTGAAAGTTTGGTAAAGATCAAATAATAAATGAAGGTGGTAGAGTGTTCACAAAGCTTAACATGGCATTTTTCAGCAAAATAAGGGCCATAACTCCAGTGAAATTATTCCGATCTGGCTGGTTTTCGAACTTGTCCGACCTTTCATTGATATAAAGACACTGGCAAAGTTTCGTAAAGATCCAATTAATATTGAAGGCCCTAGAGTGTTCACAAGGCAGAAAATAGCATTTTTCAGAAAAACAAGGGCCATAACTCCAGTGTTACTAATCGGATTTGGCTGGTTTTCGAACTTGTTTGAGCTTTCATTGATATTAACAATCTGTACAAGTTTAGTAAAGTGAAGATGCTAGAGTGTTCACAAGGCTTAATATGGCATTTTTCAGCAAAACAAGAGCCATAATTGGGGTGGAACTAATCCGATCTGGCTGGTTTTCGAACTTGTCCGAGCTTTCAGTGATATAAAGACACTCTCAAAGTTTTGTAAAAATCCGGTTAATTAGAAGGCTCTAGAGTGTTCACAAGGCAAAAGTTAATGGACGACGGACGACAGACGGACGGACGACGGACAACTCGTCATCCCATAAGCTTTGCTGGCTTCGGCCAGTAGAGCTAAAAAGCATTTTCTTTCATCATTAAATTGGAAAATTCTGAGATGTTGAACTGAATGAAATCTCTCGTTGAACGCACCGATAGCTTCCTTAACAGCAATTTCAGATCCAATTGAATTATCGTTCTGTCTGATAAAATCACAATGAATCAATAAAAAAACTTCTCGGTAAATTACTGCAAACTGTATTGACAAAGGAAATGTGCAAATTGAAAATCAAAACTAGAATTATATTCAAAATATACCGTTGAATATTTGAAAGTTTGCGGACCTAAGCTTTCATGTGACTGATAAGAAATGTATTTTTTCGTTTATTTATTTTTTGGTCTCAATTTTTATTCTCCCCGTCCAATGATGTACGAGGGGCCGAGGAGGACCATCCCCTCGTACATCTTACAACATTGACATTTTTTTTTACAATTTTTTACAAAAAATATATGCAACAAAATCCTAAATCAATAATACTCACTCAGATCACTCAATCACTCTCTCACTAGTTCACCACCAGTTTATAGATCATAATGCCAAAAATTAATCTTTCAATAGCAAATTTCTAAGTATTTTTATTTGGTTCTAAGTTAGTTTTTACGGTTTTGGTAACAAATTTATATTCACACTGCAAAACAGTGAATATATTAATAATAATATGACTAAAAATTTTATAGCTTAACTTTATTGGTTGGGGAGCAGGATGGGGTGGGTGAAAAAAAAAATTAAATAAAAGAATATGGGGAGTGGGGTGGTGTTTGATCAGAAAATATTGAAAAATGTTGCTTAACTTTTACAGTGATTCTTTATCTTATATTTTAAAACAATTTTATACTTATTACCTTCATCCAATGATTGTATCTGGGACATTTGCTACCGCCATGTGATAATAAAAAGGTATATAAAGTAATCATAACTTTGTGGATGGTCTCCCTTAGATGCTTTGTGGATGGTCTCCCTTTGATGCAAACAACAAACAGTAAGGCCCTTAAAATCATTCATGTGCTTGGCAGTATTCAATGAAATCTTTTCTGAATTGTTTTTTTATTTTATTTTCAGCTGAAATTGGAGTAAATGTAATAAACAGACTCGGATCATATCAGCCTTATCATATTATACACATTTTAAATATAGTGATAAATTTTAAGTTGAATGTGTCACAGAGAATGAAAAATATCAATAAAAACAGGAAACAAAACCTTCATTTTTCATTGTTTTAAGCTAATTAAACTGTTACTGTAAAACTAATAGTGCAAAAGCATTGGCCTTGATGATGTCACTCGTATACTGGGAATGTCAGCAAAGCAGAGGGACAATATAAATGTGTGTGATGATGTACAATACTAAATTATGGAGATTTTCTTGAGGTGTATATTTGGGGTAAGTGTAAATGCATTTAAAAACTGTAATTTTCTTTTGACCTTAACATTTTTGACCTGTTTGAAATGCATTTTCTCTTAGATTGTACACAAATGATGGCACAATCTTCGACTGTTTTGACGGCTGCAAATCTAGCGTGAGGGCGCTGTTGTACGAGAGGTCGATATTTAAATGGCACGCAGGAACTTATAATCTCCACGAACTCAAGATATTCAACGATATGTATATATGGGGTGTAACATTGCTTTTAACAATCGTTCAGTCATACCGCCATTGTATCTATACTCGACAAAAAAAGAAACTTACGCAACTTTACCCATACATGTAGACACAATGAAAATATATTTTGTTTGGTCTTATATGTTAATACCTTTGTTAAAAGGCCAGCACTGTCATGAAAACAATTTTCCTTGAATCAAACTTGTATGCAAAGTTATTCCCCTTGTTTTGATTTAAACAGCATTTCCGGGTCTTGTGGTTTAAACTTTGATTTAACACAGTTTTGTTCTATTGAAATATAAACAGAAGATAACCCCAGCACCAAAAAGATGGTGAAAGTAAGCTGACCTGTTCACTCACTTTTGCGCCATACAGCTTTCAAGAATGAATATTTTCAGATTACCTCCCTTTATAATACAAATATAGTGATTTCGCAATTTGAATAAAACATGTTTTAGCAGCAACACACTAACTCTGGTTTTGATGATTATTTATATTGATCAGAATGATTGAGTGATAAGTATATAATGATCAAATTGTATCTAGATTGGTGTACAAAGTGTAACAAAGTCAACTCTATGCAAATGTGGAAGTTTCTTTTTTTGTTCAGTATACGTGTAGCAGTCAATATCCCACGTCTTACCCAGGGTGAGGGGTAAAATCCCCCTGAAAACGTGTTCATGTTCTCATTTCATTAAAGATTGCCACCATCATCCCTGCATTGTTCAGGTACTACTTATGTGGTGGAGATACAACAGAATTTGAAGCAACTCTGCAGGTGAGAAGGTTCTAGGCCTGTTCTGCATATTTTTATCTTGATGTAAATGGAGGGCGGGCCTGGAATGTTCATTCATGTTGGCGCCATATAATCTTTTTGTGTTGGTGCGCCGTTACCTTTTTGTGTTGGTGCGCTGTTACCTTTTTGTGTTGGTGCGCCATTACCTTTTTGTGTTGGTGCGCTGTTACCTTTTTGTGTTGGTGCGCCGTTACCTTTTTGTGTTGGTGCGCTGTTACCTTTTTGTGTTGGTGCGCTGTTACCTTTTTGTGTTGGTGCGCTGTTACCTTTTTGTGTTGGTGCGCTGTTACCTTTTTGTGTTGGTGCGCCGTTACCTTTTTGTGTTGGTGCGCCGTTACCTTTTTGTGTTGGTGCGCTGTTACCTTTTTGTGTTGGTGCGCTGTTACCTTTTTGTGTTGGTGCGCTGTTACCTTTTTGTGTTGGTGCGCCGTTACCTTTTTGTGTTGGTGCGCCATTACCTTTTTGTGTTGGTGCGCTGTTACCTTTTTGTGTTGGTGCGCCGTTACCTTTTTGTGTTGGTGCGCCATAAAACCCATTTCAAATAATTTTAACTGTATTGAGTTAAGCAATTTCTCACACATATGAAACAAGAATTATGTATTACAATGCATATATACAACCACTTTTGGATTATGGCGACACTATTTGGGGAAATTGCTCTAGCAACAATATTAATAGAATCCAAAAAATCCAAAAGAGAGCTGCTCGGATTATCCTTAATAAGCCATAATTATGATGCATCTTTAAAACCCTTATTTAAAGAGCTCAAAGACACATTGCCCAACGCTACTTGGTCAGTGAAAAAGCATGGGAAGCTTGAATATTTACAGCCAGCAAGCTTCATGGCTGATCAACTCAGGTATATAAATTGAGGCCCACTCTTAGTTTTTTTATTTGTATAGCATTGCTATATTGAGAATATGAATTGCTTAACAACACTTTGTAATTTACTTTAATGAAAAAATATACGTTTATAATTTAGTTTTTGAATACAAAACTTATCTGGTATTTCTTAATTGTTCTTAGACCAAAAATCAGAGCACAACACAATAAATATACAACATTCTTTAATGTGTTATTATGTGTACTGGTCACAAATGCTTTATTGGGTGCGCCTCATAATCTGAAGAAAAATTGAATATCACACTTTGCTCATGAAATTTTATGGCTAACAGTGATTTACAGTTACCTATAGAAATTCTCTCCCCAAATACAATAGGCTCGAAATATGTCTTTAAATGGTTAAATGTCCATGATCGAATACAATTTCATAAAGCAGTGCAGGTTTACAAATGCGTCAATAATCTTGCTCCAGACTATCTTACATCTTTGTTTCAAAAGGTTCATTCCTCTTATAAATTAAGGACTTGTTCAAATGGTTATCGAAACATAGGCTAAGTATATACAAACAAAGTATTCGTTATTCTGGTGCTGGCATATGGAACTCGATCGCACCTCCAATGCGACAAGCCAAACAATTATCAAAGAATTTAAAAAGAAATATTATTCCTATCTTTTAGGTAATACTAGTTAATTTTTATTTGCTTAAGTACTTTAAAATAACTTTAAAAGATTTATATGTAGGGACTTTTGACTTTACAACAGGAAACTCTTCAGAATTGTATAATATTGTATGTATATAACCATGTGTGTGTGTTACACGTTTCTTTATTTGATGGCCTCAAGGAAGAACAATTGTTGTGTAAATTGATTGAGTTAATTACCATCATTAAATAAGGCATTTATTATTTATTATTATTATTATAGTGGTGCTACACTGGAATACCACACCATAGACAAATTGTTTCATGTGACAGGGGAATAACACAACTGTACTGTGTTACCACATTGTTTACACAGTTGTAAAATGTATAATATAGCAGAAATTATAAACGTTATAGAACTGCACTACACTTGTAGCAGTATATTAAATCATTTTTAAATTATTTCATTATTAGAATTTTGTGATTCTGGATTTTAAGAACCTCATTATTGAATATCAATTAAAATCTAAATGAGTTCTAAGAATGGACTGAGTTTCTCCACCTCGCTAAATTAACAAGTTTTATAGGTTCAATTTTTATTACCAGACGAATCAGAATGCTTCGTTCAGGTTTTCATTTGGTTGTTTCTATCATGACATCACTTTATGGTATTATGACATCATCACATAAAATATGACTTCCAATATATTAAAATTTGAGAACTGTGAAAACTAGAAATGTCGGATAATCGTCATGCCCCCGCTGAAGCACACTCAGTGCATGTCATAATCTGGGCCCGGTTTTATGAAACAACTTACGACAATTTTGATCGTTAATTAATTTCTTAAATTCTTTACTTTGATTTACAATTCACAAATGAACGCAATTTCATTTCATTTTCTTAGACATCTGATATTTCTGCACTACGTGCGCACATATTCATCTGTATGGAATGCTTAGGTGAAACAAGTGAACGATTTTAAAAATGTAAGACTTATCGTAAGATGTTTAATAAAACAGGGCCCTGACATGTGGAAATCAGTATACAAAATTACATGCTTCTATCATAGCAGACCTTCTATCATTGCAGACCTAAACTCAAATAAAATATTCCAAGTGTGTGACCATGACCTTGTGGTCGTAGGTGATCGGAAATATGGCAGAATGTTTTTGTATGACGTTAGCAATCAACAAATAAATTATGAATGTAATACATGAAAGCAATCCGAGATTATTTGCAAAAATATAACTTTAGCATTTTACTAAAAGGAGACCTAAACGCAAAAACATAATTCCAGGTGTGTGACCTTGACCTTGGGATCGCAGACGATCGGAAATATGAAGGAATGTTTTTGTACAACCTTAGTTATCAAAAAAATAAAATATAAATGTAATACATGAAAGCAATCTGAGAATATCAGCAAAAATATAACTAAACGTTTTACTGAAAGCAGACCTTAATGCAAAACTTCCATCCAAGTGTGTGATCTGACCTTGTGGTCGCAGGTGATCTGAAATATGACGGAATGTTCTTGCACGACCTAAGTTATCAACAAATAAAATATGTAATTTGTGAAAGCATTTTGAGAAAACGTCAGCAAAAAACATAACTTGAACATTTTACTGAAAGAAAGCAGACCTAAACGCAAAACTTCCAAGAGTGTCACCTCGACCTTGTGGTCACAGGGACGGAATGTTTTTTGAATAATCGACCTAGGTAATCAACAAATAAAACATAAAAGTAATAGTGAAAGCATTCTGGGAACATGAGCAAAATGACAGACGGACGAATGGACAAGACCAAAACAGTGTAGCCCCCACCAAATTTTGGCGGTGGCATAATTATTGTTTTGTTATGATGAAACAACCCAAAACAGACAAGCACACCATTACACATTAATACATAAGCTCAACATAAGGACTAGTAGAGCTAAGCTAATCTAATATACTATAATAAAACAGTTCTGACAAGAATGTATAAGCATGTCTAAGCTGAATACAACTGACTAGAATGCAAAATTGCACATCAATGACAACATCAACTCCTCAAATTCAAGTAAGGTATAACCTAAATAAACTAGTGTGCATAGGTGCAGTGTTGATTTAATTCTATGAAGTCTGAGGTTTTGCTAACTAGACTAACTGCAACCAATACTCAATGTTCTTTTGACAAATAAAAAGGTGTCAAATGCCCTTTGCACCGAGTCTACTCCTTTTCTTGTTTATTCACCAAAATGTCTAACAAGACTAAAAACCGACTCCGATGGCATCAAAGATGCAGATCTCTAGCCAAGATGCTTAACTTAGGATAAAACTGTGCATTCTTTTGCAACCGATCAAGAATGCTCAACTGTTGGTCTATCTGTGTTGTTCCTTTATATCTGCCAATGAAACCTCCTGTTAAGATAACATCATGTAGCCAATCATCCATGTCAGTGGACTGGAGGGGCATCTGTGGCTGTGTGGTTAGAGTCTATCGGACTCAGATCATTATGACTTAAGAGTCTATCATTGAACACTTGAACTCGCTTGTCCCTCACCGCTGTGGGTTCGCTGTTGGTTTGAGCGCTCATGGGACCAGGAATCTTTATGTGAGAAATCTTATGGAACATCAGTGGTTCTACCCAGGTGCCCGTCTGTGAATGAAAATTGCAGGAAGGCACCTGGGATCTTCTTCCACCAATGTGGATGTTTCGCTCCTCCCCTCACCCCAGTACTGAATACTCTCTAATTTAGAGCTGAGTACTGAATACTCCCTCATTTTAGACCCGAGTACTGAATAATATTTAACATGAACTTCTTCATAAAAATAACCAAATTGCTATTTATTCGTCTGATTTTATGAAGATGTGATATAAAAGGACATTTAAAATTGTATTAAAGGTTATATCCCACCGATTTGCTGTTTTTGGGTCAATCATGAAATCTAAATACGACGTCCTACGATTTTTGTGGATTTCAACATGTTTTTTTTTACATAGGGGGAAACAGCCCTAATGGAAGTGGGAAGTCGCCATATGACCTTTACTGTTGGTTCTACTATAAAATCTAATTCAATTCAATTCCTTCTACAAGTGCAACTAGGTCAGATGTTACCAATGAAGGCAGACTTCGCAGTGAAGGAGCATTTTCAGGCATGTTGGTGTAACCTTCAAGCTCTTTCTTCACAAAATCCAAATTTTCCAAACTTACAGCCTTCCTATGCAGAAGTGCATAAACTTGACTCCTAATAAAAAGCCAGAGCAAAAATAATTAATTGAATTGAATTGAATGTTGTTTAACGGCTCATCAACACAGTATAGGTTATTTAGAGCCGCCCCAGAGAGAGGGGAAGGATACATAGGAATCCGGGAACCTGCCCTACTCGTATTATCAAATAGATTCCTATGGTTCTTTAACGTGCTCGGAGGATAGACCGATACTTGGGACCGCCCGGCTTACGTCCCAATCCGACGGACGAGGCTAAGGTAAAGTGTCTTGCCCAAGAACACACCGACGGAACTCAGTGGCACCACGGAGGATTGAACCCGGGGCCTCCAGTTACAAATCCGCCGCGCTACCGACTGCGCCACGCCAGCCCCCAATAATTAATTGATAGGTAGCATTGATAGGTAGCGATGTCTTTCCTTATTAAAATGGTACCGGTAAACAGACCCATTCACAATCCGAAACGGACCTTCGCAATTTTTTTGAGTGGGTCCTTCACAAAAGCGGAAACAGTTTTTTTTGTGTTTTTTTCACATTTTAAGGCTTAAAAATTCACAATGCGAGGTAGATTTTGTGAAATCCTTTCCAAAAAATCTTCTAAGCATCTATGTAACTGTTATCTTCCGGTCATTCATTACCACGTGATTTCGCACCCCGACATGAGTTTTAACTGGAATGTACGAATGTTATCAGGTACGAAAGTTTAAACAAGAGCACCGCCACCAGTGCAGACGCTCGACTTTGGTAAAATC
The DNA here is from genome assembly GCA_037043455.1 of Cyrtodaria siliqua. NCBI lineage: Eukaryota > Metazoa > Mollusca > Bivalvia > Adapedonta > Hiatellidae > Cyrtodaria > Cyrtodaria siliqua. Next base: position 357,233 of record JAWPHD010000367.1, read on the forward strand.
ACAATTGATAAACAAGGTTTCCATCAATTACATACAAGCTTTAACCAAGATTTCTAAGTATAAAAGGGCCATAGTTTTATTATAATAAAAACATGGGCTATATAAGATGCCAAATACATGTGTGAAGTTTCAATCCATTACGTAAAGTACTTTTGGAGATGTAAGCTTGCATGGAGACTTTAACCAAATTTTCAAAGAGAGGTCATACTTTTGCTAAAATAAAAGCAATAGTTATAGAATCTGGCGCTGTGGTGTTGCCTAATGATGCTGAATGCATGTGTGAAGTTTTAATCGATTATGTAAATTACTTTGCGAGGTACAAATTTACACACAAACTTTAACCAAATTTCAAAAAGTACAAAAGGGGCCATAATTTTGATAAAATAGATGCAAGAGTTATAGAACCTGGCTCTGTGGTGTAGTATTATGATACACAATGCATGTGTGAAGTTTTAGTCATCTTATACTGAAAATATCTAGAATTTCCTCCTCAGAAATGTCCGAGAATCTCGATTCCATCCTTTTTTGCTTGTTGTCGTTTGCTGACAGACAAACGCTTACACAGACACTATGCAATATTGACGTCAGATCAAGCATCCGCAGGTGGTACTATTGACCGGCAAGGTGGGCAATAATTAAAACTACGGACCGGCAATTTATATAGGAGGTCATGTAATAACGATGATTTGCACACAGTGAGAGGCTGGATTAGTGCTGAATTCAGAAATCAGTCTCAGCTGAGTGAAATAAATGTTATAACAGTTACTGTTATAGTATACTATTTTTCGTTGTTGTTTTATGTGATATTGGTATTTCATTACACTGCCCCTGAACAATTCACAATTTAAAGGAAAATATCGCTAATTTTTCACAATTTGCCTCGAACCGGACCCTTTCACAAAATAGGAAAAGAAACAGCCGATAATAGGTGATATGAAACTACAGTTTTGGAACTAGTTTAAAACACGACGCCATTCTGGAACTAGTTTAAAACCTGGCGCCGTAAGGCAAAACAAAGTACCACTGAAACAGAGGATTAATTAGACTTGTATTTTGATAATCAATATTTGGATTTTGTACAGTAACTGATCGATAATCGATTATATAGAGATTATTTAACTGCTGGGATCAGTTATAGGGAATTCTTTCAAGGTATGGTGGTGTGGTGTTGTTGTTTTTTTTACGTCATTTTCAACTCATGTCAGGTTATATTTGACGATCGATTTTTTTGTGGTGGATGCAGATCACCCACTTTTCCTGAGTAGAACCAGAGTACTTACACCTTCCGCCATCCATAAGAATCGACACTTTCTCACTTACAAGTCGAGCTCCCAGTGGGAGTTGAACCCGCAGAGGTTAGAGGCGAGAAGGTTTACAACGCAACGTCGTTAACCACTCGGCCAAGGAGACGCCAGGAATTCTTTCAAGAGATGGCAGACGTGTGGTTCTTTTCATGAATGACTGTATGAGAGTGAGTGAAAAAAAACATGCATACCATTGAGTGAAGGATTTCCCTATAATCTAACACAGCAGTTAAATAATCTATTTATTACATTTTTAATCAGTTTATGCATGTATATATGCTTTTAACCGAAATTATTCACTTTAATGAACGTTATCGGCGGATGCATGACGACGACGTCAGAAACACTTTACTGACGCCATAACTCGACGTCAAAGTTATTTTTGTGTTCCTTGTTAGTCATTAACATTGAGCGAGTATGAATATTCTTTGACTGAGAAATCCCAGTCTTTTACTGATAAAAATGTAATAAAATCAATTAATTGGCACACTACAAATTAAAGCTATGCAATCTGTATTTAAATGAAATGCTTCTTCAAGAATTGTGATTTAATTGATAATTAAATTATGAAGTACATAATCTAAATAAAGCTTCTAGTAGCATCTGTAAGTAATAAAAATATTCGATGAACTATCACATCTTTAAAAGACTGTATTAAACCCACAGACAGACAAATTCCCATCAGCAATTTAATATTTCTGACATGACAGTGTTCTATCATTATAATGTTATACTATGATTTTTGTCTTCAGTATATTCATACACAGAGTGGCTATGGTACAGAATATATGAAATCAATATCTCGGTCGCCACCATTACTATGCCATACTCATTACAGCAATAGTTTTCTTGAAATATATAAAAAAACAGCAAATACTTTAACATTGTATTCCTGGGAGAAGTGTGTGGTGTTTTCTATAGGACATGTTTTCAATCATTAAATGTAACATGGGAAGCATAATGCTGGCCCGTAGCTAGGCAGTTGCCTCGGCAGACTTTTTGGAAAATGCATATTGCACATAAAAATAACTTTAATATAGATATAACAAGAGGTCAATGACCTTGAAGCTCTACTGATTGATTTTGATTTCAGGAAGTAGTCGCTACAGACTTGTTTTTTGAAAATCTATTTTTAACCGTGGCGGCCATCTTGAATTTCCGGCCGACCTGAAATTTTGCTAAGATCAATAAGACATTAAGAGCAACATTCCTGTGAAGTTTCATGAAAATCTGTCAAGTAGTTTCAAAGAAGTAGTCGCTACAAGTTTTCATTATATAACTCTATGTAAACAAAGCAGCCATGTTTAAGGTCAAATCAAAACGATTTTCGACAAGGACCAACATCATGTCATACTGATCATTTTAGAAAAAGTCCCATATCAATATCTCTTATTGTTTTGAAGAAGTAGTCGCTACAAACTTATTTATTTTAAATCTATTTTTAGCTGTGGCGGCCATCTTGAATTTCCGGCCGACCTGAAATTTTTCTAGGATCAACTAGACATCAAGAGCAACATTCCTGTGAAGTTTCATGAACATCCGTCAAGTAGTTTCAGAGGAGTAGTCGCTACAAGTTTTTACTATATAACTCTATGTAACCAAAGATGGCCACTGGCAGCCATGTTTAACGTCGAATCAAAATATTTTTCCACAAGGATCTACATCATGTCATGCTGATCATTTTAGAAAAAGTCCCATATCAATATCACTTATAGTTTTCAAGAAGTAGTCGCTACAAACTTATTTTTTAAAAATCTATTTTTAGCTGTGACGGCCATCTTGAATTTCCGGCCGACCTGAAATTTTGATAGGATCAATTAGACATCAAGAGCAACATTCCTGTAAAGTTTCATGACAATCCGCCAAGTAGTTTCAGAGGAGTAGTCGCTACAAGTTTTTACTATATAACTCTATGTAAACAAAGATGGCCGCTGGCAGCCATGTTTAATGTTGAATCAAAACGATTTTTGACTAGGATCAACATCATGTAATGCTGATCATTTTAGAAAAAGTCCCATATCAATATCACTTATAGTTTTCAAGAAGTAGTCGCTACAAACTTATTTTTTAAAAATCTATTTTTAGCTGTGACGGCCATCTTGAATTTCCGGCCGACCTGAAATTTTTCTAGGATCAATTAGACATCAAGAGCAACATTCCTGTAAAGTTTCATGACAATCTGCCAAGTAGTTTCAGAGAAGAAGTCGCTACAAGTTTTTACTATATAACTCTATGTAAACAAAGATGGCCGCTGGCAGCCATGTTTAACGTTGAATCAAAACGATTTTTGACTAGGATCAACATCATGTCATGCTGATCATTTTAGAAAAAGTCCCATATCAATATCACTTATAGTTTTCAAGAAGAAGTCGCTACAAACTTGTATTTTAAAACTCTATTTTTAGCTTTGGCGGCCATCTTGGATTTCACATCAACATGAATTTTTGCTAGGATCAACTAGACTTTATGGGCAACATTTCTGTAAAGTTTCATGAATATCCATCCAGTAGTTTCAGCTGTGAAGTCGCTACAAATAAAAGTTTACGGACAGACGGACAGACGGACGGACGGACGGACGACGGACGCCGCACCACGGCATAAGCTCCGCTGATCTCTGATCAGTTGAGCTAAAAATAACCACTGACATTCAATGTCATGATTAAAATATTCCTACAGGAAATGCACTAAAATGCATGAAATCGCATGTAGAAATCACAACAAAGTCGGGGGTATGCCCCTGGACCCCTTTACCATAAAAAGTGATTTGCCTAGGACTGGCTACGGTACGGTCATGTCTGCGGTCCTTTAACTTTTTACCACAGTTTAAATGTGTGATAGTGTTTTTATATTTAATGATAAATATACAAGAGGTCGTTTGACCTTAAACCGCTCTCCTGAAGTTCTGAAAAGCTAGCTTAAAGCTCTTGGTATATTTTTGTCAAAAACCAACATCATGTCATGCTGATCATTTTAGTAAAGGTCCCATATCAGTATCACTTATAGTTTTGGAATAGTAGTGGCTACAAACTTAAGATTTTTAAAATTTAGTTTTAGTTTTGGTGGCCATCTTGGATTAACCTGAATTTTTGCCAGGATCAACTCGACACTACTCAGTGGCAACATTCCTGACAGACAGATGGACAGAAGACAGCTGACAAACCATGGTCAGAAAACACGTTCTTGGTTTAAAACTAAAAAAAAAAGATTTTTTGCTCCAACAGCTCATATCAACATATTGTTTAGGTTATCTCGAGATGCCCCAAAGAGATGGGAAGGACACGTAAGAATACAGAAACCATGCCCAACTCTTACTATTGACAAGAATTGAATTGACTTGTATTTTATAGTTGCACCAACAGCTAAGGCCATATAGCTACTTTTCCACCTTCCATTTCTAGAGATATACACCAGATGCCCCTTCGGGAATGGGCGGCCACCTGGGTAAAACCACTGACATTCTTCAAGCCAGCTGGATAGCTTCCTCACATAAAGATTCCTAGGCCCACGACGGATCGAACCCGCAGCGGTGAGGGGTAAGGAAAGTCAGTGACAAGAAGCACCAATAGTGCTGTGAATGCTAAATTATGAATTGCTATTAACTTTTACCACAACTAGAACTATCACGAAAGGCGATTTAAATATCTCTGCAAACACGTACCCCATGACGATACGTGCATCTCCACTTCTTACTGGTGCTTCTCACAAAGTTTAGGGGAAATCCGTCTAGGAGTTATGGAGAAATAGTGTGGAAAATATTCAAGGGGTCAGAACTGCATCAAAAATTATTGAAACGAAACCCCACGATGAAATGAACATCTATCTCTATTTCATACTGATGCTTCTCACAAAGTTTGTTGAACATCCATCAAGCGGTTACAGAGAAATAGTGCGGAAACAATTTTTGTGTGAAAATATTTAACGGGCCGTAACTCGGGTTAAAAATCTATTAAACCAGTACTAGATAAAGATACGCGCATCTCCACTTCATACTGATGCTTCTCATAAAGTTTCGTGAAAATCCATCAAGAGGTTATGGAGCAATAACGTGGACAATATGTTTTATGTGACAATATTCAAAGGGCCATAACTCTGTCACAAATCATCGACCGGAAAGAGATGATGATATGCGCATGTCCCTTTCAACCTGATGCTGTGACATCAACTTTCGTGAAAACCCATCATAATTCGAGGGTTCAATGCAACACTGTTCTACCTTAATACAGAAGACGATACAGCAGTGTTGCGTTAAACCCTAGAATATTACCGGTATACGTCACATCAACTTTCGCGAAAACCCATCATAATTCGAGGGTTCAATGCAACACTGTTCTACCTTAATAAAGAAGAAGATACAGCAGTGCTGCGTTAAACCCTAGTACCGTATTGTTTCTAATTAGCGCCCCCGGGGGCGTGACATTTTCTGAAAGTGGGGGAGGGGGGCGCTTATTAGAACGCTTTTCGTAAGTACACATTTTAATTTCCTTATATAATGCTAAAAAATGTTGTGTTACTGAAATATGGAATTAAATTCATAAGTGTGTGTATACTGTTTCTTGGATTTTAACCACTTTTCTTGGATATTAACCACTTTTACACCTCAAGGTAAGATTTTCTTTTTTAAAAATTAGCGGGGTGCGCTAATTAGCGGGGAAGTGCTTATTAGAAACAATACGGTATATTACCAGTAGATGTCCATTTTAAGAGCAAATGTCGTAAGATCAAATAATTACTGAGCCCTTATTTGCGTAGCATCCTAGCAAGCATGGCACAATTTCCTTATCGTTTTCACTATTAAGAATATTTGTAGACCATTTATAATTCATCGAACTTATTCGTACCCAATAAACGTTTATGTCAGAGCTTCTAATAGTCGTTGGGAAGCAACACCGATATATTCATAATAGATGTAGTTCCTGGTTCTATGATGGATAAAAGAATACCCTCTGGAGCAATATATATAGTTCAATATAGTTAAGATTATCGGATAATGATTTACCTTAAAGCAAATACACATTCTGTCAAGTCCTACTCAAGAAAATATGATTCCACATTACAGTTTATGGCTGTTTGTATATATATATATATAGAAACGGAAATCTGCAGATTTCTAAATAAAGTTGACAATTAATTTTAAAATACAGTTTCTATCTACATTACGAGCTAGGTCTTTAAACGCAGTTGGTTTTTCAAAATGAGGCTAATATTAATAACATTTATATTAAAATCTCTCAAAAGATTTTATAATTTCAGTCTTAAAAGAGCAACAAAAGTTAAAAAACAGGTTTGAGTGTATCACTAGATACTACAAAAATATATTTAAAATCAGGTTTCAGTGAATCACTAGACACTAGAGACGATTTTAAAGTCAGGTTTCAGTGTAAAGAAGATCTTTTAAAATCAGTTTTAGTGTATAACGAAATACTAAAGATCTTTAAGGTAAGGTTTCAGTTAATAACAATATACTAACAAAGACTTTTAAAGTCAGGTTTCAGTGTACAGCTATATCTTTAAAGCCAGGTTTCATTGGACCTCTAGATACAAAGTCAGCTTTCAGACTACCTCCAGAAACAAGTCTCTAAAGTCAGGTTTCAGTATACCACAAGTTCCAATTTAAAAGTTAGTATTTTAAAGACAGGTTTTAGTGCACCAAATTGAATACAGTTGTTTACCAATACAGTTACTATTACAAAGGAAGAAATCACAATACAGTTACTATTACAAAGGAAGAAATCACAATACAGTTACTATTACAAAGGAAGAAATCACAATACAGTTACTATTACAAAGGAAGAAATCACAGTATCTGTTTTCACTACCTTCACTATCACCATGTCATACTGAAGGTAATGGCGCACTTCAACCTGACTTAAAAACTGATTCAGAATGACATCAGGGCAGGAAAATTTGTTTCCGAGTTACTCATCCTACGTAATATTTGAATGGTCATATTGATAAATTGTTAAAGAATTTATCTGAATTACTACTCATCCTGCATCAATGAGCACACGTCATGGTGAGCGGAAATTTTGGTGCCCCGGACATGTCAACCTGTCAAGAATAACAGAAAACATAAAATATTAACAGGTGTCCTACATATAAACCTGTAATATGAGTAACATATAATACACAGCTGCACATTTAACAACTACTGAAGGACTTTTACTACATATAGAGTACCATAATGCATGCAGTCTACTTACTTCTTGGTGACCTCCCCATCTTGGCCATCAATCCCACTTGAGCAACCTTTCTGGAAACCCTCTGGAAGCGAACATTTGAAATCTCTTCAACGTCAAAGTCTTCTTCACCGCCCTCCCGGATGATGGATTCTGTCCCGCTAAGCTCGCCGTGTTCTGGTTGGCTTAAACGCGATATGGAGTCGGTATCCGAGGATTCATGGAGGCTTGCGTCACCGATACTGTTGTGGCGAAGAGTTGGAGAGGGATTGGATGACGGCAAGGAATCCATGGAGAATGAATATGGGGAACCGTCCCGTGGGGTGGGGTAAATAAAATGTCCATCAATATGATCTTCATCATTACTAATAATTTTTGATTGAGGTTTACTGGCTTCTAAATTGTCAATTTGGTCGTCTTCTTTTTGACTGGCATCTATATCTTGTTTACTTTGGTCAATTATCACACTTACGTTGGATTTTGAATTACTTTCTTTTCTAACACGCTGTCTGTCTTTTGGAATATCTTCTTTACTTTTCACTCTTCTCTGAATAACAGTATCATTTATTTCTATAGTTACATCTTCATCTAACTTTCTAATTTGTTTGTCAACAGTACTCATATCTTTGCTTGATACTGTTTCTAACAAGTTATCAGCACTTTTTCGAAGCACCTGTTCTCTGTGTACTTGCACTTCCACATTTTCAGTTCGTGGTTCGACACTTTTCCTAGAAATATTATCGAGAGAATTTTGACTTTTGCTCCTCTGTTTCTCCTCTTGCTTTTTTTTGTCCAGAGATTCTTTTGTCCTTGCCACGTGTTTCTGTAAATTGAGCTCAGTATGAGATACAGCCTTTCTGTGTTGGTCTAGGTCAGGTTTTAAATCCCCACCTAAATTGACATCCACAGATTTTGACACAGAAAACTTACTTTCATCCTCCAGTCTATGAAAATCTCTGGCAGTATTTTGATCTATAGCAGCATATTTTTTGTCATCACTTCTTGGCCTAGTTTTAGGTCTTACCACTTTATTAGGATCGTCTGACGCTATATTCTCCATTTGATTACGAGCCTGAGGTTTGGGAGACCTTGGTGCAGGCTTTGGCCTAAAGTTGCTTGGAGAGGATTTCTTTAGTGGATCACCAGAATTGTCCGATGCTAATCCACGCTGCGTGGGTGATTCGATCCCTCTGGGTGAATCCAGTCTCCGAGCATCAAGTTCTGATTCTGTCATTGACAGAGCATTAGGAGAGTCTGTACTTCGTACTGAAGACGCAACTTCAACGTCAGAAGAAGAGCTAGAATCACTATCGGACTCGCTGTACCTACGTGAAGACACATACTTCACCTGATGTTCACTCTCCACTTCCTCCGGCTTCTTGGTACGTAGCACGCCGAACAACTGTGACAACTTGTGTTGGTCACCCTCTTTGGGGCACTCAACACCCCGCGCCCTACCGTGATCGTGAGCGGAAACACCATTACGTGCAGGTTTTCTGGACTGGTTGTTGTTAGCACTGGCGTTGTCGGCAGGTTGCTCATCTAGGTCTATACTGGTAGTTCCTGAAAATATAGCAAAAAAAAGAATTAAGTTTAAATATGCCAACGGTTTGAAGTTTAGTAAAAAGTAGTAAACTGACTAGGATAAACACAATCAAACAGTCTGGAACTATTCTTGTCATTGGTTAATTTTACGAGAAGCTTCTTTCTAGTAAGAAGTTTCACGAGTAATAATGACTGTAACTATTATTACTTTGTTTTTTCTCAACGTCTAGACTGCGACTTTTGATGAATTTGACGAGTGTTGCTAGACGCCAAATGCAGAAAAAATGTCTGTTAATCTCTCAAACAGCAACCAAGGGGAGTTTGCTCCAACTGGCCCCTGGCATATATTTATGGATTTAAAAAGCATAATTATTGTATAACAGATTATCTTAGCAAGAAAACTCTCAATTTAAGTGCATTTCTGGAAGGAAATTTAGAGAACATCTAATTAGCCTGAAAATAAAAAAAGCATTGTAGCGACACTCAGTAGTAGTCCTTATACCTGCCAATACTTCATCTCAAAGAGACATTCGGCACTGCCAGTGTATATCTGATATTCCGCATTGATGCCTAAGGCCATCCTTAATAAATAGTTTGTTTGCTGCTTTTGGCAGGGTTGCTTACTAAGGTATTTAATTTTTTAAGACACTTAAAACATTATGAAATTAAACATAAATATTCTGAAGATAGTAACAAAAAAAAATAATCTCGAATTGCTATTATTTTGCCCTTTTTTAGTGGATAGGTAGGGAAACAGCGAACCAAATTTTTGTTTTAAGAAACGTAAATAATTCATATACTGTGAAATCGTTATTCACTGCACCTTTCGTACACATTCAGAAACTACACATGTAATTTACTTGTTACGCGCAAAGGTCAATAGCTACTACGGCGACAATGAGTAACCAATCGGTGACGAGAGTGACAACTACTCATTATATATTCACACTTGTTTACATTCAGCGAGGAATGGGGCGGAGTTGAACACACGATGACATTGCGTCGGTGTGGATGTTATTCCATGCTCAATCGTGAACGGCTGTATATTTCGTTGGGGATTTAATTTCGCGTATTTCGTGGTTGACTCAAGCCGCGAAATCAAATCCCCACGATTATAAATGTCCAAGTGTTTGAATTAAGTAGTATGTGTACGAAAACTGCTTCAACATTTGTTCCCGATTGGTTATGTATTGCAGTTTTATCAATACTTACTGAACCTGGTTGTTTGTTGCAGATAAAACGTTTATCATCATGTTTGTATGTATTGATATGATAATAAAAAAATAAAAACTTGCTTGTTTGTTTTAATCTTTTCAATACCAGTATGTATGCCTATGTGTTGACACACCTGTGTTTACGCAAGCAGACTAATACATCCATTCACGAATGATATTTAATTTTGTTATCGTTGTCATCATCTACAGAGTACTGACCTTTAGAGGTCGACAATTTAAATTGAACACGTACAGATTTGATATATTTTATCAACAAAAAATAAATACTAATAGCAAACAAAACTGCATGCAAACATAGCAACATTTGAAACACAATACAGTTAAGACTTCCGTGTTTACAGTTAGACTTCTGTGTTAACGAATCAATTAGTACTATTATCGTACAATCAAAACAATTACCTTGTTAACACCCCTTAATTGATGTATCGCCATTCATAATATTCATGAGCTAATTATAGCTGTTGGCCAATAAAATCACAGAGATTTGACACATTGACGCAGGTGTCCGCCATTTTCTTCCCAAACAAACAATGGTGTCAGAAAGGGTAAAAATTAAAAAAACAAAACAACGGGAGATCACACAATATCACCCGCCGAGTAAGTGTGTTCAGTGTTAGGTGACCTGGGTTAATTGTTTATTAGGACAGGTCTGACGTAATCGCCAGACAGCTCTGCCAATATGCAGCCTGGGGACGTGTTTGCACTTACAAATCTGGGTTAAATTTATCGATAATGCGTTTTTAACATACAGTGCTTTTTTAAAGAATTTTTTTTCCAAAATCAGAAATGCGCGAAATTACATCACCTCGAAACAGTCTTTTTGAAAGAATCGCGAAATTTAATCCCGGTGAAATAAAATGATTTCACAGTATAACAAAGTCAACAATTTCATACATTCTGTAATCAGTTTTATGTGAAATATTCAAGGTCTCTGTGGCCGAGTGGTTAACGACGTTGCGTTGTAAACCGTCCCGCCTCTCACTGCTACAGGTTCGTATACCACTGGGAGCTCGACTTGTAAGTGAGGAAGTGTTATGATTTGTACGGGTGGCGGGAGGTGTACAGTACTGGTTCTACTCAGGGATTTGTGGCGCCACCTCCACCACAATTTTTTTTTTTTACATTTTTGTTTATGCAATGAAGATCAATAAATCTCGGGAAAGCACTCAGCTGACATTATATGCATCATTATTTTTGAATTTACATGCTTCACCTTCAGTCAGTTATGATATGCAAAATGTATCATGCAATGCTGATAGTAAAACATTGTTGCTCAATACGTCAAATGGAACTATAAATGAATAAATATACTTTTTTTTTTAGAAACTCAAATCATTTCCCCGTTTTTACTTAAAGAACATTTTGTTTGTTTGTTTGTTTGGTGTTTAACGTCATTTTTCAGCACCTTTTAGGCTATGTATGATGGTAGATTTTTTGTGGTGGAGGCAGACCACTCACTTATTCCTGGGTAGAACCAGTACTGTTTACCTTCCAACATCTTTAAGAATCCACACTTTCTCACTTACAAGTTGAGCTCCCAGCGAGATTTGAACCCACAGCAGTGAGAGATGAGAAAGTTTACAAAGGGATTGTAAAGAAAGTAATTCAATAATTTCCAGCAATGCATGCATCTGCATGATTTCGTTAAACCATTTTATTGTGCAAATATTTATTAATTGTGCAATATGTAATAAAATGGTGCTGCCTGATTTTACATTTCCATCATGCATTCAGTGTTAGGGCAGTTGTAAATCAATATGCAAACACAAATCTGCTGAAAATATAAAACAAGAAATGAGTAGAACTGATGGGTGCTCTCCGATTAAAAGTATATATATACAGCCCACGAAATTTCGGGCAGCGCAATTTGCATCCATTACACATCAGCTTACACAAATCGCTCTTAATGGCATGTATGACAGCATTTGATGAGGGAGGAAACAGGATAATCCTGAATTAAGACAACCCATATGTAAGCACTTACCGAAAATCGTTTGTAAACAATGTTCTATTTCTTAAATCTGTTTTCTTGTCAATTATAGAATGTAACTAGAAAGGTGTCACCTGCCATATGTTTATTTCAATGAATTATGAGCTTGGTTAGGTTGTAGATTAATGTTTTATGAAAAGGGGCGTAACTGCCAAAATAGAAGAGTTATTGGCATGTGTTACACTCGTTCCTTCATTTTGGTAAGAAGACGATATTCGTGAAATTTCACAAACATCAGTCAAATACTTTTCAAGTTATGGCCAGTTATGAGCTTGGTTAGGTTGCAGGTTCAAGTTTTATGAAAAGGGGCATAACTCTGCTAAAATGAAAATCAGAGTTATTGGACATGCGTAATGACATTTCTTGAAGTAAGCTGAAGATGTGTGTGAAGTTCCATGAACATAGGTCAAACACTCCTTAAGTTATGGCCAAAGTTTGGTTGCAGGTTAAAGTGTGACAGACGACCGACGACAGACAACGGATGATGAAACGATAGACAAAAAAATCCCTCAGTGTCTGCCATGCTATGCAGGTGACACAAAAATCACTCATCCTACAGCAAAATTATTGTTTTCAACTGAAATCTAAAAACTTCAATTACTTGATAATTCATTGTAAAAAATTTACTTTCTCTTAAATCTGAAACTTTTTCTTGCCAATATAGTATGTCAAGAAAGCAAACAATATAGACATTTCTATGAGATATAAAGCAATTCTTTGCATCACAAACTGATAGTGGACAAGCTTTTCTCCTGATCGATCTGCAATTATTAACGATTAATAATAAAGAAGAAAACAGAACTTTCTCAGATCAAGATAACAAGAAAATATAAATATTTTTCTCAAATTAAGATCGTTTGTAAAGATGTTTTTATCGAGACTGTTGTATCCTACTGGCCGTTCTGTATCGATAACAGACTGGTTGCTCTATATCAACAACAGACTGGTTGCTCTATATCGACGAACTAAATTCAATCTCTCGAGCGCACCATTATGGCAATCATCTTCAATGTGCTCTCCAAGAAGTACTTATCACAATTAATGGGACAGAACAAAGACATTTCTGATGAAAAGTCTGTCTACGTATCTATACTGAACAAACAAAGATTAGCACCACTATTTAGTGACATAAGATTAAATGTGAACACTGATATAATTGTTTGAAGATATTAGAAATGCTATGTTAGGATGTGGTTTTCAAAAAAAATTGTTATTTTACTATTTTCTAAAGGAAGTATCAGAATTGCCTCCCATATATATTAAAACCAACTTATTTCATTATACAAACGTACTGCTTTGAACAAATTTAATGTTTGGCCTTGACAGACTTGCCCATTCTGTCATTGTTTAAAAAACGCTGAAATGTGTTCACAAGCGATTGTTATTCTTAACAAAAACATTCCAAATTTCGTAATTTAAATTACCTCCCTTTTCATTGAAATGAGACTGATTTTCGATAACCTATAAAAGCATGTTCATATCATATTTGCTCTATTTTTATCACCGACATTGTTTATAAATAACTTTGTAGCACTATTATTGGTCATATCTATGTCACTTTATCATTGACCCGAACATACATGACTTTGTATCTTGTCTTTGGAAATGACATGCATTTTATGCGCTAAATTTATTTCGCTCAGTATATGTATTGGTGTAAGATGTAATCGTATAAACTGTAATATGGAAAGATGAATTTATATAAAAGAAGGTTCAAAACGCTATTAATATATCAGTAGATCAGGCTGCGGAAAAAAGTATTTTGACAAATTTATTATCTTGTTTCCATGGAAACACCAACGATTTTAATATTAGAAGTTATACATGTACCATATGTCTGTATCAAGATGTAGGAAGATACCCTTTAGTGGTTCTTAAGTTCCAGAAGCAAACAGGCAGGCAGACGGCCAGAGACAGACAGACAGACAATTTAAATTTTATGCCAACACCACAACTTAAACTGCATGCCAATCATAGCTTGTTAGCATGACAACAGATGGGCCACCTTACAAAATCTAGGTCTATGGTGGAATGACAACAGCTAGATGGCATGACAACAGATGGGACAACTTACAATAACTAGGTTCATGGTGGCATGACAACAGCTAGATGGCATGACAATGGATGGGTCAACTTACAAAAACTAGATCTATGGTAGCATGACTACATCTAGATGGCATGACAACAGATGGTCAGCTTACAAAAACTAGATCTATGGTGGCATGACAACATCTAGATGACAGCTAGGTATAAGGCAGGCATGCCAACACCTGTCGTATTCCTTGGACAACAATCAATAAAAGTAAATTTGGTAATCAAGAAACAGCCCCGCACGACCCCAGCAATATGTCACAAGAATTAAAACAACAGACAACAGCAAGATATAACTAAAACTAAGACACATGGCATAAAACAGAGTCACTTTATAGCAGCAGCTTGAAGTCACATGACAATACTATCAAGTCACATGACCACAGCTGCAAGCTTGAAGCCACTATTATAATACAACATCAAGTCACATGGCAACAAAAGTGCAAGTCACATGACAATCACCTGACACCTGTGCAACAGATTGAAGTCACATGACAATACCATCAATTCACATGACAACAGTTGCAAGCTTGAAGCCACTATTATAATACAACATCTAGTCACATGACAACAACAGCAAGTCACATGACAGTCACCTGACACCTGAGCAGCAGCTGCAGCAGCATCAGCTATGAAGCTACGGAATCTCTCCAACATGTTGGCTCCTATGGGTCGTTCAATAGGCTCGTCCTCCACCTTGGCATGTTATGACTGCACAAAATGGAGAAGTAGAGATTTTAAATGCATAGTGCAAGATGGCTGTCTACACAACAATGAAAGTTTGAATAAAGTACAAAAAAATGTGTTATTTTAACTCTACCTACATAAATCACATATTTAAACGACCGCATGACTGTAACTATTGTTTCTTTCATAAGCAAAAGGCTATATACTAGATAGTATCAGGTTATATATGAGCATTTGGCTGCATAAAGAAAGACATACACCTACCCCTAAGTAAAATATAATTAAAAATCCCTTCCCTATTTAAAAATATATAGACACGAATCGGACAAGATGGAGAGAAACAATGTAATCTTATTGTCCATCTGCTCCCAAGTTCCACTAGTAGGGGACAAAGAAAGATGCCCACAGCCATGGTCCTCTTGGAATGCTTATAGAAATAAATTTCACATGAAACATCAACTTAAAAGCATGCCTATCACTTCAGAGTAGAGATTCCATATCAACAGCCTAGTTCGGTAACATGATTTGCTTCCCTGTAAGGGTAAATCATCAGAGCTTCTGGGGAGCAAATTATACTTTTCTTATCTCACAAAAGCTGAAGTACTTCTAAGGAAACATTATTTTGGGAATGAAAATTATTGTCATTTTCAATATCTAATTCAATTCACTTTTTTTACGCTTTTCTTATCTCATATTACGCTGAAGAGCTTTTAAGGGAACATAATTTTCAGATGTACTTATCAAACTCTGTTTTACATCTAATGACTCTGGAGGCAAAGTGATCACAAACTTCTTATTTTTTAAGTCTTTTGTCATCTTGGATTTTGCAGGAAGACATTATATTAGCAAGGAAAAACAAGGCATCAGAAGTAATGTTCCTGTCAAGTTTAATTAACATATAAAAAAGTCAAAGCCAACTAGCGATCACATGATTGTCTTATATAATCTTTGAAAACAAGTTGAAATTTCATGGAATTTATGTGATTCAGGTGGCCTTAAATGGTTTTAAGGAATAAACATGTAGTAAATTAATTCTTATCTAATCGTAGAATCTACATGTATTAAACAGTTACCTAATCCTTCAGTGTTCTCCAGAAAATATGAAGTAGTAGGTGAAAAAAGTAATTGTAGTAGGCGCAGTTGCACACAATTTGAGCCGCAAAGCGTTTGCGGCGAGGAGGTGGGTGTGGGAGGGGTGTCCCCTTCCACTAGGGGGGTTTGGGTGGTCTCCCCCGGGTTTTTTTTAATTTGAAGGTGGAAAATGGTGATTCTGGTGCATTTTACACTCATTTTTCATTGGTCTGTAAGGATATGTGCTTTTATATGTACAAAGATAAATAATGCTAAATATTTTAATTTTATTTTTTTTTTTGTTTTTTTTTTGAGAAAAGTAGTCGGTGCTCGGTTCTAGAGTAATAGGCGATATCGCCGGCCGCCGGGCTTCTGGAGAACACTGATCCTTTAGCTGAAAAAAATGGATGAAAATATTATTGCCGACACCGTGAAGCATATTTATATAATCTGACCTTACAACAACTGCCCAATGCTGACAGTTTTATAGTTGTGCGACATCTTAAATAATGTACGCTTCATAGATCTAATTTTAGCCCTTACCCCACTAAGCACAACTATAAATTAGCCTTTGCGTTCATTCTCAACCCAGATCAGCCAGTGAGGTTTTACAATGTCTGATTGCTGCTCTGTCATTTTCCCCAAAACACCCCTTTGTCACATAAATGGAATGGTCTTAATTCAAAGAAAGAACAGTCCATTATATATATGAAGTGGTTTAAGGGTTAATTTTCTTTGGGATTAGACATAGACTCCTCTATACTGATTGGTCAAGATAAATGACCAAGGAAGAAATGTTACCTTAAAACAACTCGTAAACCATGAAAGTGTGTCCATGGGACATGACTATGCCCTGAGCTTTAGAACTGCTGGTCGCATGAAAATGGACTTTTAACGAGAACTTGTAATGTAGTACCGTTTTTGTGCGTAATTGTATACATACGGACTAGACAAGTTTAACACTATAATGCCAGTTTCACTTTCATGGCAGGGCATATATCTGGTTCCACTTTCGTGGCGGGGCATAAAAATAAAATATTAGATTTCAAGAATGTCTACATGTTAAATCTGGGGCTACTTTTTGAAATCTCCTCAAACACTGCCAGTTTCAACATAAAACCAAACTTTGTGTTGGAAATGTTCGCAAACAATAGACATTCCAGCCGTGTGCAAAAATGAACATAACGTTATTATGCAAACTGAGTTTTCAATTGGTCGAGTCTCATGATTGCCTCTGACTGGTGGCTGGTTGCTTCTTAACTTCAGTTGTTATAGCTAATACCACTTGACAATTTGTTTGTAAATATTAGATATAATATCCATTAGGTACCTCGATTTATGCAGTTGCAACCAGACATTTTGATAACATTTTCTGGAAAATGGTTACAACAGTACAGACATCAGGCAGACCTAGAAAATAAGTTTTCTCCGGTTGTAGGGAAATAAATACAGGATTTAATATTCCTATGTACGATGCGAAGATTACACAAGACATCGATTAGATTTTCACGAGTTCTTTTATTCTGGAGATTGAAGGCGAGTGTTGCTTTTTTCATCCGTGAATGGATGCAAATGAGCAACTAATGTTCAGCATTGGTAATTTAATTTAACCATTAGCCTGCTAAGGTTGACAACAATAGCCTTTGCGTCCATTGTAAACCCAGATCAACCCACGAGTAACCCCTTTGTAACACAAATGGAATGGTCTAAATTTAAAGAAAGGACTGTCCATTATGCATTCATAGCGGGCTAAGGGTTCAAGACGAACAGAGTTGGCAATATATAAATATTGCATCCCTGTGAGGGTGACAGTGGATACTGTCAACCTGAGGAAAATAATGTCGACCGAGGCAAAGCCGAGGTTGACATCATTTTTCTGAAGGTTGACAATAATCCACTGTCATCCTCATAGGGATACAACATTTCTTTTATCAAGTTTTTTTGGGGGAAAATGAAACCTGTAAAAAAAAAAGGTCCATTTTGTTCTTATAAAATAGAGGATGTTTTTATTTTTTAAGCTAATTTGATTTAAATAATGCGTTATGGTCAACACAAATATTATTCATATCTTTAAGAAAATAATTGCACATTACATCACCATTTTAAAAATATAAAATTAATAACATAATATCTTCTAATAAAGTGTTCACCGATTTATTTCCGCATAACGTGTTTGTCATGGGGAAAAAAACAATATATCTATTATAAACTTGCTGTGACGTCGGATTTTATCATTAGAAATACATTGATTCCAAGATGATGTGATTGGGAGGGTAACATTAAAAAACAAGAGAAAAGCGCCTGGTGGCGTTAAAGCCGGGTTTTCCAAAATGTGAAAGATGAGTGACTGTGTGTTTGGTGACACTATTTAATAGAGCGTTTCTAGATAGATTCTTTTTTTGAGAGTGGGAGGATGCTTTAATGTTTAAAACCTAGTTTTCATTTTCAGCGCATGATGTTTGGTACATGTCAGTCCAAGTTTTATAATAATTGCACATGGCAATGCTGAGATATAAAAAATAATTGGACATGGCAATGCCGACATATAAAAAAAAATGTTGATGCCCGTATAACAACGTTAAAAAGGTTAACATAACATATATTTTGGAGAAAGTAGGTCATAGTGACCTAGTTTTCAGTGCTTGATGAGAGGAAGGTGCTGTTAAAATGTGATGATCGGAAAATGGTAATGCTGTGATATAACAAAAACTTAATTCCCCCTGCCCAAACTCGATTTTCCCCACCCCAAAAAACGGCTAAAAATGCTGCCCTAAAGTGAGGTTACTCCAGGGTTTGACAGTATAACAGTGTACGTCAGTGCGAAATATTAAATAGCAATCTATGGGAAATTAACATGGGGGATGTACATAAGGTATAATAAATAATAATGTGCGACTATGAATTTTCTATCTTTGGGGAATCCATAGAAATGTCATAAAATATGAAAATAGTTAATCTTTGAACATGTCAGGTATCAACTAACCCTCCATCTTAAACTTTATGCGTGCTTATCATTACGTGGTCTGAGTATTAACTTTCATACCCCATCCAACCCCTTCTCCTAGAAGCTGGGGTATGAAATAAAACCTTAATTTTGGCTTAAAACGATTGCATAGTGTACAATTAAAACATTTAATAGGTAATTTAAAACAGATTTAATCTATCATATTTTTGTACAACAAAAATGTTTTAAACGTGTTTTATTGTCGAAATATCCATTTTAAAATCCTTATATAATATAAGCTTTCCGAATGAAGGCGGGACCACGTAATGTTTTTAATTCCACTGAAATTGTATTTAAAGAACTAAAATATTTCTTAATACTTCCAGATTAATATCTGTACACTTTTATCTAGGCAGTGGAACACTTGAGAAAAACAAATACAAACATGATTACACAAGTATTGGTCAATACTCAGCTTTGGTAATGTCATTATCTACATTTATATATATTTTTTAAAAATAAAAGTACATTATTTCTGATTAAACTGATAAAAATAAACTAAGCCATGAATACCAAAAGAAATTTTACTGAACATATAATAAAAAAGATAAAATGAACATGAATTTGGGGGGGAATTCTACCGCTCTGCCTACCCCTCCAAAGGGATCTGCAGTGGCTCTATTCTTTGCCCCGTGACCAAACGGGGCACCCGGGAACCACACGGGTCATTTCCTGACAAGGAATCGCTATTTTAAAGTAGTAGGTAGAAAAGAATCTCAAAACGAGTGTTTTGAGTAAATAGTATCCAAGTGCTCAACGTTACTGCATGCTATTTATAACTTGGCCTGGTAAGACTTGTTGAAATTATAGTTATTAATTAGTGCGCATCAAAAAGGAAACTGTTAATGTTCCATCTATTTCTTTGAACCATTTCATATTTTAAATTTCATTTCATATAGCTTTCTGTTTTTTAAACAAATTTAGCCCCAAAGAGTGATCGATGTACCCACTTTAATTGTGTAGACATTTGGTGTGTTTTTTATGCCCTAACATGTGTAACACAGACCTCGAGATTGTCATGTCTTCCTTTAATGGTAATCAACGTGAGTGAGAGCTCATCCTTCATCTAGAGGCGTTAATATTCAAATTCATTAAATAATTGCTAATTGCTGATCAGGGAATATTTGATATGTCATCATACCTCGGCACTGAAACTTGCACGTAATACCATATTTTAAACAACAATATTGTATTGTCATTATAGAACCACATAAAGCATCGTTAGTGATCATCTGCAACAACAGTTCAAACCCGAAACCATTTACGTGTTTTCGCATCCTCCGTTTAATTTTGTTCGGTCAAAATTCCTATCGCTTTAATGTAATCCATGCTGATATACTGCTTTGTCTGATATACAATAACCAGACATCGTTTATCACAGGAAATAATAAATGAAACGTCAATGCTACAGTATAATACAGCCATAAATACATCTACACCAAATTAGCCAAAATAGTTTAACATATCAACAGATACATACACTGAACAAAGAGTGTGTGCCACACACAGTCCATTTGGAATTTGATTTCATGTATGCTTCAGGAAAAAAGAAACGCAACTCTGTATCTTCTATATAATTTATATTCTGCCCACTTAATTCTACATAATATTCCAGAGATATCCCAATATGTTTTGTAAAAAAAAGATTTACAGCTAGTTAGAGAACGGAGAAAATATGTGCTGTTGTAGACTTTTTAATCAATGTCACTACACTTTGTAACATGAACTTCATAAATGATCAAGTTTGGCTTTGTATATTTCAGTCAGGCCTCAACACAAATGGGGTCCCGGGATCCCGAGGACACCAAATTTTGGGGAGGGACACCAACTTTGCCAAGTTTGGTATTCCGACGGGCTCCTCAATTTCTGGGAGAGGAAATATTAAAATCTGCAACAAAAATTAAATTGAAGTTGCATTGTTTATAAATACATTTTCATCTAAATGCGGAAACCCTGGGTGGAGCATGCCTGATTACTCTAAAACTGTCATCCCTCAAGGCAAAATTCTCAATGGTTTACATTTTGGACATAAGGTGATGTGACTGTCGTAAGCGCCATCTGGTGGGATTCAATGCTGGGTATGCACACGCCTTATCCAATGAGATAAGGTATAGCTAAAGAACTGGCCAATCGCAGCATACGTTACAGTCAGTGTAACCCGTGTTAAAATTGTGACCTGACCGAAAATCATGACTTGATCTGCTTTCAAACTCTTTTTTAAATTTAATAAGACGGATCAAATAATTAAGAGTTGTTGTCTTAATTCTTCGAGAAGACTAACTCTAAGGCATTCAAAACACGTTATAGCATAAACAAAAGTTCATAGATGATGCAATAATTGAGCAATTTCTATCGAATATTGACTTGCCATTTTTTCCGGCTGAAAAGGAAAATTATTCTTTCATAGAATAAGTTACATATAGGCACATTTTTTTGGCATTGAAAAACATGTTTATGGATAAAATAGTTTGTAACTGATGACTTTTCGTTCAAATTTTGGTGATAATTTGCCGGACAAAGAAAGTGCGTAGTTCAGATAGTACATGATTTCGGATGCAGAGAATCAGCAAAACTGTACTGTGTTGTGTTTAACTTTTACAAATGGGGGAATAAACACATTGGTTTATATAATATAGACAGTATGGAGAATAAGCATCGTAGGAAGATATTTTAAATTTATGTGTGAGCTTAAAATTTACAAATTGATAGAAGGAAGAGCACTGAGTAAAAGACAAATACAATCATCCATGTAGGGCCTATATATATTTTTATTCTTCTATCCATGTGTAAGCCGTAAGGAGTGAATAAAGCAATCCACACTCTTATTGTGAAATGTGATTTCTCTGGAGGGAGAAGTCTCTTCTGACTAAAATCCAAGTTTGAACTCTGTAAAGCAGAGACATGTCATGGTCAGTAATCATCGGTAATTAAATCCTTGTCCATGTTCAGCGGTTTTTTTTTCACCATTTTGGGAATGGGTCCGTGACCGGTCAAATTGGGAAAAAACACGCGATTTTTCTCAAAATTGGGAAAAAAACGTGCTTTTTTTCTCAGAATTGGGGGGAAAAAATTACACAGAAAAGCAGAAGAAACGTCGAAAACCCTGGTAAAAAACTTTATTAAGAAGATAATTCTATAACATTTTACAATTTTGGGAAGAAAAATCTGGAATTTACTCAAAATTGGGGAAAATGCTATTTTTTAGCGATTGGGAACGGGTCCGTTTACCGGACCCGTCCAAAGAAGGGAAAAAAACGATGATGTTACATGCATCAGCATTTTCCAAACGCTTTGTTGCAAAACAGCATACTGAATGCTTTTCAATTTGATATGAAAATGAAAATTCAAACTATTAAAAAGCAGATCAATTTTATATGAACAGGTTAAATAATACTGTAGTTACATAAATAATGTGTTTTCAATGTTTTTTAAACATTTCCCTGAGATTTATACCTTGAACCTAGGCCTAAAAAAAAAATTGTGTGGTTCGGGTCACCCGACCCTACCTACGAATACCCGCCGACCAATTTTTTTTTTTAGGCCCTATAGAAAATGGCAGGGACTCCTACTTTATGGGAGGAACACCTGCTTTCAAACACCTGAGCCAAACGCGTATTCTATCAATAATGAAACTCTGAAGGAATAACATTTGCAGTGTCTATTCTAGGACGTGCGATGGCGCCATTTTCTACGAGATCGCGCTTTTTTTTTTTAACTTAATGCCCGCTGATCGTAGAAAAAAAAAAAAAGTGTGACAAATATGCATACGACATCATAATCTGTAAATTTCAACTAAATGGAGACAAATTCTGATTATTGTTTATCAGAGCTAGTCTTGATCATCTTGAACGCTTGATTGTAAATACAAACGTCACAGCATCACAGATGATCCAGACTAAGCATGTTAATTGTAGCAGAGTTACTGTTATTTGTGTATTCCAGGGTTAGGTGGCGCTAGGTATCATATGGCGTGCGACGTCACTCAATTTCAGATTGTACGAAATAATTTAGACGAAAATAAGTTTAGGACATGCTTGTTTTGCCTTGCGGTTGCAGACATTATTTTCGTTCGTTTTAAAATTTGCAAAATTGTTGTTTACAGTCACATGTATGGCAAATTTAAAAGGTATCTGTCAGTTCCTGTTTTTTCCAATTCCCCCCTGATTTTTCAATTATAGGGGGGAAAATCCCAGTCAGCACTTTTCGATTTCTAGAATAGACACTGCATTTGGTCTTTTTTTCCGTAAGGAAAGGTCTATTGTAGGCATATGTACCATTCGATTAACAGCAGCATGCTATATACATACAACATATAGTGAAAATTCCCCAGTTGTGTTTTCTTCCTTTTTTAGTATATACAATCAAATACGCAGAACTTGTATTTTATGTCAAACATGATTAAGGATTTCTTAGGATTTGTAACAAATTGCATCATTAGATCTCAAATTGCATCATTAGATCTACTATGGTGGAAGACAGGGAGAGCTAATATAGTAATGAGCATCTTCTGGCATCTTCAAGACTGCTTAACCTATAATGTATTGTTGAGCCATTAAACAACATCCATTATTTTTCTCCCAAACTACCGATGGATTCTTCATGTTATTTCACATGAAAATCACCAGGGGACGTAGTTATGGTGTTTTCAACAATACTTTTTCGTGAAATCCAAGTCATATGTCATGTAGCAAAATACACAAAATATTGAAATGAAATATGTTATGCCCGTATATATTCCTCTAGAACCTATGGGACTGATTAAATACCAATGATTAACAATATGTTTATTTGGTTTCAAAGAAATTTATTTTTAAAATTTCATTGATCAAGATGCCTGCCACCCTGGAACCTGTCACAGATGAAACTCTGCCTCCACAACGGCTGGTTCCCAAATACACACGCAAGTAAGAACATCAAGAAGAAGTCAAAGATTTCAGCATCACTGTAAATTAAAGTTTATTTTTAAACCTAGACTGCGACCTTGAACTTTGGATATAGGTAGTGTAAGCTAACAGTTGTCTGAAACAGATAGTTTTTATTTTTGTTTTTCAAAACATTTACTATACTTTTTCAACACATATAGTAAACCTGAATTTGACCTTGACCCCTTTTGTAATGGTAGGGTGAATTAACTTTTTTCAATACCTATCAGATGCAAAGTTTGATGAAGAATGATAAAATAAAGAGGAAATCAATTAAATGCTTGCGTAACGTTTTCGGCTTCACGGATGCATCATCAGAAGATCACAATTAATATATCCCCTTTAAGAAGTTGAAGGAAATAAAATACAAACTCACATGCAATTTACAGACATCAGCTTGATCTCCAGAACGTTAAACTCATCGGTGCTAATGGTTTACTGTTTCTGACAAGTCTGATATGATATTGATAAGGTTGTACCCTACCATCAATCTTCTAAAACACCAGAACTGTTCACCAGAGACCCATTTTATCACAGAGCCTCCATGCAATTAATGTTGTCATCTTTAGCAAGAGAAGCAATGGACAATGAATGTATAGTGTATCTGATGATCTGATTACCCAGTAAGCTGCCATTTTGATGAATGTGGTATTTAATGAGATGACAGTACATACTAATTGCCTGAAATGTTTATTCCCTTGTCAAATTGTGACTTTGAACCAAATTCCCACCCCACCTCTCGATTTTTGCCATCAATGTGTAGCTCACCTAGACTTGAAGGTTGAGAAGGCTCAGTGTGAGCTATTGTGACCCTCTTTAAAATGTTGTCCTCATCCACACTTTTGCTTAAACAACTTCTTCTCATAAACCACTTCAACAATTCTTTTCAGACTTCACATGAATGATGCCTAGGCCAGTGGCTTTCAGCTGGTTTGTTAAAATTAGGTCAAGGCGATATCCAAGATGGCCTCCATTACTATAAAGGGACTATGGTTAAAACCTTAACAAATCTTCTTCTCAAGAACCACTGAACATATGCTGACACTTTTTGTTATTTAAATGATTGCCAACCAGGCACTAACCTGCCTGTTCAAATAGTCTCCAGGGACAAAGAGGCCCTATCCCCACCCTCCCAACCTCCCTCCCTGGAGGTCCAAAGTTTGTATATGGAGATTTTGCTTCTTTCTTATAGGCTTGTATAAGAAAAAACATTTGAAAAAACTACGATCATATATTGCATGTAACATAAGCTTATAATCATCTATTAAGTCTGTTCAAATTGAACACTTTGTTCAAACTTCGCACAGATCAAGGCATAGGGTAAAGGTCTTTCATTTTCCCTGTAGCATAAACTTATGATCCTCAACCAAGTGTGGTTCAATGTTGACCTGGAGTCCCTGCCCCAGGGGTGACAGTTTAACATAGCAATATAAAGGAACATATTTAATGTCTTCTTCAATGAGCTTAAATAGCCAGACCTCATTTATGCAATTGCCTATAATGGACAAAGTCATCAGGTGAGCCATTTGGCTCTCTTGTTTCTATGAGTTCAATGATAGAATTTAAACTTTCACTTAGTTCATGGTATAATGATATCCTTCTTTAGACCTGACACACTACACTATATTTATTAGATGCATGTATTAACAGAAGAAAACAAAACTTGCAAAACAAAAAGGTTAAAAAAATTAAATATTTTGCCATCATAGATGTTAAGGATTTTTAGAAACACCATTACGTGGTCCGAGTATTAACTTTCATACTCCATCCAACCCCTTCTCCAAGAAGCGAAAACGGGGTTGGCTGGAGTATGAAATAAAACCTTAATTTCGGCTTAAAAAGTTTGCATGTTGTAAAATTAACACATTTAATAGGTAATTTTAAACAGGTTATCACATATTTTTTCAGTAAACAATGTTTTTAAACGTGTTTTATTGTCGAAATATTCGTTATAAAATCCTGCTAATATAAGCTTTCAAATCGCTTAATGGAATTAAGGCTGGACCACGTAATGCTACTCAACACACAGTTCTTACTTGTGTGCGTAAGTCATTTGACCTAGTAGAGCTAAACAAACTACTGAAATATCATAGAGCATTACGAAACACACGTTCTTTTCTTGTATGCATATAGTCATTTGACCTAAATGAGCTAATGCAATAACGGAAAATCATATACTGAACAAAAAAAAAACATCCGACTTTTTTGCTGGTATTTCCATAGGCCAGTTTTTCAGGGCGTATAAAAGCTTAAACAGCGTTTTAATAAGACAATGTCTGATATTTGTAAGCACACATAAGTACTAAATATCCCATTGAACAGTTTCAAATTTGCCAAGCAATAATCTTTTATGGATGATATGGATATGTTAAAGGGAGGTAATTTGATGTTGATAATCAAAAGCTGCCATCTACACAATGTGTTATTTGTGAATATTTTGATAAGGAACATATAGAGAATTTTGTCTCGGACAAATTTTTGTAATTTTTGAAGATTTAATTCGTTTTTGTAGCCAAAATGCATGTTTTAAGAAAAAGGGGGCTAACTCTCTTGTGTGATGAACTTTTCCATAACATCTCTGTTTGGTCTATTGTTGGCGGTCTATCTAATTATTCTTAAAACATCACTAATTGTTTCCTCTTTTGCTGTCTAGACAATCAGAATCAACATCAGCTGAAGTTTCTTTTTTCGTTCAGTATAGAGCATTCCTAAAAACAGTTCTTACTTGCCTGCATTTAGTCATTTGACCTAGTAGAGCAGCTAAAGAAATTATTGAAAAATCATAATATGACTAACATAAGAGTTAAACAGAGATCATGCGTGATTATATGCAGGAATTCATATGTTCTGTCTCGCTAACTGGAGATGATCGATCATAGAACCTGTATTCAAGACAGAGATATATTTTATTGCATGATCGAATACTCCCGAATATTACCAATTCAAATTTAGGATCTACTTTATGAAATTACTGGGTTTTTATATGATTATGATGATCAACCGTTTTCTGAGATAATCTCCTGATCTTCAACAAATTATTGGATTCAAATTGTGAAACCTACTTTATATAATTGAATCAATGTTACAAAGGGTCCCGAGATATAGCAGTGAGTGCTTGTCGATGTTGTTCTCCATTTTATATCATTTATGTCCACAAACTCCATGCAGGCTTAAACGATACCAATCACCAACATGCTAAGTATAAATTTTGCCAAACATAACGTATTTCCCCTTACAACAGGGCCTACCCTAACAGTAGCCCCCACCACCACCTCACCTCACCACACCCACCTGCCTGCCCCCACCTTTTCAAAAACAAAATTTAAAAAAAATCATAATAAATAACAAGAAATCCGCGGATTCACATGTCTTACCTAACGGGTAAAAAATAAATGATGCTTAAAGGTGAAATATAGCGTGTCTTTTGAGCATATATTCTGAAATATATGTATATAATATACAATCAGTTCAAATCTTACACTTATTGGTTATCCCGCTTTGTCACAGTAGCCAATTATACATCATAGCACACACACTCCGAGTTTCGCCCTTTTTGAAGACAGGTAAGTGGCCCGAGACCTGTGACGTCATTGGTACTAAGTAATTAGCGGCTTCGCATTAAGTCTGCATTGTCTATGTAGGATTACGTTTTATGGTACGTGTTAAAATGCCGTGTACCTTTGCTGGGTGCAAACGTGTGCATACAAAAGGACAATATAATAATATCAGTTTCTTTCGTGTTCTAAATCAGGTTAATGATTAAGATTCGAAGTGTGGGTGGACCGCTGCCGACGAAAATTGCCCGTCTCGTCAAAAAAGTGGGAACCTTCGAAAGACACGCGAGTTTGTAGCAACATTTTGAGTTGGATTTGTGGGAAGTCCATCCTTTGGTTTCTTTTTAGTTGAATTTGGAGAACAGACGGCCATGCCGATTAAAAAGACAGTGGTACCAATCATATTACAAAAATTAGAAGTGCCTAACCCCGCCGTCTCCGAGCCAGTTAAATTAATAAATGAGGTAATGTAAAAGTTTTTGTTCTATTATCTTAGCACTTCATCAGGTATACGTATAATAAATTGAAGAAAGGCATATAGTCTTAGATATTTATACACAATGTGATTGTTTAGCTGTTGAATTAGAAGCATGCATCCTTACGTGAATCAGTCAAGAGCTGACGGCGCTAATATAATGTAGCCGTCTTTTTCAAAAGATTGCTAAAAAAGTTTCAGTATATAAATTTAAATGAATCCGGTGAAAGAAACACTGTGAATTTGTTTCAATATATATTTTGTAGGTTTATTTATTTTTTAACTATATACCCTCTTCTGCCATATTCTGCCAATAGTGTTATAGATCTATATCTATTTATATATCGCCGTCCGTCTACATATATCGGTCACTGGATTTAAAAAAATATGACAAAATACAAGGCAGAAAATTGATAATGTTACTAGCTATAATATTACTTCAGTAATGTTTTATGGCAAAACAATAACGGATATACGTTTTATATTATGGTAAATTTGATCTGTTGGGTCTGTTATTTCGATCTCTACATGTACATAATACATAATATCGTGCTGATAATATATTTGGCTATATTATTTAGATCATAGTATGTTTATCTCTTTGTGCGCGATAAACTAGTTTCCCACGCATCATAATTATATCGTCTTGTGCAGTACGCGGCTCGCCGCGGCGGTATGATGATTAGACCGCTCACGGAATTGCAATAAACAGGAAATGTGTCATAAAACTATGTTTCCCTCAATGTAGCGTGCTTTTTTCATATACCGACGTATGTATCCTAATTAGGCTGTACTTCAATAGGGCACCACAGTAGTTGATTAGTCGGTGTGTGGTATACTGTTAGTTGGGGGCACGTGGAGAGCGTGTCATACTGCAAATCCAAATCTAATACGTGCCACTCCTCGAGTGTTTTGGTCACCAGGTGGCGGGGACTTACGGCATATATATATATATATACTCCCTGGTATTATATAAATAGATGCCGTGTCATTTATTATGTTGTTTTTATTTTATTTACGTACTAAATATATTTGTTCAATGTCTACTTTTCGGCAAAAGTAAAGTCCTTATTATCTGACGCTCGTATTAATGTACATGTATTACACCATGTCCATGTATTCGGAATATACTGCATTTCGCGCTTAGTGTACATTCCTCAACTTTTATAACCGGTAACCCATGTTTTTTGAAAATAACACGAATACTAAAAACTGGAAATCACCGAAAAACATACCAATATTTTATTAAGTTTATCAGCAATGGAATCTGGAAAAAGGATAACATTGCTAATAAACTTAATAAAATATTGGTATGTGTTTCGGTGATTTCCAGCTTTTAGTATTTGTGTTATTTTCAAAAAACCTTGGTTACCGATTATAAAAGTTTAGTAGTGTATATGTACCAAGATATGCGGTGTTGCCGGTGACTTACTGTCAGAATTTTGATAAAAACAGTTTAATTCCGACATTTTCATACACACTATATACTTCTTTTGCGTGCTTTCCCTATGTACTAATGGCTTTTTTGTTCCCAATGACGTCACTCCCGGTTATACGAGGAAGAGTTTTCCCCCTTAGATTTTTTTCGATTTTTAAGCAATGCCAGTGTTCGCCTTTTCGATTTTTATCTTTAAACACATATTTTCACTAAACATACATCAATAGCATAGTAAACATCATATTTATAATGATATTTAATAATTAAAAACATATCAACAGCGGATTTGTTGATTTAGGACAATGTTCATCTTTAAATGAAAGTTTGTAAACATTTTAATAGCTAAAAACAATGGAGTTTACAGTTTGCTGAGATGACATTTAAGTGCATTTGTTTTAAAACAAAATGCCATTCTATAAAATAAAAATAAAAAATCAATAAAAAATCATTAGCTCTAAAAAGTAGGTCAAGATCATAGATGAAATCCATGCCTCCAAAAAGATGCACTACTCAAGACACAACTATGTAAAATAGAATGTTTTTTCTTCCAAAGATTAAGCTATAAACCTAAGGTTTAAAGCATCTAGTGCATAATTATAGTTCATGAGACAGTGATGTAAATGTAACAATTAAAGTTATCTGCCCTTCGCTTGGATGGTGAAGGTCACATCCACATTTGCTTTTTGACACGTTGGGGTGTACTATCTAAGGAACAACTATTATAAGCAAAGTTTGAAAGGTCTAATGCATAAAGTTTGTGAGAAAGTGACCTAAACGTAAAAGTTGAAGGTAAAAATTATAAGGTTATCTGCCCTTTGCATGGAGGGTCAAGGTCACGTGACATCCACATTTGCTTTGACACATTCCGATGTACCACCCAAGCTACAACTATAAGCAAAGTTTGAAAGGTCTAGTGCATACAGTTTGTGAGAAAATGACCTAAACGCAAAACTTGAATGTTGACGCCTTCGCTGCCTTCACTGGAAAAGCAACACCTATGTCTCTTTCTTTCTTCGAAAAGGCAAGACAAAAATCTTCAAAATTCAATATAATTTCAATCTCTAATTAGTATCCAAAAATATCCCCCCCCCCCATGTTGCATATCGCCCAAGCACTACTATTAGGGTAATACTATAAGTATCATATGATTCTTACATGATTCTCATATATCACCTAATCTATCATACTTTTATAAAAGGGGCAGTACATATGATTCTTAGATACCACTTCATGAAACAGAGCTTAACATGCATTGCATACCACTTCATGAAACAGAGCTTAACATGCACTGCATACCACTTCATGAAACAGTGCTTAACATGCATTGCATACCACTTCATGAAACAGAGCTTAACATGCACTGCATACCACTTCATGAAACAGAGTTTAACATGCATTGCATACCACTTCATGAAATAGAGCTTAAAATGCATTGCATACCACTTCATAAAACAGAGCTTAAAATGTATTGCCTACCACTTCATGAAACATGGCTTAACATGTTTTGCCTACCACTTTATGAGAAATAGCTTAAAATGTCTTGAATACCAATTCATGAAACATGGCTTTACTTGTCTTGCCTTCCACTTCTTGAAACTAGCTTACCACTTAAAGGAACAGAGCTAAACATGTATTGCCTACAACTGCAATGAACAGATATTTTGGCATAATACTCCAAGAAGCATGCCTTCCAACTTTATAAGAAGTAGTTTCTACAAATTTGTTTTTTAAAAATCAATTTTTTAGCCATGGCGGGCGTCTTGAATTTCCGGCCGACCTAATTGAATTGAATGTTGTTTAACAGCTCATCAACACAATATAGGTCATTTAGAGCCGCCCCTGAGAGAGGGGAAGGATACATAGGAATCCGGGAACCGTGCCCTACTCTTATTATCGAATAGATTCTTTAACGTGCTCGGAGGATAGACCGATACAGGGGACTGCCCGGTTTACGTCCCCATCTGACGGACGAGGCTAAGGAAAACTGTCTTGCTCAAGAACACACGTACGAAACTCAGTGGCACCACAGAGGATTGAACCCGGGGCTTCCAGTTACAAATCTGCCGCGCTACCGACTGCTCCATGCCTCCCGACCTAAAATTTTCCTAGGATCAACTAGACATCAAGAGCAACATTTCTGTTAAGTTTCATGAAAACCCTTCAAGTAAGTTTCAGAGGAGTAGTCGCTACAAGTTTTTACTATATAACTCTATGTAAAGATGGCCACTGGCAGCCATGTTTAATGACGAATCAAAATGATTTTCGACAAGGACCAACATCGTCAGGCTGATCATCAATGTATTGCCTTCCATCAGCACTTACTGCATGCATTTCAATAACAAGATATTTAATATCTAATTTATAGGATCTAATAATGTGTATTGATTTTGATTTAAAGGACAACTTATGAGGCTAATGAATCTCAAATTTAAATTGCTTGCCTAGAAACCACTCGAAGAAACTTAGCTTTATGCAAAAAGTGATTCTGTTAAGCCATTGGGGAAACAATTGCTGTCATGTGACCAGCTTATCAATACAAGTAACAGAACTGGATTCTAAAGTTAGTTGATACTATTAACACTATTAATTGCCAGCACACCTCAAATTTATAACGGAGAGTGGGAATTTAACTGGATTTTATAGTCGCACCAACAGCTAAGGTCTTGTGGAGACTTTCCAGATTCCACGTTGGTGGAAGACCCAAGGTGCCCCTCCGGGCAATTTTCGTGCACAGGCAGGCACAATGGTAGAACCACCGATGTTTCGCAAGTCAGCTGGATAGCTTCTTCACATAAAGATTCCTAGGCCCCTGAGAGATCGAACCTACAGCAGGGTGAGGGGCAAATGATGTCAAATCAGAGACTCTACGGAGAGTGGGAAAAAGACATGGTAAAAAGTTAAAAATACATTATGCATGGAGTTCAAATATGTCACATTTAATAATCTTTCACTCCATGCAATCACGACCGTGTCTTCTTGTAGCAGTGTCTTGAATGCTCATCGTTATAGTGCTGCCACATTTGAATACCACACCGATGACACAAGTCATGACAGGATACCCCACCCAGTCACATTTTACTTGAAATGGGTTGAGGCAAAAAAAAAAAAAAGGTCTGTTTCTGGTCTTTTCCCCAAAAAAATTAGGGTAGGTAGGTTGGAAAATCTTTCTTTTTTATTTTTTTATTGTTTAGAATTAATCCTTACTATACTAAATTCAAATCAAGAACATCAAAAGCATGTTTTCTTGAACATATAATTATTACATAATATGAGTGTGCCCTCACAATTTTTTATTTTTTTGGCCTGACCAGACCCTAAGGCTCGACCATGTATTATTGGCTGAACCTCAAGTAGGAGAGCTACTATGTTATGAAGTCCTTGGTGTGACCTGGTCAGGGACTGAACCTACAAACTCTCGCGTGGCGGACTGACGCTCTACCGTGCCACCAAATATGTGAGGACGGATGAATCTGTAAAAAAGTTTAAGAAGGTCAGTCTGGTAGATCTTTGAACCTGAAGATTTGTTTGTTTGTTTGTTTGAATGGTGTTTTACGTCATTTTTAATTAGCATTTGTTAGGTGAGAGAAGCAAAGTCGTCAACTCATCGGCTCTAGCTATAGAAGACTATAAGAATCTTTCATGGGTATCCAACACGAGGTATAACGTTTTTATCGGGACTGAGGCTTTGTCGAGATTTCCCTATCTGAACTTGATACCCATGATTCATTCTTTTTCTTGCATATCATTTATACTCTGCGCGTAAACGTCACCACTTACTAATGTTTTGCATGTTTATTTACACAATGACTTGCAACTTTCAATGTTGTTAGCCCACGACTTTTATCTTCTCCCATGTGTAAGATCAGGCTTTCCATCCCCGTACAGATAACATGTATGCAAGAAATGGCTGTTATTGTGGTTGGCAATTCAATTAAAGAAAGCAAGGTCGTCAACTAATATAGGAGGCTTTGCTGAAATGTGTGCTACGGTAACTTAAATTGAATCTGCAATTAAATCATGCAAGCAGAGGATTTCTCAATTTCATCTCAGATTATTACATGTTCCCTTTCAATAGAATTAATGGTGTTCAATTTTCACTTGCATCTAATTCTGATCAATATGCATGTCTTTAACAAAAAACTGAGCGCCTCTGTGGTCGAAGGTTTAATGACGTTGCCATTGTAAACCTTCTCGCCTCTCACCGCTGCGAGTTTGAATCCCACTGGGAGAAAGCGTCACTTCTTACGGTTGGCGGGAGGTATACAGTACTGGTTCTACCCAGGAAAAGTGGGTCATCTGCCTCCACCACAAAATAAAATTGATTGTCATATACATGTATAACCGTACATGTGTTGAGAATGATGTAAAACACCATACAAACAAACTGTCGAAGGGGAACAGGAATGGGACATTTCACTTTGTGAAAGCGCTGGTATAAGGCCTAAAAAAAAAAAATTGTGTGGTTCGGGTAACATGTTCAAAATTGGTAGGTAGGGTAGGTCGGATTTCTTTTTTTTTTTTTTTTTCGAAATGGACCAAAAAAACGTCAGGTATGTACTATAATTACTGTGAGTTTATATTGTTATTTTTTTTTTTTTTTTTTAAATTTTTTTTCGAAATGGACCAAAAAAACGTCAGGGTAGGCGGGTTTTCGTAGGTAGGGTCGGGTGACCCGAACACACAATTTTTTTTTGTGGCCTAATTAAATTAACTCAGTGATGGACCTCTTGCAACAACTTGTGCTTTAATTCATTCAGAAATTTTGATACCATTTTCACCAACAGGCAATTCAATTTAACCTTAAAATAATGCATCTAAAATAATAGAAAGGACTTCTTCCATTCTTGAAGATTTACAATCAAACATAAACACAACAACAAATTGGATAGGATATGAAATGTGCAGAGAACATGATTAAATGGCTGAGATTTAAATAAGTCATGAAGTCAGTAACATTATTGAATGACTGAAACTAAATAACTCATGAACTATTGCGCTTGGTATTTAATCAATCATAGATCAACAGAGGTACTTTAAAAACTCACAAGATCACAAGAGATGTAATTAAGTCAAAGAAAGAAATTATCTCAAGAATTAAGATACGAATGAATAATGTATTTTTGTTTCAAGTGATTTATATGTAGAGCTCTTAACTATACTGAGCAAAAATAAAAAGTATTCCTATTATATAGACAGCAAAACAGGAAAAAATAAATGATGTATATAGAATAATTAGATTGATCACCACCAAACAATATATTTTTTTGTAAAGTTCAGTACACAATGGTGAAGTGTGCTTAAAAACATCAAACACTGTTTAATTTAAGCGCTGTTCAAGCTGTCCCACGCCCTCATAAACTGGTCTATGGGAATACCAGCAAAAAAAGGGGGTACTTTTTTTTGGTGAGTATATAAACCCAATTAAGGCCATCCTTAAAAAAGTATTTGTTTGCTGTGCTCCGACCGACCGTCTAAAAAGGCAGCGACCAATTATTTATTTTTAGCCTTTTCGGATTTTTTTTTTTTGAAAAAATTATTCGTAAAGAAATATTAATGAGGTTATCCACAGACTGCATTATCATACATTGAGATAGGAAAAAATGCTTAACCAGGACTGGCAAAAAAAAAAAAAAAAAAAAGGAAAAAAGACCTACCTACCTTAACCCACTTAAAAAATTCAGGGTCGGAGCACAGCAAACAAATATTTTTTTAAGGATGGCCTAAGTCTTCAAGGCATCATTACTGGTTTCGGTGAAATTTCAATTATTGGCTTTAAAGCTTTCATCTTTATTCTGCAAGCAAAGCGCATCATTTCCGATCCCATTAGATACTTATGCCCTCAGCAGCCATTTTATCAGCCAACAAGCAGTAATAATTTGTTTTGAGCAGTTCAAAAAATGTACAATGATTTTCAAATATAATTATATGCATGCAAGTATGCAGAAAAATGAACTGGCCGTGCCACGTTTTTAAAAGGTCAAGATCGCTGTGCGTGCCTTTAAATTGGATAAGGATTACTTTTAATTTTACTTTAAATTAAATTGATCAGTCATCATAAGCAAGACAGCAAGACGCTTACAACAAATGTCCGTGCAAAATTACTATCGACTTGTAAATTTTGGCAACATTCCCTGGGGAAGAAATATTGAGAGAGAGAGAGCTGCCAAAAACAGGAATAAGTGCGTAATGCCATCACAATTTTTCATCCGAAAATGTGTGAAGATATATCAGTTATTTCTTGACTGGTTAAAACAGATTGAATGGAGCAAAAAGAAATGTGTCTGACTATAAAGACATGTTCCATTCCATAGACGTTCTAGAACTTAGTATCTTCTTTATTTATAGGAGGTGGCCGATTGATTAGAGTCTCTGACCTGAAATCCCCTCACCGCTTTGGGATCAAACCCTCATAGCACCAGGAATCTTTATATGAGGAAGCGATCCAGCAAATGACGCAAAAACAATAACACAAATCGGCCATCGAGCGCTTTCAAAAATGATAATCATGATGTAAAAATTGTTGATAACACATTTACTAGAGATTTTCGAACATAAAATGAACTCGTCCCATATTGATTTTTGATTGGCCAGTACTATAGCAACATTGATACAACTTTGCTATGTGCGATTTCATTGATTGTTTATTTTAAACCTTATTTGATGTGTCACAAACATGTTTCTGAACAACCAAATCAATTGAAAATTATACTTCATAATTATACTTCATAATTATACTTCATAATTATATCAACTTTCTCAGAACCCCAAACTGGCCAATGCTGTATCAAATGAAATGGAAAGCACATTGTGGATAGATCTATCGATCGAAACCAATCAGAAGGTCACAAACCAGAACGAAAGTAAAACAGTTAAGTAGGCGTACAAGGTGAGAGACTGTCTGTGTTTCAAACATTTTGGTTGGAGATGTTTAGTTGGCACTCCTATAACAGAGAAAAAACACCAATGTTTTCTAATTTATGTATTAAACAAAATCAGAGCAATACATTGGTGAAGGCATGCTCCAATTAAAAAAAAATTGAACTTAAATAATAACAGAAATTGTTATAGAACTACATAGCAGTAATGTTGGGCCAGAGATAAAACATAAGGATAGAACAAAATAGATGGGGTTGTTTTTGTAAAAACATTATACGTCTCCCACCAGACTCTCAGTGTAATGCATATGAACCAACTTGGCTGAAAGTGGCGCTCTCACATCGTCTCGATATGGTGAACATTTGTGCCTTAAGTTATTTCAAAATCCCTCAAGCGGTTCAAGAGATATGGAGCGGACACGAAATATAGTGCATATGACCTTCGACCTCTAAATGTGACCTTGAATGGATGTGGCAGAAAGTTGTGCTCCACTCGTCGTCTCGATATGGTGAACATTTGTGCCAAGTTATTTCAAAATCCCTCAAGCAGTTCAAGAGATATGGAGCGGACACAAAATATAGTGCGTATAACCTTCAACCTCTAAGTGTGACCTTGACCTTGAACGGACGTGGCTGAAAATTGCGCTCTGCACGTCATCTCGATATGGTGAACATTTGTGCCAAGTTATTTCAAAATCCCTTAAGCAGTTCAAGAGATAAGCAGCAGACACGAAATATAGTGCATATGCCTTCGAGCTCTAAGTGTGACCTTGACCTTGAACCGACGTGGCTGGAAGTTATGCTCTGCTCGTTGCCTCAATATGGTGAACACTTGTGCCAAGTTATTTCAAAATCCCTCAAGCGGTTCAAGAGATATGGAGCAGACATAACAACGTGTGTGACCACCATTTGCACGATGCAGGCCATAATTCTGTTGCGCATTGACGGGACGTAACACACAATAATACGGTACATCAGTACATTATTTTCTAAGAATGAATTTTACCAGTTATAACAGGTTTAGAGGGATTGTGTTATTCATAGTTAATAATTTAAACAGTTATTCACTACACCAATGAATGGCCAGCAATTGGTATAGTAGACATAAATATCTGTCCCATTCAAGATTGACAAGATTATGAAATAGTCAATATATACTCAGTCACAAAAGAAAGTGGGCACTGAGTTTTGTTTAGATTTAATTGTATAAAGTTGTTTTAGAATTAAATTGACAAATTCCACAATGAATATGCCATGTTTGCTACCAAAGTTTTTATCATTCCATTGCCAATATCATGTTGTCATTTGTATTGCCAATATCATGTTGTCATTTGTTTTTCAATAGATCGAATCATTAAGGGAATGTCGTTTGATAAAAGAGGATAGAGTGTAAGGTAAAATTTTCAAAGTGTCCAGTTTCTTTTGCAACTGAATATAGATATTAAAATCACAGAAGAAGCAGCATTCAAGGACGACAGTCAACCACAAACACACGCAGAAACAAAGAACACAGAAACAAAGAATAACTTTAAAGATGAATAAAAGGCCAAATAAGACATCACAAACACAAAAGTGTTGACAACCAAGGCTACCGCCTTGGAACTGTCAGTGGCGATAGAGTGGGGTTAAACCAGGATTATTTCAGGCCAAAAATGAAGTATTTTCCCTATAGTGAATGACTATTTTGAATAAGAGCAATAAGCTTGTCTTTGATAAAGTTGTATATAGTGTAGAGAAGTCATAAGTGCTTATAGATGAAACTTGACATTTATTGCAAATTGTGTCAAGAACACTTGACGTTTATTGCAAATTTTATCAAGAACGTCTCCTGAATTTTTAAAAGACCAAAACAAATTAATCCCAGAGTCTTCATACATTTTTAGCACAATATTGTTTAATTTGATCTTTAATGACAGTAAGACAAGAAGTTAAAAGTTTGGAGATGTTTGTGGTGGTGTAGGCACTAGAAGGTTTTTTTATACTTACGAAATAATTAGGGTCAGAATCAACTACATGATTATTTCAAAAAATACTATAGGCATGTCAATGAAATCAATACCTTTATTAAGATACAGTATTTTTAGAAATGCCCGACATGATAAGACTCCTTGTCAATATGGGGTCGGAGAACATGTTGTGTGTAGCTTTGAATTATAGAATTATGTGTCTAGTAATGGTTAGTAAGCCATCAGATAATGGATATGTAAATGTTCATTTAATTTGATCCTATTTTGTCTTTTCCATGCATTTATATTTTCTGCTCATAAATTCCCAGTTAATATGCTTTTAGTCCCCAGACGGATTAAATTTTCTGTCACTGTCTGTAATAATATCAAGGACATTATACGAAATTTAACCAACAAATCAGGGGAAGTCGCATCCGTGGCCTAAAGCTAAAATGCATGCAATTCAATTATTTAGACGTTCTCTTAATGTAACAAGTATGTTTTCAGTCATGGTCTTTGTTTATTAATTGGTTGAGGCAGATACTAGACATCAGGGTATTTTGGGAAAGTTGCTTTTAACAGAAGTTTCATTAATTTTCGTGGGGGGATACATTTTCTTTGATTTTTCTTTATTTTGTCAAACAATTGTGTGAGTTATAAATTAAAATGTTCAATGAAAATTGAACCTTGAACAAATAATGAACAGAAGAGTTTATCTTTTCTGTAACACTAGAAATGTGTCCATGGGACACGGATTCCCCTCCTGAAAACATTTGACAGAAAACTTAACATTTTATGAAAAAAGGGCCGGTAATACAATGTCGATTTTCACGAGGAAGCATTATATGCACATCTTGACATCATAGGTAAGCATCCTGTGAAGTTTCAAAACAGTCAGTTGAAAACTGTGTGAGGAGATAGACACACAAACTTTTCGAGACGGATACTCGGACAGATGGGACAGACATATAGCAACATGAAAATAAATTGGAAAACACCCAAAATTATATTTAACTATCTTAAATAATATCATGACCCTGACTAATTTTAATCTTCAAACATGATCCTTCAAGAAAAATACATCTAATTAACAATAATAACCTGATAATCACAATGTTAAAAGCTGCACAGATGGCAACCTTGATGGTGTCATGCAAACTGAGTTAATTGGTTGTGTCAATGATTAACTACTGGCATTAGCAACAAGTGCGAAAATATTAACCCCTTAAACCACCCCCCCCCCCCCCCCCCCCCCCTAAATATATATAATGGACTGTTCTTTTTTTTAATTAAGACCATTTCATTTATGTGACAAAGGGGTGTTTTGGGTAAAATGACTGATCAGGTCTTGACAGCAGCTAAACATTGTAAACCTTGACGGGGTTCAAACTAGGCCTGGATTTTAGGGAGAAGTGACTTCTCCCTCCAAAGAAAATAGAGAGAAGTGACCAAAAAATAGGGAGAAGTGAGGGCGACACGATTTTTTAAATTAAGCGTGCAATCGGTTATTGTTAATTATTAACTGATATACATGTATACACCCTATTGGTTATAACCTTTTGATTATTTAAGAGCATGCTAGCTGTTTCAATTTAAATGTGTTTATTAATTTTATTCACACTCACAGGCAATTTTACTTATATATACTGTAACTATAGAAGAAAGGATTGAGAGAAGAATTAATATAAATATAGTGCATGTATCTTTGTTTATTCATCTTTCTATCCATTTGTATGGAGTTCTATGAAGGGTGTAAATATGATTCTCAAACTTCTTCCTAAAAGGCTTATTCCTCATTAAGACCTATAAGACCAATGTATGTGTTTTGTTTCCCAATTTGTATTAGCTAAAAACAATATTTAATAAAAAAAGTTTTTCCTCCATCCGAACTACTATGACACCGCATTTTTCCAGAAGTAAAATATTGCCGAAAATTCAGTAGAAATGTCATCTATTATTAACTCTTTTTCATGCATTAATTTGTTTGGAATGCCAAAAGGTCCGTTTTATCAAACAATTAAGAAAACACAACTCTAACCATTATTCGGTGGTATCATTTAATCACCTCAGGTCAATTAACTTCAGATTGTTGTTTCGATCACGTTTTCAACACGTACTTGTCTAACTTTAAAGGAACCTACGATTGGTCAATTGTTCAGCTATACGCAGTCTCATTGGATAAGGCATGTGTATTCCCTGTACAGTCTAATTTGTAAACAAACAAGAGGTCAATGACCTTGAAGCTCTACTGATTGATTTTGATTTCAGGAAGTTGTCGCTACAAACTGTTTTTTTGAAAAACTATTTTTAGCCGTGGTGGCCATCTTGAATTTCCGGCCGACCTGAAATTTTTCTAG
Organism: Cyrtodaria siliqua; assembly: GCA_037043455.1. Lineage (NCBI taxonomy): Eukaryota > Metazoa > Mollusca > Bivalvia > Adapedonta > Hiatellidae > Cyrtodaria > Cyrtodaria siliqua. The sequence goes on from JAWPHD010000367.1 coordinate 397,903, forward strand.
GATCAATTAGACATCAAGAGCAACATTCCTGTGAAGTTTTATGAAAATCCGTCAAGTAGTTTCAGAGGAGTAGTCGCTACAAATTTTCATTATATAACTCTATGTAAACAAACATGGCCACTGGCAGCCATGTTTAACGTCGAATCAAAATAATGTTCGACTTGAATAACCATCATGTCATGCTGATCATTTTAGAAAAAGTCCCATATCAATATCACTTATAGTTTTCAAGAAGTAGTCGCTACAAACTAGTATTTTGAAAATCTATTTTTAGCCATGGCGGCCATCTTGAATTTCCGGCCGACCTGAAATTTTGCTAGGATCAATTAGACATCAAGAGCAATATTCCTGTGAAGTTATATGAAAATCCGTCAAGTAGTTTCAGAGGAGTAGTCGCTACAAGTTTTCATTATATAACTCTATGTAAACAAACATGGCCACTGGCAGCCATGTTTAACGTCGAATCAAAATAATGTTCGACTTGAATAACCATCATTTCATGCTGATCATTTTAGAAAAAGTCCCATATCAATATCACTTATAGTTTTCAAGAAGTAGTCGCTACAAACTTGTATTTTGAAAATTTATTTTTAGCCGTGGCGGCCATCTTGAATTTCCGGCCGACCTGAAATTTTGCTAGGATCATTTAGACATCAAGAGCAACATTCCTGTGAAGTTTCATGAAAATCTGTCAAGTAGTTTCAGAGGAGTAGTCGCTACAAGTTTTCATTATATAACTCTATGTAAACAAAGATGGCCACTGGCAGCCATGTTAAATGTCGAATCAAAATAATGTTCGACTCGGATAACCATCATGTCATGCTGATCATTTTAGAAAAAGTCCCATATCAATATCACTTATAGTTTTCAAGAAGTAGTCGCTACAAACTTATTTTTTAAAAATCTATTTTTAACTGTGGCAGCCATCTTGAATTTCTGGCCGATCTGAAATTTTGCTAGGATCAATTAGACATTAAGAGCAACATTCCTGTAAAGTTTCATGAAAATCCGCCAAGTAGTTTCAGAGGAGTAGTCGCTACAAGTTTTTACTATATAACTCTATGTAAACAAAGATGGCCGCTGGCAGCCACGTTTAAAGTCGAATCAAAACGATTTTTAATAAGGACCAACATCATGTCATGCTGATCATTTTAGAAAAAGTCCCATATCAATTTCACTTATAGTTTTCAAGAAGTAGTCGCTACAAACTTGTATTTTGAAAATTTATTTTTAGCCGTGGCGGCCATCTTGAATTTCCGGCCGACCTGAAATTTTGCTAGGATCATTTAGACATCAAGAGCAACATTCCTGTGAAGTTTCATGAAAATCCGTCAAGTAGTTTCAGAGGAGTAGTCGCTACAAGTTTTCATTATATAACTCTATGTAAACAAAGATGGCCGCTGGCAGCCATGTTAAACGTCAAATCAAAACGATTTTCGACAAGGACCAACATCATGTCATGCTGATCATTTTAGAAAAAGTCCCATATCAATATCACTTATAGTTTTCAAGAAGTAGTCGCTACAAACTTGAATTTAAAAAATCTATTTTTAGCTTTGGCGGCCATCTTGGATTTCACATCAACATGAATTTTTGCTAGGATCAACTAGACTTTATGGGCAACATTTCTGTAAAGTTTTATGAATATCAATCCAGTAGTTTCAGAGGAGTAGTCGCTACAAATAAAAGTTAACGGACGGACAGACGGACGGACAGACGGACAGACGGACAGACGGACGGACGGACGACGGACGCCGCACCACGGCATAAGCTCTGCTGATCTCTGATCAGTAGAGCTAAAAATGGTGAGGTGCGAAAATTGCCTCGGGGGATATCATAGTTGTAGGAAAGTATGCTCCCCGCGGGGCTTCTGCTGTGATTGATAAAAGCAATTAGCATAATCCCTTCCCAGAGATGTCTACGCCTGTCCTGAGACATAAACAACAGGTCAATTAAAGGACTGGTTACACTTCGCTTGAGGGCGGGAAAAAAGCAAAGTCTTCAATCTGAAGGCGACTTAAACTTCGCCGTCGGCTAAAAAAAAAGCGAAGTCACGGAGGAAAAAGCGACTCATGTCACCCTCCAGTTTGAACACTGCCTTGATCAGCCAGTGGTTTTCTTATCTGTGAGTCCTGCTTCTAGGAGTCATAATAATTGCTAAGGACTTACAATTAAAAAATACGTGCATCCACAGGACGCATAGAAAAACCATCGAGAATTCCCGTAGTTCTATTTATAATGTCGTGCACCTATTTTCCATATCACTGTTTCAAAATGTTTGGGTATATCTCCCAGAGATAGAAAGCCAGACTAACCAATAGTTGCAAAAGTTTACTAATTCTGATTCGTTCTTTCGGTTTGTTTTGACAGACAAGCACATGTTCTTCCAGTAAATGCTGAGCATTTACATAGCACCGATAAAATTCCACAAAAGAAAACCCCTCTGGAACTTTGAGTCTGTAACCAACTAACTGCCATCTTTAGAAGCATTAATTTATAAGGTCCCTCTCTTTATAAGCGAATAAATGAATTGAGTTAAATGTTGTTTAAACGGCTCATCAACACAGTATATGTCATTTAGAGCCTCCCCAGAGAGAGAGGGGAAGGATACATAGGAAACCAGGAACGCTTACTTTTTCTAACGAATAGATTCCTATGGTTCTTTAACATGCAAAATGAATATTCTCAGCTACATGGGACTGCCTGGGTTGATTTTTACGGATGGTTGGACGTTTACAGTACTAGTTCTACCACGAAAAAAATTGATGGTCTGCCACTACCACGAAAAAGTCGACCGTCATATACAGCCTAACTTATCATGTACTGAAACGAAGTATAACACCATTCAACCAACCAGAGATGTAAATAGACGGCTTTAAAATAAGAGCGTGGGGGTTACTGGAAACACATCTATTTCTTTTGTTTGGCCTTATGAAAAAAAAGTTGTTACACAGTTGAACAGACACTAAAGCATTTTTTCACACAGTTGTTAACCTTGTTGAATGAATTCAGATACAAGCTATCCTATCCCATATTTCTGAAAATAACTTTATTAATAATTTATAACTCCACTGCCACATGAAGCATGGAACTTATCCATTCATAATATATAAATGGAACTAGAATTATGCATAACATATTTCCCCTATACAGTAGCAAGCACCCAGAGTCACTCTTATAAAAAAAAAACAAGAGGTCAATGACCTTGAAGCTCTACTGATTGATTTTGATTTCAGGAAGTAGTCGCTACAAACTGTTTTTTTGAAAATCTATTTCTAGCCGTGGTGGCCATCTTGAATTTCCGGCCGACCTGAAATTTTGCTAGGATCAATAAGACATCAAGAGCAACATTCCTGTGAAGTTTCATGAAAATCCATCAAGTAGTTTCAGAGGAGTAGTCGCTACAAGTTTTCATTATATAACTCTATGTAAACAAAGATGGCCACTGACAGCCATGTTTAACATTGAATCAAAATAATGTTTGACTCGGATAACCATCATGTCATGCTGATCATTTTAGAAAAAGTCCCATATTAATATCTCTTATAGTTTTCAAGAAGTAGTCGCTACAAACTTATTTTTTAAAAATCTATTTTTAGCCATGGCGGCCATCTTGAATTTCCGGCCGACCTGAAATTTTGCTAAGATCAATTAGACATCAAGAGCAACATTCGTGTGAAGTTTCATGAAAATCCGTCAAGTAGTTTCAGAGGAGTAGTCGCTACAAGTTATCATTATATAACTCTATGTAAACAAAGATGGCCACTGGCAGCCATGTTTAACGTCGAATCAAAATAATGTTCGACTCGGATAACCATCATGTCATGCTGATAATTTTAGAAAAAGTCCCATATCAATATCTCTTATAGTTTTCAAGAAGTAGTCGCTACAAACTTATTTTTTAAAAATCTATTTTTAGCCGTGGCCGCCATCTTGAATTTCCGGCCAACCTGAAATTTTGCTAGGATCAATTAGACATCAAGAGCAACATTCTTGTGAAGTTTCATGAAAATCCGTCAAGTAGTTTCAGAGGAGTAGTCGCTACAAGTTTTCATTATATAACTCTATGTAAACAAAGATGGCCGCTGGCAGCCATGTTTAACGTCGAATCAAAACGATTTTCCACAAGGACCAACATCATGTCATGCTGATCATTTTAGAAAAAGTCCCATATCAATATCTCTTATAGTTTTCAAGAAGTAGTTGCTACAAACTTATTTTTTAAAAATCTATTTTTAGCCGTGGCGGCCATCTTGAATTTCCGGCCGACCTGAAATTTTGCTAGGATTAATTAGACATCAAGAGCAACATTCCTGTGAAGTTTCATGAAAATCCGCCAAGTAGTTTCAGAGGAGTAGTCGCTACAAGTTTTAATTATATAACTCTATGTAAACAAAGATGGCCGCTGGCAGCCATGTTTAACGTCGAATCAAAACGATTTTCGACAAGGACCAACATCATGTCATGCTGATCATTTTAGAAAAAGTCCCATAGCAATATCCCTTAGAGTTTTCAAGAAGTAGTCGCTACAAACTTGTTTTTTAAAAACCTATTTTTAGATTTGGCGGCCATCTTGGATTTCACATCTACATGAATTTTTGCTAGGATCAACTAGACTTCATGGGCAACATTTCTGTAAAGTTTCATGAAAATCTATTCAGTAGTTTCATAGGAGTAGTCGCTACAAAAAAAAAGTTAACGGACGGACGGACAGACAGACGGATGGACGGACAGACGGACGGACGACGGACGCCGCACCACGGCATAAGCTCTGCTGATCTCTGATCAGTAGAGCTAATGATACAAGAGATCGAACATTTATTGAATATTGATTTGTTCTTTTTTGGATCGAATGTTTTTTTTATTTTGAAGATTTTTTAAAAAGGTGTGGGGTTACGAGGTGGGAGGCACTTCTTTGAAGTGAGGCGATACTATTCAGGGAAATACTGAAAGCTGCTGTTTAGTAAAGCTTCCAAACAAAAGGTGTTTTTTTTCATTAGTAGCATACATACAACGCTGTCCCAATTGGGGCTGGCGTGACCTAGTGGATAGCACGGCGGCCTTGAAATCTGGGGAACAGGGGTTCAAACCTCACCAACACCACCGAGTTTTTGTCGGTATGTTCTTGGGCAAGTCTGTTTTTCTCAGCTTCGTCCATCAGGTGGGAATTATAAAAACACCAGGCGGTCCCATGCATCAGGCCTATCCTCCGAGCATGTTAAAGAACCACAGGAAACTATTCTTTAGAAAGAGAGTGGCAGGTAAAACTGGGATTACCATTTATCTTTCCCCTCCCTCTGAGGCAGCTCTAATTAACCTATAATGTATTGATGAGCATTTAAACAACGGCTGATAGACTGCCATAAAAATCTTACATACCGGTACTCAACAAAACAAAAACATAGTCATAATTCTGTACCTCTCATTAAATGTGCACGAAGTCGCTCTTATGGAAGTGGGCTTACAATGATGAAACACACTATGATTTGTTTGTTTGTTTGGTGTTTTACGCCATTTTCAACACATGCAAGGTTATATGACGCTCAATTTTTTGTGGTGGAGGAAGACCACCCACTTTCCTTAAGAATCAACATTTCTTCACTTACAAGTCGAGCTCCCAGTGGGATTCCAACCAACAGTGGTGAGAGGCGAGAAGATTAACAAAGCAACGTCGTTAACCACTCGGCGACACAAACATACTATGAATAGTGGTGCATATATTGCATACATTTAATTTTAAGCAAAAGCGTTCAATTTCACTGACTTAATCTATGAAATGATAATTCATAATGAAAAAAGGCAGACTTTGAGGTCAAACCTCAAGAGGCCCATTTCTCGTGTATTATTTATTCCACGTTTTCCTTTATATTCACACGTGGATTGAGCAGACAGCTTTTAAACACATGGTTTAAGAAAATTTTCAAAATTGAAAATATACCCCTCTACGACAAGCACTAAACACTGATTTTTCATACACTTCTAAGCATTTTAACGGATTTTCGTCACCATTTCAACTTTTTTATTACAATATTCTAGTCTGGATAATAATCAGTGTCATAGGAGATACACTGAATTTATAAGCAGTTTCAAAGGAGATATATTGAATTAATAAGCAGTTTCAAAGGAGATACATAGAGGATCTCACATGAGTGCCTGTTTAATATTGAATTTATTAAACAAGTTGAATAAAACTGCTGTGCCGAGCATCATATCAATTTTATTCAACAAGTTTAATAAATTCAGTAGTAAATAGGCAGAATTGTTAGATTCTATTTGTCACATAACTCATGTACAAACTGACTGTCTACTTCCCATTCCTAAGAGAAACATTTATCTCTAATTCCCCAGGATCTACCACTATACTCCGTATCAAATATCCCCATGTTGGTGCTAGGTTCTGTCTAATTCCTTGGTGTCATCGCTGATGTTTAATCCCCCGGCATATGCCTGTGGCGCCAAGTCTTATTGTAACTGCCTAATATATAACGTCGTCGTTTGATGACATCGTATGTCTGTATGATGGCGGTGTCGTATGATGACGTTGTATGTCTGTATGATGGCGGCATTGTATGATGACGTTGTATGTCTGTATGATGGCGGCATCGTATGATGACGTCGTATGTCTGTATGAAGTATGTCTGTATGATGGCGTCGCATGTTGACTCGGCCTTCTCCGTACAAAACCGAACAACGGAACAACTTCGTCGATTTCCGTAATCCGGTATTTTAAACAGATACACCCAGCTCAACGGAAAAGACCAAACGATAATTCAGCCCTTGTTTGCATAGTTATATAACTAGTGGATTATCAAACAGATTGAAAGGAGATAAGCTGACTGAAAAGCAGTTTGAAAGGAGATAATCTGAATGAATAAGCAGTTTGAAAGGAGATAAGCTGAATGAATAAGCAGTTTGAAAGGAGATAAGTTGAATGAATAAGCAGTTTCAAAGGAGATAAGCTGAATGAATAAGCAGTTTCAAAGGAGATAAGCTGAATGAATAAGCAGTTTCAAAGGAGATATACTGAATAATAAGCAGTTTCAAAGGAGATATCTTTATTTTTGGGAATTTTTGTTAGTAATAGTGGTCATCTTGGATAAATGGCAGTAACAAAATATAACACTTCTGACTTGCACGTTTTAATGACATGCAAAAACCATTTTCAGAGATATTTCCCCTAACATTATTTCCCCTAACATTTCAATGGGTGAAAGATCAGGATTTCTCAGTGAAAGAAAATTCAATTCGTGGAGCAGTGGTCTATTGGTAGAGCTTTGAACCCAGGATCGAAAAGTCATGGGTTTGTTTACCATATGTGTTGTGTGCCTGAGCAAGACACTTTATCTTCATTTGCTTAGTACTGGTTCTACCCAGGAAGACACCGAGTGATTAAAATAAGTTCAGAGAGCTTTCGCTACAATACAAGATATTCCCTATATAACTCTATACAGTCATCTCTAGGTATCCCCTTTATAACTCTATACAGTCATCTGTAGGTATTCCCTATATAACTATATACAAACATCTCTAGATATTCCCTATATAACTCTATACAGTCATCTCTAGATATTCCCTATATAACTCTACACAGTCATCTCTAGATATTCCCTATATAACTATATACAAACATCTCTAGATATTCCCTATATAACTCTATACAAACTTCTTGTTGCCATCCTAGCGATCTTGAATAGATTATAACGACAAATATAAGACCGATAGAGGTCATACCAAGGGACATGCACATAAAAACACAATTCTTACATTCTAATGAATGGTTTTGGACATGTTTTAAAAAAAAAATTGTTTTCAGTAAATGGTGGCAATCTAGGTTTGATGGGAGGAAACAAAACAGCTAAATCTGAAAGAGCGCCATCCAAAAAACATTCTGTACTATCTTCATTTAAATCTGTCAAACAGTGTCAGAAAATTCCTTATGAACAATAGACAATGACATAACATCTCATAAGGTCATCTGGCAGTTGGCCGGTAGAGCCATTACGTGGTCAGAGTATTAACTTTCATACCCCATCCAACCCCTTCTCCAAGAAGCAAAAACGGGGTTGGATGGGGTATGAAATAAAACCTTAATTTCGGCTTAAAAAGCTTGCACTTTGTAAAATTAAAACATTTAATAGATTTTATACAGCTTACCGTATTTTTTCAGTAAAGATGTTTTTAAACGTGTTTTTTATTGTCGAAATATCCGTTATAAAATTCTGCTAATATAAGCTTTCCCATCGCTTAATGGAATTAAGGCGGGACCACGTAATGCTAAATAACAACATCGTCCATATATCAACAGTCATAAAGAGTCATATATACCTTATTGTATTATACATGTACCTGGCGCCTTCCAATCAATAGCGGTCTAAATATCCCACAAATATCCGACAACTGATTAAAGTACCCCTAATGTAACGACTAGATGAGTCTATCTATCAAATCCACTTAAGAGTTCCTTCACAATAAGACTGTGCCTCCGTCTGCAGCTCCGCTACACATTTATCCAATCAATGACAGAATCAGGAAACCAGTCTCGCCGCCAGGGAACCATTAAGTCACACTCGTAGTGGACTGTTACTACTAACATTAGCGAAGACGGGTAAAAAGGCTGTGAAATGACTACCATCAGTCAAACATAGCCTACCACATCATCAACACATCCATCAATTCTGTTTGTGAATTTTTAACCAGTGTAGTTTCTGCAACCATTACCGTTAATGGTTAATATTGGATTTCCTGAGACCACAATTTGTAAGAACAATGATGATTGGATAATATGGAATCAATACCCATGGCAAGACCTGAGGCTGTATCTGCCGCAGAAATCTGTTGCAGTTTAATGGAGCTATAGATTGGGGTGATCTTCATCAGTCAGCCATCGCGTCTAGATGTTTTAGAATATTTTTTTAATAAGGCAATCCATAAAAAAATTGTTGGTTTGCTGTGCTCGACCTACTCACTAAAACATTTTATTCTTTTAACTTTTTTTTTGCTATTTTAAGAATGTTTTTTCTTTAATTTCTGATGGTTTTTACTGTCCTTGTGGGGGAAAAATTATTCACCTCCTAAAACTTTTTGGGTCGGAGCACAGCAAACCAACAATTTTTTTAAGGATGGCCCAATCATAACTTCTAACAGATTGTCTTTGGTGACTATGGAACCATTACAATTGCAAAACTTGACTTTTGATAAGTTTCAAAATATTATTTATAATTTATTTAGTTTATAAAAACACCAGTGCACCTATCTTTTCTTGTTGCAGTTATAGCTACATAATTAGATGTGTGCTCTCCGGATGGGTGTTGCCTTCCCTGGCCTTGATATGGTGTGTACAACATGTGACTATAGTCATTAAGCATAGATTTGCAAAGTTTGGTGAAGACATTAACGGGTTATAGGGAAAATTGTGGTCTAAAAATGTCTTATGAAAGGAAACTATGACCTTGACTGTGACCTTGACTGTGACCTTGACTGTGATCTTGACCTTTACCAGTATACATTTGGTGTGGTAATGTAGCTGTTGTCATAATATGTATAAATTCAAAAAAGTTGCAGGGAATGTTAAGTTTTCGTGACCAAAAACTGACTTTCAAATCCAGAGTCAAAAAAAGTCCTGTCTGTTAAAGTGACATTTATGTATTTTATCCCCAAATTGGCCTTGACTGTGACCCAACATTTATATAGAGAATATATATCAGTGCCTTTTACTATCAAGTTTATTAGGCTCGGCTTAGAAAACGAAGAATGGCGAGGCCCTCAGCTGAGCCATTCTTCGTTTTCGTGTCGAGCCTAATAATTTTTTCAAAAGCAAAACTTTATTAGGCAGAAAAGTGCATATCTGCGTGATAAATACTAGTACGGTCAGTATTCTCCTGAAGTGTAAAATATATACACTATCTCCCATAACAGCAGGAGGATATATAAAATGCCAAGCAAGTGTTCTTATAAATTGTAAAAAAAAATAAAAAATAAATTTACTACTAGGGAGAGCATCACCCCTAACAGTAAATTCAAAAATTCAACTCTTTTCTTTTTAGGGGAAAGTTTAATGGTAAGAAATATGACATGGAAACCTTATACCCAATGTTAATGACAGATTCTACAGTCTTAAACGATAACAATAGCTTTTAAATTGTCAGAATTTGCACTCTAGGACATAAAAAAAACTATATAAAATATTTATAGAAATACGACATACTCCAATTACTAATATTTACTTCAGCAGTGTGATTGTTTGACAATCAATTTAACAAGTTTGCCAATATCAATTCCTGCCTCAAACTTTCCATTGACAACTATTTCAGCATCAATATCTAAACCATTGCTGAAACATGTTCTGCAGTATTTAAACACTATTTATTGGAATTCCAATACAGATTTTAAATGAACACGTGTCAATGGTGCTACATTTTCACACACAATTATTTGGAATGCAATTTTCTTTTAATTTGCTGCTTTAGTGAAAACTTGCAGACTTTCTTATTTAATCAATTTATTTCGTTTTAAAATAATGGATTTCAGGAAAGGGAAATAATCAGGACAAAATCTGAATCATGTGCGCTTGACATATATTATTCTTATTTGGCACACATTGTAAGAAATGATCTAGCCAAAAAGAAACAAGAATTCAAATACATATAAAGTTCAGACTTTTGATTTGTTTGAATGCGTGAAATGTGTAAACCAGACCTTAAGATTTCTGTTTTCCTTTAAAGTGAAGTAAAATCATACACAGTTAAAAGTGTGCAATATTTTTACTTTGTCAATGCTTGCCATATCAACACAGTCAATGCTTACCACATCCACACAGTCAATGCTTGTCATATCAACACAGTCAATGCTTGTCATATCAACACTGTCAATGCTTGCCACATCAACACTGTCAATGCATGCCATATCAACACTGTTAATGCTTGCCATATCAACACTGTCAATTTTTGCCATATCAACACGGCCAATGCTTGCCATATCAAAACGGCCAATGCTTGCCATATCAACACTGTCAATGCTTGCCATATCACACTGTCAATGCTTGCCATATCAACTCTGTCAATGTTTCCCATATCAACAATGTCAATGCTTGCCATATCAACACTGTCAATGCTTGCCATATCAACACTGTCAATGCTTGCCATACATACACTGTCAATGATTGCCATTCAACTCTGTCAATGTTTGCCATATCAACACTGTCAATGTTTGCCATATCAACTCTGTCAATGCTTGTCATATCAACACTGTCAATGCTTGCCATATCAACACTGTCCATGCTTGCCATATCAACACTGTCAATGCTTGCCATACATACTGTCAATGTTTGCCATATCAACACTGTCAATGCTTGCCATATCAACACTGTCAATGTTTGCCATATCAACAATGGCAATGCTTGCCATATCAACACTGTCAATGCTTGCCATATCAACACTGTCAATGCTTGCCATACATACACTGTCAATGTTTGCCATATCAACACTGTCAATGTTTGCCATATCAACAATGTCAATGCTTGCCATATCAACACTGTCAATGCTTGCCATATCAACTCTGTCAATGTTCGCCATATCAACACGTCAATGTTTGCCATATCAACACTGTCAATGTGTGTCACATCAACACTGTCAATGCTTGTCACATCAACACTGTCAATGATTGCCATATCAACACTGCCAATGATTGCCATACCTACACTGTCAATGTATGTCATGTCAACACTGTCAATGCTTGTAATAGCTTCACTGTCAATGCTTGTCATAGCTACACTGTCAATGCTGAGGGCTAGCGTGGCGCAGTCCGTAGCGTGGCGCAGTCCGTAGTTTCGTTGGTGTGTTCTTGGGCAAGACACTTACCCTTAGCCTCGTCCGTCGGATTGGGACGTAAACCAGGAGGTTCCAAGTATCGGTCTATCCTCCAAGCACTTTAAAGAACTATAGGAATCTATTCGATAATAAGAGTAGGGCACGGTTCCCGGATTCCTATGTATCCTTCCCCTCTCTCTGGGCCGACTAAACTAAACTATACTGTGTTGATGAGCCGTTAAACAACATTCAATTCAATTCTGTCAATGCTTGTCACATCAACACTGTCAATGCCCGTCATATCAACACTGTCAATGCTTGCCATATCAACACTGTCAATGCTTGCCGTATCAACACTGTCAATGCTTGCCATATCAACACTGTCAGTTATTGCCACATCAACACTGTCAATGCTTGCCATATCAAAACTGTCAATGCTTGCCATATCATCACTGTCAGTTATTGCCATATCAAAACTGTCAATGCTTGCCATATCATCACTGTCAGTTATTGCCATATCAACACTGTCAATGCTTGCCATATCAAAACTGTCAATGCTTGCCATATCAACACTGTCAGTTATTGCCATATCAACACTGTCAATGCTTGCCATATCAACACTGTCAGTTATTGCCATATCAACACGGTCAATGCTTGTCATATCAACACTGTCAGTTATTGCCATATCAACACGGTCAATGCTTGCCATATCAACACTGTCAATGTTTGCCATATCAACACGGTCAATGCTTGCCATATCGACACTGTCAGTTATTGCCATATCAACACTGTCAATTCTTGCCATATCAACACTGTCAGTTATTGCCATATCAACACTGTCAATGCTTGCCATATCAACACTGTCAGTTATTGCCATATCAACACTGTCAATGCTTGCCATATCAACATTGTCAGTTATTGCCATATCAACACTGTCAATGCTTGCCATATCAACACTGTCAATGTTTGCCATATCAACACTGTCAATGCTTGCCATATCAACACGGTCAATGCTTGCCATATCGACACTGTCAGTTATTGCCATATCAACACTGTCAATTCTTGCCATATCAACACTGTCAGTTATTGCCATATCAACACTGTCAATGCTTGCCATATCAACACTGTCAGTTATTGCCATATCAACACTGTCAATGCTTGCCATATCAACACTGTCAGTTATTGCCATATCAACACTGTCAATGCTTGCCATATCAACACTGTCAGTTATTGCCATATCAACACTGTCAATGCTTGCCATATCAACACTGTCAATGTTTGCCATATCAACACTGCCAATGCTTGCCACATCTACACTGCCAATGCTTGCCATATTAACACTGTCAATGCTTGCCACATCAACACTGTCAATGCTTGCCATATCAACACTGTCAGTTATTGCCATATCAACACTGTCAATGCTTGCCATATCAACACTGTCAGTTATTGCCATATCAACACTGTCAATGCTTGCCATATCAACACTGTCAGTTATTGCCATATCAACACTATCAATGCTTGCCATATCAACACTGTCAATGTTTGCCATATCAGCACTGTCAATGCTTGCCATATCAACATGGTCAATGCTTGCCATATCAACACTGCCAATGCTTGCCACATCTACACTGCCAATGCTTGCCATATTAACACTGTCAATGCTTGTCATATCAACACAGTCGATGCCTGTCATATCAACACTGTCAATCCGTGCAATATCAACACTGTCAATGCTTGTCATATCTACACTGCCAATGCTTGTTATATCAACACAGTCAATGCCTGTCACATCAACACTGTCAATGCTTGCCATATCAACACAGTCGATGCCTGTCATATCAACACTGTCAATCCATGCAATATCAACACTGTCAATGCTTGTCATATCAACACTGTAAATGCTTGCCATATCAACTCTGTCAATGTTTGCCATATCAACACTGTCAATGCTTGCCATATCAATAGTCAATACTTGACACATCAATACTGTCAATGCTTGCCATATCAACACTGTCAATGCTTGCCATATCAACACTGTCAATGCTTGCCATATCAACACAGTCGATGCCTGTCATATCAACACTGTCAATCCATGCAATATCAACACTGCCAATGCGTGTCATATCAACACTGTAAATGCTTGCCGTATCAACTCTGTCAATGTTTGCCATATCAACACTGTCAATGCTTGCCATATCAATAGTCAATACTTGACACATCAATACTGTCAATGCTTGCCATATCAACACTGTCAATGCTTGCCATATCAACACTGTCAATGCTTGCCATATCAACACAGTCGATGCCTGTCATATAAACACTGTCAATCCATGCAATATCAACACTGTCAATGCGTGTCATATCAACACTGTAAATGCTTGCCGTATCAACTCTGTCAATGTTTGCCATATCAACACTGTCAATGCTTGCCATATCAATAGTCAATACTTGACACATCAATACTGTCAATGCTTGCCATATCAACACTGTCAATGCTTGCCATATCAACACTGTCAATGCTTGCCATATCAATAGTCAATACTTGACACATCAATACTGTCAATGCTTGCCATATCAACACTGTCAATGCTTGCCATATCAACACTGCCAATGCTTGCCATATCAACACTGTCAATGCTTGCCATATCAATAGTCAATACTTGACATATCAACACTGTTAATGCTTGCCATATCAACAGTCAATGCTTGTCATATCAACAGTCAATATTTGACATCAACACTGTCAATGCTTGTCATATCAACATTGCCAATATCTTGCCATTTCAACATACATTTTTTTTTATACTTACTACTGCAAATGAAGTGTATCTGTTTGTTTTGCACAAGGACCTTTTTAGATCTATTACAATTATATCTATGGAGTACGGTGAAGAACCTCCACAGGCCTATGGTGAGACAAATAAACCCAGTCAAAACATATCAATATACGCATTGCTAGAAAGTTGCAGGAGTATTTTTCTAGCCTTTCCTTTAGCTATAAAATCAAATAATAATTATGAAATTACCTATAGAAAGCTGCATTGAGGCCCTGATTAGATCTGACCCGGACGCCCATTTTCTCATCGGATTCTGCTCAAATGATGCCCACTCGCCTGTCAACCATTTCAGTTGTCTGAGAAATAGAAACAAGTCTTAAATGAGATATTACACTTATATATATGTTTATAGCCATGCTCGAGATAAGTAATTTTGAGGGGTATCTTTGCATTTAAATTTGGGAAATCAGCTTTAAAAATTTAGCATTTCAGTGCAAAAATGTATAAAGTTTCATGACCATAGGTCAATATTTGGCCATGCTGTGAGCTAGGTTAGGTTGCAGGTTAAAGTTTTATGAAAAGGGGCATAACTCTTCAGAAATGAAAGACAGTTATAGGACAGGTCACTGGCATTGAATATTTGTTAATGAAGAACTGTATAAAATTTCATGATCGTAGGTCAATATTTTGCCAAGTTATGATTTATGCAAGGTTGCATGTTTAAGTTTTATTAAAGGGGTCGTAACTCTGTTGAAATGAAATTCACATTTACTGGAAATGTCAATGGCATTTTAAAACTGTTTAAAGTTTTATGAACGTACATCAATATTTTGCCAAGTTGTGAGATCAGTTAGGTTGCAGGTTGAAGTTTTATAAAAAAAGTTAATAACCATAAAAAGAAAATCAGAGTTATTGAACATGTGTTACGAGCTGAAGATATTTGTGAAGTTTCATGAACATTGGTCAAACACTTGTCAAGTTTGGTCAGTTATGGGCTTGGTTAGGTTGCAGGTCAAAGTGTGACGGATGATGGGATGATGATGGACGACAGAAGGAGGACAGCGACAGATGACGACGACGGACAACAGCAGTGATCCCTTAGAGTCTGCCATGCTACACAGGCGAAACAATAATGGATCTTTTTCAAAGGAATGACTTAAAGCCTTGGCAGGACCTGGGCTATATAAACACCACCACCATGTACATCTGTGGCCTCGGCCAACAATAATGGTACATACAGCAGGAGTGTCTAGTCCATGTAATTATACCGTGGTGGGTGCACTGTTAGTACATTTGAACACAACTAATCTCTATGCTTAAAACAAATTATTAAATATTGATCGATCCCATTATCAGACATATCTTGGTTAAACCAGGGCACTAGTCAGCTTTTAGGGGACTGGGGACAGGGCCCTCAGGAAGGGGAATTTTGCATTGTTTTCACATCAAAGGAGAATTTCTAAGAAACACAAATTAGTGTGTTTTTTTCAAATATCATTTAAGTGGCAGCAAGAATGTACCATTCAAAATGGCAAAAAGTATGCTGTTTTCCTGTATTGGAGTTTAAAAATGTCTAATTTATATATTTTTTTAAGTGGGGAATTTTTCACAGGAAATGGGAAAAAAATAAAATTTTAGTGGTGGGGAATGGCCAAATGAGTGCCCTGGTTAAATTACTCAACCGTATCCGTTAATATTGCTAAAAGATGCCGATATAAATAAACAATTTGTTCTCCTTTCTCACAGTATACATTACATCCTGTTAACAGCAACGAAGCGAAAAAGATCATAACATGGCCAGTCTACATATGGTATTGGTTCCAGCACCGTTACGTGCTCCCCTTTTGAGCAAAGTACCTGACCGATAAATAGAACAGAAGTCAGTTGCAAGGCAGCCTTTTCAATGGGAGAAAACTCTCACACACACTGTTGTATTCTCTATTCAAGCTTATCTCCCTTTTACTGAGAAAAATATCAAAAATGTTTTTACATATAATTAGTTTATGATGATGATGACTAAGTAATTTAGGTTTAAATAAAGTACATAGTTTTGTATTTTTTATTTATGTTTGAGAACATTGAGAACAACAATCATGCATTTCCTTCTTTGTTGACCCATTTTACTTTTTATTTGAAAAAGACAGTTCTTGCTGGTCGATCAACCTGATCAACATAATAAAAATTATCTATTCCACATCAAGAGAAATGCGATCTAGAGCATCTGGTAAGTCAACCATTACGATACTCTGGCAGGTGAGAACGATGAAATCGCACAATATCATTAAAATTAACTTCGTTTAAGAGGCCACCTTCCCTGGGGTGATCTCTCACTTAAAACGTTGGACTTTCCATAACTTGATAGCATTCCCGATGGCGTAACCAGGGTTTTACAAATTATACGCCCGAAGTAATAATTGAGCACCAATCTAAAGGGGTCTGGGGGCATTTTGACATCAATAGCCCGGTTTAATATGGTGTAATCTAGCGCTTTCTAGAACAATTTTTCCATCTTTTATCCACAAGTATTTCATTTTAATGACTGGCAAAACAAATTATATGCACAATCATGTGTATAGTGTGTATAGGTAGTTACGCCCTCGATTCAACAATATCATACTTTTGTATATTATATATTCTGTGATGAATTATAGAAATTTCCCAGTTTGAGAAAATCCATAACATATCTCTTCCTCTACTGCTGTACTGTGCTATATTCTCACCTAGTGTGCAAGGAACTATTTTCTTAGCAGGTTGAAGAACTGTTTAAAACTTCTGAATTTGAAGAAGTAAGTGGTCCTGAAATACCTATGCAACCAAAAAATGCTGGAAATATATCCCCCTGAACCCCAGCCATCATTGCCTACAGGACGGTTTCAGCCTGTGCAGCAATACCGTGATGTCACACAGCGCGAGTGACGTCACGATATTGATGTATTACTCCACGCTGTCGCCAAAGGAGTGACAGAAGTAGGAATATGTGTATCAAAAGACAATTGGAAAGAAATTCATGACAGAATATATAATATTTAGTTTAACATTGTTGTCATGATACGGAAAATAATTCTCATGTGTGATTCTTGCGATATAGAAACTCGTGCGCAAACTCTATATAATCTGATTTATACCTTTGTTTATAGCACATAATGCACAGCCACGTGCCATTAAACATGACTTGTTGACACTGCTTGCACACCTTGAACCTGCATAGAGGACAGAGGGCACCACGGTTGAACAGGAAGCCGAACTCTGCTCGACATCGTAAACACATCTTGGTTTGGTCATCCCCTGCACGCAGAACACTGCGCATCCGCAACGCCTGTACCTCTTGTTTAAGATCGCTGTAAACACAAACAAAAATTCATTAACAGACATATCTGGGTGTATTCATTTATTTTATAACAAGAAATATCACAAATAAAGCCGCCTTTAAAAAATTGTTGGTTTGCTATTTCCCTACCTACCCATGAAGATTTAAGTCCGTACCATAAACTTTTTATAGCAAATTCTTTAACACAATTTTTTTACTATCTTTAATATATTTTTCTTTCATTTCTTAAGGTCTTTACTGTCTTCCTCAAAAAAGAAATTCACCTTCCTATCTTCCTACCAACTTATAAAATCCTGGCTCGGGAAACAACAAACAGATGTATTTTTAAGGATGACCTAATTGAGTGACAAATGCCCCCGAATTCTTTTTACCCATTTGACCTTTGACCTCCAGGTGTGACCTTGAACTTTCAGATACAAACCCGAC
This sequence comes from Cyrtodaria siliqua, assembly GCA_037043455.1. Taxonomy (NCBI): domain Eukaryota; kingdom Metazoa; phylum Mollusca; class Bivalvia; order Adapedonta; family Hiatellidae; genus Cyrtodaria; species Cyrtodaria siliqua. The sequence continues at coordinate 416,238 of JAWPHD010000367.1, forward strand.
TCTTGCACATGACATACCTTCTCATTGTGGTTAACATTTGTGTGAAGTTTCATGGAAATCCCTTCAATTCCTTCAAAGTTATGGCTGCGACAGGATTGTTCTGGACGAACGGACATACGGATGGACGGTGCAATTACTATATGCCTCCCTTCGGCGGCATAAAAGGTAGTGGTGTAACGATGCATCGACTGTATCAGGACTGTGGCCATCTCGATAACAATGCATTCCCCCATCCCACCAACAACAATCAAATTTTACAAAAATATGTACACCATTTCTAAACCTACTGACGACGAGGTATATAAATTATGTAACTTACATATTTTGAGAATCCGAACTATATAGACACAGTATAAACGGCTTTAACCAGCAAGGCTAAAACCCAAAATGTGAGCATAGAATTAAGTTACCAACTCCTAATTCACGCATTTCAACTACGGGTATTTTAAACAAGAGGTCAATGACCTTGAATCTCTACTGATTGATTTTGATTTCAGGAAGTAGTCGCTACAAACTGGTTTTTTGAAAATCTATTTTAGCCGTGGTGGCCATCTTGAATTTCCGGCCGACCTGAAATTTTGCTAGGATCAATTAGACATCAAGAGCAACATTCCTGTGAAGTTTCATGAAAATCCGTAAAGTAGTTTCAGAGGAGTAGTCGCTACGAGTTTTCATTATATAACTCTATGTAAACAAAGATGGCCACTGACAGCCATGTTTAACATTGAATCAAAATAATGTTCGACTCGGATAACCATCATGTCATGCTGATAATTTTAGAAAAAGTCCCATATCAATATCTCTTATAGTTTTTAAGAAGTAGTCGCTACAAACTTATTTTTTAAAAATCTATTTTTAGCCATGGTGGCCATCTTGAATTTCCGGCCGACCTGAAATTTTGCTAAGATCAATTAGACATCAAGAGCAACATTCGTGTGAAGTTTCATGAAAATCCGTCAAGTAGTTTCAGAGGAGTAGTCGCTATAAGTTATCATTATATAACTCTTATGTAAACATACATGGCCACTGGCAGCCATGTTTAACGTCGAATCAAAATAATGTTCGACTTGAATAACCATCATGTCATGCTGATCATTTTAGAAAAAGTCCCATATCAATATCACTTATAGTTTTCAAGAAGTAGTCGCTACAAACTTGTATTTTGAAAATCTATTTTTAGCCATGGCGGCCATCTTGAATTTCCGGCCGACCTGAAATTTTGCAAGGATCAATTAGACATCAAGAGCAACATTCGTGTGAAGTTTCATGAAAATCCGTCAAGTATTTTCAGAGGAGTAGTCGCTACAAGTTATCATTATATAACTCTATGTAAACAAAGATGGCCACTGGCAGCCACGTTTAACGTCGAATCAAAATAATGTTCGACTCGGATAACCACCATGTCATGCTGATAATTTTAGAAAAAGTCCCATATCAATATCTCTTATAGTTTCCAAGAAGTAGTCGCTACAAACTTATTTTTTAAAAAACTATTTTTAGCCGTGGCGGCCATCTTGAATTTCCGGCCAACCTGAAATTTTGCTAGGATCAATTAGACATCAAGAGCAACATTCCTGTGAAGTTTCATGAAAATCCGTCAAGTAGTTTCAGAGGAGTAGTCGCTACAAGTTTTCATTATATAACTCTATGTAAACAAAGATGGCCGCTGGCAGCCATGTTTAACGTCGAATCAAAACGATTTTCGACAAGGACCAACATCATGTCATGCTGATCATTTTAGAAAAAGTCCCATATCAATATCTCTTATAGTTTTTAAGAAGTAGTCGCTACAAACTTATTTTTTAAAAATCTATTTTTAGCCGTGGCAGCCATCTGGAATTTCCGGCCGACCTGAAATTTTGCTAGGATCAATTAGACATCAAGAGCAACATTCCTGTGAAGTTTCATGACAATCCGTCAAGTAGTTTCAGAGGAGTAGTCGCTACAAGTTTTCATTATATAACTCTATGTAAACAAAGATGGCCGCTGGCAGCCATGTTTAACGTCGAATCAAAACGATTTTCGACAAGGACCAACATCATGTCATGCTGATAATTTAAGAAAAGTCCCATAGCAATATCCCTTAGAGTTTTCAAGAAGTAGTCGCTACAAACTTGTTTTTTAAAAACCTATTTTTAGATTTGGTGGCCATCTTGGATTTCACATCTACATGAATTTTTTCTAGGATCAACTAGACTTCATGGGCAACATTTCTGTAAAGTTTCATGAAAATCTATTCAGTATTTTCAGAGGAGTAGTCGCTACAAAAAAAAGTTTATGGAAGGACAGACAGAAGGACAGACAGAAGGACGACGGACACCGCCCCACGGCATAAGCTCTGCTGATCTCTGATCAGTAGAGCTAAAAATAAAATTAGATCATGAAGAGTATACTCTTGTACCATAGCTCTAATGGTTTTGCTTTGTTCTTGCAACGGACGGACAGACGGACAGACGGACGGACGGACGGACAGACGGACGGACGACGGACCACGGCATAAGCTCTGCTGATCTTTGATCAGTAGAGCTAAAAACCGTTAATAAATCTTTACTTTTAATTGGCACATATTTATTATTATATGACCAGAACACCTGGATAGAGTAAACGGTTATGTAGTGAAATTGTGACGTTATTTGGCGGGATAGCTACTTTAACGAATAAAGAAATAGCCTTAGTGATGAAATAGCCTTAGTGATCTGCATACATTTGAGTCATTCGTAACATTCAGTAGCTTACTCCACCCATACAAACAAAGCAAGTATGAGTGAAGTGATAACAAGTAGAGGGTAAGTCTGACTTACGAGCATGGTACCGGATAGCCAATTCCGACTTTTTTCGTTTGGTAATATTAAATACATTTATCACATAACTTACGGTGTGGGAGTGGAATAATACCGTTCTATATTTTCGATATATCACTAGTTATATAAGTATGCAAATTAGCCTAGTATGCGCTGTCAAAAAAATTGATAATACGAGAGGCGCCCCACTTATATTTGAACACTTTTGTTTAAGGTGGTTTTTTTCAGCGGAAGTGATTGTCATAAAAAATACGTGATTTAATGATGTGAAACTGTCATTTAGAACGTATGCATTTAAAAATAATATCGAATTTCACGCAGTCCTTTTTAAATTGCATTTTGAATAAGGTGTACACCATTTTCTAATTTGAAGCCTATATGTTGCTGTTGCCGTGGAGTTTTACCTTAAACCAAATAATTGCACTAAATGCATATCATAATTGTTTAAACCTGTGTTTATAATTTAAATATGATCGTATGTTTTATTTTAAGACAAAAATATAGATGCTGAATTAAAAGCTCGACTTTTTATCGCAATATTAAAACATTGACAGATAATAGGAAAATTTGCTCCTGTGTAACTGATAATTTTATAAATCAACCAAAATAACTGTTTTTATCATATTTTGTGATATAAAAACATGAACAGTTATTGTTGATGTATATCATATATGTATATTATATACCTTATAAAGATATCTTTAGTAAAAAAATATGTTATTTTTATCACTATTTGCAAATGTGTGTGTTTTGACCCTAAATTTTAAGTTATATATTTTTCTATCTTTTCTTTTGAGAAACTTATGAAACTTGTTTTTTATAGTGGTGGAAGTCACAAAAATGCCTGCAGTTAATGTTTTGAACTAGAAGCTTTCGTAAATTTAGTCATTTTCATAGTTGAATTTCATGTTAATTTTCGCTAAATTCTTGAAAATAGACAAATTAAAAAAAAATGCATATTACACATTTCTACGTTCAGGCATGGACATATCGGATTACTATAACCTTTAACGATATTTTAAAAGCATTTGTGTTAAAATTTGTATTGCAGTTATTTTTATAATTGACGATTTTTGCTTCAAAATGTCATTCTCTACCCATTTTCAAAAATGCGGATGCAGCAACATTAGGAAGCACATAATAGTGCATGTCATAATGTTTCATATCGAAGGAATCATTAGACTTGACATTACAATCAACATATTCGGCGAGAATTTCAAGATAGTTGATTCAGTTACACAATAAAAGTGTTCAAATATAAGTGGGGCGCCTCTCGTATCTATGATCCAATTCCCACGGTTTATGTCGGTTTCGCGTGCTAAAGCGACAGGCAAAATGCAATAAAAAGTTGATATGTAAGTTATGTGATAAATAGAATCTAACATTCATTCTTGTATGGTGTTTTACGTCATTTTCAACACATGTAAGGTTATATATGACAGTTGATTTTTTGTGGTGGAGGCAAACCCCCACTTTTCCTGGGTAGAACCAGTACTGTACACCTCCCGCCTTCTGTAAGAATCGACACTCCCTCACTTACAAGTCGAGCTCTCAATCACTCATATGGAATACATTACATAACTTACTGACCTCATCACATGATTTATACTAACTTATTACTTGAGGTAACTATAAATACTCGGGGCACATTTAATAACAAAACAAACCACAGAATTTGAGGTGGCCGTATTCTCTTGTGAGACTCTCATTCAAAACTGCTTTATTGTATACAATAATTCATCTGTCAAAACTTATGACAAATGAATCTTTGTTGACTTTTCTTTAAAGTTTAAATTGCTTTACTTTTCTTATCAATTCTAATGTATTGTAAACCCCTTACATATAGTGATAAATAGAATGCAGTGGTACAAAACTATCCCATCCCTGACAGGGTTATATTCATGTAAACAAATAGACACAGGGTAGCTAAAGGACAAACTAAATCTCACAAAGATAATATACACAACATGGCAAATGATAATATACACAACATGGCAAGAGATTGACAATGAAAACATGTAATGATCGTAAAGGGGTACACGGCAATCTTGAAGGCGTTGTCAAGCAATAAAATTAACACCGCATTTTATTAATGCTATATTATTTTGACTTTAAATTTGTGGGGTTTTTTTGGTTTTTTTTGTTGGTTTAACGTAATTTTTTAGCAACTTAATCCTGGGTAGAACCATTACTACTGTACCAGTATACCTACTGCCATCCGTAAGAATTGACACTTTCTCACTTACAAGTCGAGCTCCCAGTGAGATTCCTGCATATTTTCATATTCAAAGGTAATATGATTTGGAAGTTCCAATTCGGCCAGTAGATTGTTTGTTTGTTTGTTTGTTTGTTTGTTTGTTTGTTTGTATGGTGTTTTACGTCATTTTTAACACATGTAAGGTTATATATGACGGTCCATTTTTTGTGGTGGAGGCAGACCACCCACTTTTCCTGGGTAGAACCAGTACTGTACACCTCCCGCCATCCGTAAGAATCGACACTTCCTCACTTACAAGTCGAGCTCCCAGTGGGATACGAACCCGCAGTGGTGAGAGGCGAATGTTTACAACGCAACATCGTTAACTTTTCGGCCACGGAGACGTTCCTCGGCCAGCCAAGCTAAAAATGGAAGTAAATGTGTAATCGTGCTTTAGCGATTCTAAAACACCATTTACACAGTGTAATTTTTTATATGAAAATACTGTAAAACACATTTCGTTTAAATCGAGACTTAAAATTATCAAAAGGATAATACTGGAAGTTATCCGAAATAGCAAATTCATTTGCGTTTGTTTCGTTCGTTTTCAGCATTCAGTGTTTTCAACAAGAGGCCCAGGAGCCTCTAGGCGCTCATTTGAGTGTAAGGGTTTTATGTGGGAAAATGTTTTTACGCAGTAAACACAATATACGTGTAGCATGAATTGACCACAGTTCTATAATATAACCAAAGACAGATAATTTTAAAAACAGGTGTTTAACTATACATAATTAAATTAATTGGTAGAGGTCCCAAAAGTTATGGTACCTGCAAAATATTAAACCTCTGGCTCTTGCAGTTTCAGAGAATATTTTTTAGGTTTTTCCCTATATACGTATATGTAAAATATGTGACCACTGGAGCGCTGCCAAATTTGACACAAGGGTTATCATTTGAACAAACTTGGTAGAGGACCATAAGCTGATGCTGCATGTAATATATATGAGCTCTGTGCATTGTGGTTTCAGAGAAGTAGATTTTTTAAATATTTTCCTAAACAAGCGACACATGCATTTTACCCCTGCATCATCATTTGAACAAACTTAGCAGAGCACCATAAGCTAATGGTTAATACAAAATATTAAACCTCTGCCTCTTGCAGTTACAGAGAAGATGAATGTTTAACTTTTCCCCTATACAAGTTTATATCAAATATGGTAAATACAAAATATTAAACCTTTGACTCTTGTAGTTTCAGAGAAGATTACCAAAAAAAAACATCATCCAAAAAGTCATTTCATAACATTTTAAAACTTCCAAAAAAAAACAATTTTTTTGTTATGAAATGACTTTTTGGATGATGTTTTGTTTTTTTTGGTGTTAGGTGGGGGGTAGTAGAGGGGGGCGGGGAGTAGTAGTGACCAAAATACATGCCGAATACCTGTGTAAAAGTCTATGTAAAACATGTGACCTCCGGGGCCTAATTTGAACCCAGGGTCACCATTTGAACAAACTTGGTAGAGCACCATAAGCTGATGTTAAATACAAAATATTAAACATTTGGCTTTCGTAGTTTCAGAGAAGTTTTTTGAAGTTTTTCCCTATATACTGGGGCGGGGTCAAATTTGACCCAAGGGTCACCATTTGAAAAAACTTGGTAGAGGACCATGAGCTGAAGGTAAATGCAGATCATTAAACCTCCTAAGCTCTTGTACTTTCAGAGAAGATTTTTTAATGTTTTTCCCTATATTAGTCTATATAAAACTGTGATCCGTGGGGCGGGGTCAAATTTGACCCGAGGCTCACCATTTGAACAAACTTGGTAGAGGACCATAAGCTGATGGTAAATACAAAATATTAAACCTTCGACTCTTCTAGTTTCAGAGAAGAAGATCTTTTAAGTTTTTTCCTATACAAGTCTATGTAAAACACGTGACCTCCGGGGCAGCCATGTTTGACATTCAATCAAAATGAACTTTGGTTAGGACCAACTACATGTCGTGCCAGTCATTTGGTAAAGGTTCCAAATCGATATCACTTATGGTTTTTGAGAAGTAGTCGCCACAACATCGCATTTTTAAAATCTATTTTTAGCAGTGGCGGCCATCTTGAATTTCCGGCTAACCTGATTTTTTGCTAGGATCAACTAGACATCAAGAGCAACATTTCTATGAAGTTTCATGAAATTCCATCTAGTAGTTTCAGGAGTAGTCGCCACAAGTTTTTCCTATATAAATCTATGTAAACAAAGATGGCCGCTGGCGGCCATATTCGACATCCAATCAAAATGAACTTTGGTTAGGACCAACCACATGTCATGCCAGTCATTTTGGTAGAGGTTCCAAATCAATATCTCTTATGAATTTTGAGATCTTGAATTTCCGGCCGACCTGAATCTTTGCTAGGATCAACCAGACAGCCAGTTTCAAGAAAATCTGTCAAGTAGTTTCTGAAGAGTAGTCTCCACAAAAAAAGTTTACGGATCGGCAGACAGACAGACGACGGTTGCCGCACCACGGCATAAGCTCTGCTGATCTTTGATCAGTCAAGCTAATAAAATTAATTTCATATTTGTATCTTTCATACTGTTTATAGTAAAATATGATCAATACAGCATTTAAAAGCATTTCATGCTCAATATTTGTCAAACTTTTGATACTTTTCTGTTGGGAATTTTTGTCTCAAAATTGGAAAAAAACAGATACGTTTTGGCATTGGGAATATGGCCCAATATCAGCTATAAAAACAGCCAAAATAACACTAGTCACAGCGACCCGAAATTGCGCACATGATGTAACATGAATGTAATCCATCTGTTCAAGGTCAGTAAGTGTATTTATGGGTATAGGGTGGGCATCTCAAAGTTTTTCAAGTTATGACCCAGGGGTGGGGACAGACCCCAGGGTCGATGCTGGCTGAATGGTTGTATCCAACTGTTCATGCCCAGTAAGTGTATATAATTATATATGGTTATAGGGTGGGGATCTCAAATGTGTCTATGTTATGACCCAGGGGCTATGTCCCCAGAAGTAGGGACGAACCCCTGGACCGATGCTGGTTGGATGGTGCCCCTGTGAAAATATTCATGAACTTTTCATGAATATTCATGAAATGCAAATTTTGCTTTTCATGAACTTGATTGTTCAAGAACCAAAGTTCATGAACTTTTGTGAAGTTCATGAACTTTCTAAATAAAAGTTCAAGAATGTTTGATGAATTCCTGAATATTCATGAAAAGTTCATGAATTTGCATTTCATGAATATTCATGAAAAGTTCATGAATTTCTGGCATATTTACAATAGTCTACTCTACTAATAATTCATGAACCTTCAGCTGAAAGTTAATGAATTATCTGATTTTTTTTCATCAAAACTTGGATCATAACAAACATTTAATACCCCTTATTACATAAACATGTGCTCAAGGTTGACACAAAATTCAGCAATGTTTGACTACCAGTTTTTGAAACAAAGAACCATAACTCCATGTAACTGTTAACTAAAGCTATAATTGATCTCCAACAAAACATTATTACCATAAACGATAAAGTTTACAAGGGTGCACTAAATGTTTTTTTTTAAATTGCATACAAAATTTCGAGTTCACAAGTATAAAGAATGCTATCTCATTAAATCATAATTTGATTATAATAGTCGGATTCGATAACATTTAGGACAATTTAAATTGGAGGACAGACAGCAGACAACGCCCTATCGTATAAGCTCATGCAATAATCTCTGGCCTGTGGCCATTAGAGCTATATATAGCTAATTAAATATAACTTTTTTGAGTGAGGTATACATTTAAATTTATTAAATTCTGACACGCGGTAAAAACAGCAGGCCGTATAGCGTCTCCACACAATCTTCCTTGGTGATCCGTTTGGTATAGGGCCAGGTTTTTTTCTTTGATCTATCACTGCAATAGCTCGTCCCGCCCCATCTGCACGTATGCCGTTTTTGGCCTCTCCAAGAAACTGAAATCTGAAAATCAGTTTTTCATAAAACATTGACATCATGTGTTTCTTAAGTATGATCTGCTGCCTTAAATATAGCTTTAAATTGTTTTTTAGAAAACCTTTAAAAAGTTTTGTTTTTTTCGAGATTAAGAGCTAGACCCTTTTGTGTGTAACTGGTGCAAGTGTCTACAGTGAGACGATGCCATAGGGCACGTGTTCAGGGCCATTTTACCATCATATTTTGTATGTGCTTTCAACTTAACACTTTTGAAGCTGCAGTGTTTTTGTTTGAACTATAAATACATAATATTGGGTAAGTACATGTTTGTACATGTTTCAGTACATTGATTCTTCTGACAGCAAGCATTTATAAGTTACTTTTTTTTTTTTAACCATTACCAATTGTTTTAAATGAAAACAATTATTATACCTTCATACTTTGGTCAGGTAGAAGGTACAAAGACCCGAGAAGTATTCTGGTCCATGGCTTTAACTTTCTGCGTCTTCATTTTTGCAGCATTCCTGTTTAACTTTTCCAGCCTGTCGAAATATAAATGCAACCAAAATATATATATCAATATAAAATGTAAACATTAACTTTTAGGAAGACCGAGTTGAACTAACTTTTAAAAAGGCCGAGTTGAATGCGTGGTTCAGTGGTAGAGCGCCAAACTTCAGACTGAAAGGTCTTGGGTTCGATCCTCGCCATGGCCATGTTATTTATCCTAGAGCAATATAATTAATCCACATTGCTTATTCCTGGTTCTACCCAGGAAACCTGCACATAATCTTCGAAAGGGGGTGTTGCAGTATCAATAGATAGATAGAACGTCATCAGTAAAATGGCATGCATACTTTGAAACTGTTATCAAATCATTTTCTTTAAAATCCTGATTAATATATGATTATATGAAACTTCTTTGTTTTACAAGACATCTCATTCAGAATCTTGTTTTGACTGCAAACGGGCAACCGGAAGTCGGTGTGAAACGACCGGAATCCGGTCAGCATTTCAAAACACAACTCGCAGTTCCAAAATCCATTAGATTTTATGCTTGTAAACCAAAAATCCATTAGATTTTATGCTTGTAAACCAAAAAGTTTAGACAAATGGTTTCGAGCTGTTTTTCATTGCTAAATGTCTGCAAATTTACGATCGCAGTACATTCGCGAAAACTGATGACGTTATTTTCAGCATACGATTCCTCCATCTTAAAAAGGAATTGACGCGTTCGTGTTTCGTGGAAGAATATATATCTACTTATTAACTTGTTTATATGCATGACATATGATTAGTGTACGCTCCAAATTACTTACGGATGGTTTTTTTTCTGCTGCGGTCATGCATGTGCAGCGTTCCTCTTCTGACGTCACGTAATTTTCACACGTCGTTATAACTGTTATAATTCCGTTCACGCGGGTGGCGTTCTGTTGAATAAAACTCGCTGTTTCTAGGTATATTGACCTGAATCACCGACAATAACATGTGTTTTCCACACCAAACAATATCATTAAATCATTTTAAATTCTCGCTCATTATCAGTTTAAAAGGGACACACGGAAATCTGCCGCCCTGGAATGTTTTGCGAGAAAATGCGAATTTTTTGAATACACTCAAAGCACTCGTTTATTAATGCGATTAGATCAGATATTCAGTGTATTTCATTGATAAAGTATGAAATTAAACGTATATGGATGTGCATCTTCCCCAAAAGCGTTACAAAATTAGCGATATGTTTCTTTTTTCCAAACAATCGTAAATCATAACAATAGCGGCCCTGGATTGTTTTGCGAGAAAATGCGAATTTTTTTAATACACTCAAAGAACTCGTTTATTAATGCGACTGGATGAGGTATTCAGTGGATTTTATTGGTACATAATGAAATTAAACTTATATGGATGTGCATCTTTCCCAAAAAAGCGTTACAAAACTTAGCGACATGCTTCATTTTTCATATGTCACCGGTTTTCGCGATTCCAGAAAAGGAAAAGGTATTTAGTTCTGAATGTTTAATTGATATACAGGCCTTACACTCCTGCATACATGTTAAAAAATACAGTAAGTGGACTTAAATGTTGGGCAAAAAGCAATTGCCTTTTGAAAATATGCTTGCTCTGAGGCTGAGAAAGTGGATTTTAAAAATATTTCCCAAAAACATTGTTGAAACAGTGATTCATAATTTTGATAGAGCATCATCAAAACAACTGACCAATCAGTGACCAGAAATGAGACATACCTAATACATTCTGGTAGGTGATAAACTCGGTCTTTATCATTGATGTTCAACCAAGTTTACAGTTAAAATTAAGGTATCTACAGTGTGATTCTTTTAAAAACCTGCATATTTGATGTACATTCATGCAAATTTATTCAATATATGTATCTTTCAAAATCAAAATATTGAAAATTATCGCCTTTTTACTAGGCCAAAGATTTTTATTTTACTATAGAACGTAAGGATAAAAACCGTGTAACACAAATTGTATCACCTACTGGAAATAAGATAAAAAATTCAACATCTCTGCAATGAAAAATTATGAATAGCACTGAGAGTGCATTCTAATTAAAATAAGGCATAATTCATTTTACAACTAAAACCATCTCAGAGCAGATGGTGGGATGGTGTATCTTAGAATTATATGAAAAAAGGAAGGGTGGGGAATAGACTCCTGCTGACCACCCTTCGAAATCCAAAAGCGCGCTGTCTGTGTGACAGCGCCTGAAAAAAGTCCTGGGAAAAACCCTGGCTGAGCTGTTAGTTGAGGAGGGCTGGATGATTTAAAACTATGGTCCCCAGCTCAACCATGGTCATTAAGATTATCGTTGTAACCATGGTTGTCCAAAAACCATGGTTTAACCATGCTTTTAAACCATGGTTTTAAAAGACAACCATGGTCAGAATCTTAACCATAGTCATCAATATTTACCATGGTCTGAGAGCATGGTTGACCTGTCATGGTTATAACATTGACCATGGTCAAAAGCACTGCTAACCATGCTTCAACCTTGGTTCAACCATGGTTGCATGATGCTTAACCATGCTAAGCATGGTCAACCATGGCCATCAGTTCGCAGGGGTATTTGTCATGGATTTCACGATAATTAAAAAAAAATATGTAATAATTCATACTCAAATACGATAAACTTGATCAACAATGCAGCTTAAAATACCGGTATATGTTAATAAGTATGATAGTTTATTGATTAAGTTGAAGAAAATAAAAGCATTGTAGGCCTTTAACCCTTTCCCTGACGGATTACTTTTGAAAACGTGAAAAAAGTGCTTGTAGAGAGCAATTTATCGTTTTGTCACAAGGTTTTCTACCAGTCACAGTAAATTTTATTATTATTTGTTCCTTAGTTTGAACACTTATTATCTTCAGATGATTTCAATTTGTGTCTGCTTCAGACCTACCAAAAGTATTCTGTATGAGGAAAAGGGTTCAAATGGTAGTTCATGAACTGAATTTATTCAGGGTTTAATTTATTTATCTAATGAGTCAGATAATTATTCATCAAAACAGAAGTTCAAGAACTTAAAATTTTGTTCATGAACTGTTCAAGAACTTTTTGTGAGACAATGAAAACAGAAGTTCAAGAACTTAAAATTTTGTTCATGAACTGTTCAAGAACTTTTTGTGAGACAATCAGAAGTTCAAGAACTTAAAATTTTGTTCATGAACTGTTCAAGAACTTTTTGTGAGGCAACGAATAATTCATGAACAGGAATTCATTGACATAGAAGTTCATGAACCTGTACCTGGGTTCATGAAAAGTTCTAGAACCTGAAACAAAGTTCATGAACTTTAGATATACCAAAATTTAGTTTCATGAACTTATTACAAGGTTCATCAAATGTTCATGAACTTTACAAAAGTTCATGAAAAGTTAATGAACTTCATGAACTGTTTCGCAGGGGTAATGTATCCATCTATTAGTTGAAACTTATTTATTTTACATTGATTGTAACGAAAGCTCTATGAACTTAGTTGAATCACTCTCGATGTCTTCCTGGGTAGAACCAGTACTATGCAATACAGATAAAGTGTCTTGCTCAGGGACACAACGCATATGGCAATGGCGGGAATCGAACCCACGACTTTTTTTTTTTGGATCATGGGTCCAACGCTCTACCATTAGACCACAGCGCTCCACTGTATATTGCCTTTTGGTCAGCAAAGCTAAAAATTACAAATGTTTTGCAACGTTTTCATAATAATGGTTTGAAGCAGGTTATTAATATATGATACTAATCAGAAATCCATATAGCAGAATGACGAATATATTGTCAGCCGCAAGGCTGTGAAATAGTTTAATGACAGCATCTGGTCCTAACATGTGGAAACAGGTGCAAGATGACTGATGACTGTTAAATAAATCGGAAACTGAAGTACATATTATGTGTAAAATAAAGGTGATTGTTACACATCTGCTGAAAACAAGGTGATGCAGGGGAGAGAGCTACACACATCTACTAAAATACCAGAAAATAGGATCTGAAGTAAAAAAAATAATATATATATATAAAAAAATATGCAGTCATAAATAGGGTCAAAGTGTTGTCCTTGTTAAAAGGCCCTGCCACAGGACGAGTATAATCAACTGCTTTCAGTCAATTAGACACCATACCATTACTGGGAAGCCCAAATAACAGACACTATACCATTACTGGGAAGCCCAAATAACAGACACCATACCATTACTGGGAAGCCCAAATAACAGACACCATACCATTACTGAGAAGCTCAAATAACAGAATACTCTGTGACACCAGTGTGACTCATATTCAATATCAAGCCCTACTCATGACTTATACAATTTAACCCTACTCATGACTTATACAAACCCTACTCATGACTTATAGTTATACAAACCCTATGCATGACTTAATTATACAAAGCCTACACATGACTTATACAAACCCTACACATGACTTATACAAACCCTACACATGACTTAGACAAAACATGTGCATGACTTATAAAAACCCTACTCATGATTTATACAAACCCTACACATGACATATACAAACCCTATGCATGACTTATACAAACCCTACTCATGACTTAGACAAAACATGTGCATGACTTATAAAAACCCTACTTATGACTTATACAAACCCTATACATGACATACGCATGACTTATAAAAACCATACTCATGACTTATACAAACCCTAAAGCCCTACTCATGCGCTACTATTAGGACTACTGGTAGGGTAGGCATTCTTATTAGAGGAAATATTACCACCATTAGTACTTACACTGCAGAGCGATACAGCTATAATGCTCGAGGCTTTATGCACTGCACTACCAAGGCAACTATACCAGTACCCCACGTATAGAAGCTGTATAACATGATTGTTTGAATGGTGTTTTACATCATTTTTAGCATATGTTAGGCCATTTATGATGGTCAATTTTTTTGTGGTCGAGGCAGACCATCCGATTTTTCCTGGTTAGAAGCCATTACATGGTCCCGCCTTAATTCCATTAAGCGATGGGAAAGGTAATATTAGCAGGACTTTTGTAACGGATATTTCGACAATAAAACGCTTTTAAAAACATTTTTTCCTGAAAAAATGTGAAAACCTGTTTAAAATTATCTATTAAATGTTTTAATTTTACAATACGCAAACTTTTTAGCCGAAATTATGGGGCTTTTTTGTTTCTTTTTCCTCCTTTCCTGTCAGACCCGTATTATATACAAACTCTAATTGTAGAAAAAAATAGAGTTTTTTTTGAGAAAAATAGATTTCTCCCTCCAATGCACAACCTAGTTAAAATAAGTTTGATAGTGGATAGGGAGCAACCATTAAGTGAAAATGTCAAAGGGACATAAATCTGTCAAAAATCATCGAACCGGAACACAAACGTGACATGCACAACTAGACATTATACTGATGCTTCTTGTAAATCTTCGACGAAATGCGACAAGCTGTTTAAGGAGGAGTATCGGCGTCAACAAATTTAAAGTAAAAATGTCAAAGAACCATAACTCCGTCGAAATTCATTGAAACGGAACAAAAACGCACCATGCACAACTAGACATTATATTGATGCTTCCGGTAAATTTTCGGCGAAATCCAACAAGCGGTTTAGGAGGAGTAGTGACGACAACAAATTTAAAGTGAAAACGTCAATGAGCCAATACTCCGTCAAAAATCATCGAACCGGAACACGAACGCAATATGCACAACTAGACATTATACTGATGCTTCAAGAAAGGTTTTGGCGAAATCCAACAAGCAGTTTAGGAGGAGTAGCAGCGACAACATTTGTGACAGACAGACGGACAGGACAGACAGAGAAAAAACTTCCTGGGGGGAGACATAAAAATTCCTACCTACCTACCCGCCTGAAAAATCTACGGTAGGGTTTGAGCAACTAAGATAGTTTTAAGTGTGGCCTAAGCTACTGTGCACTAACTGAAAATGTTGCCGATTATCTTAGTGAAACCTAACCAATATACCCCTAATATAAATACCAAAGTCAATAAAGTTGTAAGTAAAATGCCTCAAGCTTGTTTTAGTCACATGCTACTTATCTGAAGAGATAATATTATTTTTCACAAACACACCATTTAAAGTATATGTAAGATATCGTTTTCTAACCTTTTAGCTGCTTCAGATTAAAAGAACTGATATAAATGCTCGACATCATTGAATAATTTATAGTTTAAACAAGTTTGTTGTCAACGTTAAATGCGCATTACAAGCAGGACTTAAAGGGGCACATGGCAATCTTCTTTTTTTTAATTCATGACTTATACAAACCCTACTCATGACTTATACAAACCCAACTCATGACTTATACAAACCCTACTCATGACTTATAAAAACCCTACTCATGACTTATAAAAACCCTACTCATGACTTATACAACCCTACACATGACGTATACAAACCCTACTCATGACTTATACAAACCCTACTCATGACTTATACAAACCCTACTCATGACGTATACAAACCCTACTCATGACTTAGACAAACCCTACTCATGACTTATGCAAACCCTACTCATGACTTGTGCAAACCCCACTCATGAAAAGCCCTACTCATGACTTATACAAAACCCTATTCATTACTTATACAAACCCTACTCATGACTTACACAAACCCTACTCATGACTAACACAAACCCTACTCATGACTTATAAAAACCCTACTCATGACTACACAAGCCCTACTCATGACTTATACAAACCCTACCCATGACTTATAAAAACCCTACTTATGACTTACACAAGCCCTACTCATGACTTATACAAACCCTACTCATGACTTAAAAACCCTACTCATGACTACACAAGCCCTATTCATGACTTATACAAACCCTACTCCTGACTTATAAAACCCTTACTCTGACTCATGACTTACACAAGCCCTACTCATGACTTATACAATCCCTACTCATGACTTATAAAAATCCTACTCATGACTTACACAAGCCCTACTCATGACTTATACAAGCCCTACTCAAGACTTATAAAAACCCTACTCATGACTTATACATGCCCTACTCATGACTTATACAAACCCTACTCATGACTTATACAAACCCTACTCATGACTTATACAAACCCTACTCATGACTTACACAAGCCCTACTCATGACTTATACAAACCCTACTCATGACTTACACTAGCACTATTCATTACTTATAAAAACCCTACTCATGACTTATACATGCCCTACTCATGACTTATACAAACCCTACTCATGACTTATACAAACCCTACTCATGACTTATACAAGCCCTACTCATGACTTATAAAAACCCTACTCATGACTTACACAAGCCCTACTCATGACTTACACAAGCCCTACTCATGACTTATACAAGCCCTACTCATGACTTATAAAAACCCTACTCATGACTTATACATGCCCTACTCATGACTTATAAAAACCCTACTCATGACTTATACATGCCCTACTCATGACTTATACAAACCCTACTCATGACTTACACAAGCCCTACTCATGACTTATACAAACCCTACTCATGACTTACACAAGCCCTACTCATGACTTATAAAAACCCTACTCATGACTTATACAAGCCCTACTCATGACTTATAAAAACCCTACTCATGACTTATACATGCCCTACTCATGACTTATACAAACCCTACTCATGACTTATACAAACCCTACTCATGACTTATACAAGCCCTACTCATGACTTATAAAAACCCTACTCATGACTTATACAAGCCCTACTCATGACTTATAAAAACCCTACTCATGACTTATACATGCCCTACTCATGACTTATACAAGCCCTACTCATGACTTATAAAAACCCTACTCATGACTTATACAAGCCCTACTCATGACTTATAAAAACCCTACTCATGACTTATACAAGCCCTACTCATGACTTATAAAAACCCTACTCATGACTTATACATGCCCTACTCATGACTTATACAAGCCCTACTCATGACTTATAAAAACCCTACTCATGACTTAAACAAGCCCTACTCATGACTTATAAAAACCCTACTCATGACTTATACATGCCCTACTCATGACTTATACAAACCCTACTCATGACTTATACAAACCCTACTCATGACTTAGACAAACCCTACTCATGACTTAGACAAACCCTACTCATGACTTATACAAGCCCTACTCATGACTTATAATACAAACCCTACTCATGACTTATAATACAAACCCTACTCATGACTTATACAAATCCTACTCATGACTTAGACAAACCCTACTCATGACTTATACAAACCCTACTCATGACTTAGACAAACCCTACTCATGACTTATACAACCCCTACTCATGACTTATAATACAAACCCTACTCATGACTTATAATACAAACCCTACTCATGACTTATACAAACCCTACTCATGACTTAGACAAACCCTACTCATGACTTAGACAAACCCTATGCATGACTAATACAAATTTTACTCATGACTGAGGCAACCCATTAGTTTTTCTGTCAAACTTGTATATAATTAGTAGTTGAAGGGGGTGACTGGTTTGAGTTTGTCCGTCCGGTGTTCGGCATGCGTCTGTAGACCAAAATATTGTGTGCTTAACTCCTCATTCATTTTAAGGTGGATTGCTTTACATATGCCATGCTCTGATTAATCATGATATGAAGATGTCTGCAGCGAAGAAAAATATATTTGATTTGATCAGTTTTAAGTTTAAACTTATTTATTTTACATCGATTGTAACGAAAGCTCTATGATCTTATTTGAATCACTCTCGATGTCTTCCTGGGTAGAACCAGTACTAAACAATGCAGATAAAGTGTCTTGATCAGGGACACAACTCATATGGCAATGACCGGAATCGAACCCATGACTTTTGGATCATGGGTCCAACGCTCTACCACTAGACCACAGCGCTCCACAAAGAGCTTATCAGTTTTACATGAGTTATGGCCCAAAATTTTGTTACAAATATTATATATAGGCAAATCTTACTACATTATGTCAGAAGTGCTACATTTGTGTAGCTCCCATAAGGACAAAAAATCTGTGTTTTTTTTATCAACTATCAGCATTTAACAGCTTGTCTATAATCTACATGTATTGCAAATTAAGCTAAATGTGTAACAGTTTATGCTGTGGTATAACAGCTGCTGCCTGTGTTGCTATGCGTATGCCTACTGTATTATAACGCCTCAGAGATTTTTTCCGCAAAATTGGGCAAAATTGGGAAGAGGCCCATGCCTGTCCATTTAGGGGAAAAAGAATGCGCTTATTTCTCATTTTGAGAAAACCATAAGATTTTATCAATTTAAGTAAATATGACAATACTATGCTTTATTTATATTTTCGTCTATTATTTTATATATTACTAACTTCACTGAGGCAGAATTAACTTAAAAGATAAAAACGCATTGCAGAATTCATGTTTTTTCTCAAATCCTGAGAGACTGCTGCCTTCTGATTGGGAGATATTTCTACTGAAAACTTCTTAAAGAGAATGTAGCGACACAGCCAAGCCATCTTTATTATTGAGAGTTCTGAAAAACTTGAATAAGGGTGAAAGAATTATCAAAATCGGTTGATTAACAAAGAAGATATGTTCATTTGAAGTTCCTGTTGAAACGTATATGGAAGCGGCCATTTTGAGAGCTATGACATCACGGTTCTAAATGGCCATATATGGAATATTTATAAATATGCATTTTTAGTGATTTATAGGGGGAAAATGACAGCAACTGTATGAAAATAATGGCAATAATGCTTCATATGACCAGTAAACTAATTTGCATTCATTTGCAGTGATTTTCTTTGTTTTAATTGCTATTTATCAATATTCCATATATGGTAATATGGAACTATGATGTCATAGTTCTAAAAATGGCGGCTCCCATATCCATTTTAGAACAACCTTTAAATGGTCATATCTTTTTTGTTTATCATCCGATTTTGATAATTCTTTCACCTTTTTTCAAGTTTTTCAGAACTCTCAATAATAGAGCTTTTTGGCTGTGTCGTTACATTCGCTTTAAGTTAGAAAATTACCTTATTTTTTTCTCCTGTCCCTGCCGCAGCTTTTCGTCTCGCTGTAGCACAGTGAGTATGGAGTTCTGCTCCTTCTGGGACAGACTCTTCACCACTTCAAACGCATTCCATTTTTGTTGCCGTAACAGCTCCTCTGGCACACACAAAACTATTATCCTCTTTCAAGCGTTTTTCACAAATTGCGACAAGAACGTACTTTTAAGTATGAAGTTTATGCCTATAAAGTTACGTTATGCCCCCAATCACAGAATGAGGAAAACTTGACAAAACGTGCACATGCTTGTTCCGCATCATGATCTTGAATAAATACGCTTACAACCTGAAAATTTAAGAAGATAGTCAGCATTCGTATGCAACATATATCATATTTCCTTAAAGGGACACATAGCAATCTTGGAAGTATTTATCAAGAATTAAAACTCGAGGTTGTTTTTAGTACAAACAGATGTCTCCCCCACAGGGGAAAGGGCCATAAATCCACAGGGCTCGCACTGGGATGCGCAAATGGTGCAAAATGCACATAAAAATGAAATATGGCGCAAGGAAAAAAATAATTGCGAAAGTGATTTGCGCAATAGAATATATATACACCAAATCCCTTCTTTCCAACTGACAATTAAAAAAAATAATGCGGGAAGGGATGACCACCCCCACTTCCACAGCCCACCCCGCTTCCACAGCCCACCCGCCTTCCACCGTAAAAATGCCTAAACTCCTTAAAAAAGTCCTGGGGAAAGCTCTGTTAGTTACCTGAGCTTCCAATTTCTAAATGTTTCAAAATGTTCTAACATGATTTTTACTATAGAACAATACATTGTGACTCTCAAAGATCTATCTGTAACCTCAGTTTGTTTTTGTTAAGTAAACAGGGTTATAGTTAAGTATTTTCGAAGATTTAATTTGAGGACCACGTTAACTTGAAATTTCACGTAATGAGTTTGTGCCATAAAGAAAATATTTGGCTCCAATGTTTTCAATTTGGCGAAAGCAGTTGCGCGAAGAAAAAATAACCAGTGCAAGCCCTGAATCCACCATAAATCATTCAACTGGAACACAATGACGACATCGCAACTAGCTAGGCTTGGCAATGATCATTCTAAGAAGTTTCGATTAAATCCGGCCAGGGGTTCAGGAGAACTA
This sequence comes from Cyrtodaria siliqua, assembly GCA_037043455.1. Taxonomy (NCBI): domain Eukaryota; kingdom Metazoa; phylum Mollusca; class Bivalvia; order Adapedonta; family Hiatellidae; genus Cyrtodaria; species Cyrtodaria siliqua. Next base: position 436,855 of record JAWPHD010000367.1, read on the forward strand.
GTCCAGGCAATGTTCGTGACATACAAAGTTTGTGACATACAGACGTCAGACGCCAGACGATAGACAGACCGACCGACAGCACAAAAACAACATATCTCCCCTCCACAAAGTGGGGGAGACATAATAAACAATCTACTAATCAACTAACATTTTGGCTTTAAAATCTGCATACATCTAGTTAAATAACATTTTGTGTTTTTCAATTTTTTCTTTGTTATTCTACGATATGTTTAAATATATTAGTGTTGCAATATAATCAACAGTTAGTTATACGAAAAAGCAATTTCAATTGAACCATTCTATAAATAAAATGAATGATTGCAAAAACTTATGAGAAAACCAAAAGGACGCCTTGAGCGTTAAAAAAAACAACAAGATTGGTGTGTGTTATAAAATGCGTCTTTAAAGCATAAATTAAAGGGGTTGATGCACTATTTTCAAACACGATTTATTTAAAAGACTTGAAAAAAGCTGGAAGAATTATCAAAATGGCGTGACAAATAAAGGAGATATGACCTATTGAAAATTTGCAAAGAAACATAAATGGAACAGGCCATCTTTGAACGATGACGTCATGGCGCCTTTTTACCATATATAGAATACTGACAAAATGTCATTTAAAGCAAAGAAAATCACTGCATATGAAAAATAAGCATACAATTTATACATTTTACATCTGTATATCTATTTTAATCAATTTGCAGTGATTTTCGTTGCTTTAAAGGACATTTTGTCAATATGCCATATATGTTAAAAAGGCGCGATGACGTCATCGTTCAAAGATGGCCGTCTCCATTGGTGTTCATTGCAAATTTTCAATAGGTCACATCTCCTTTATTTTTTAAGATATTTCGATAATTCTTTCAGCCTTTTTCAAGTTTTTGAGAGCACTTTTAAATAAATCATGTTTGAAAATAGTGCATCAACTCCTTTAATACAAAAAACAACAACAGTGGTTAACTTCATTTTAGAATGTTAAAATCACAGGAGCATATTCAGTCAAGGACAGATTTTAAAGATAACCTGCTCATTACTGCAGTTGATTAAATCTTTCAGTTTATAAAAGTTTTCAGCATTTTTTTTTCTTTTCTACTTTTACCGCATTTTCCCAAATAATCTCCCGAGAGTTATAAAGCGACACAAAATGGACATTATTAAATGAATATAAGAAGTATATAATTGAATTGAATTGAATTGGGGTTTTAAGGCGCACCAACACATTACAGGTTATATGGCGCCTAACAGGCATGAACATGCCAGGCTCATCTTACATGTACATCGAGATAAAATATGGAAAATGGGCCTAGTACCTTCTCACCCTATAATTTATGACCTTCATGACCTTGACCTTAATTGGAGATACAAACTTGGGTTTTAGGTCCTGCACATCGTCTTCATGTGATGAGTATTTGTGTCAGTTTATTAGATTTATGAAGGGGAATGAAATGGACCGCATTATATGAATAAAAGAAGCATATGAAATATTATGTTCAGTCTTAGGCACAAACTTCTGTAAGTTATTAATCGTTATGTTTGGTAAAATTTACACAGTTTTGTAAATTTGCGTACTGATGCAGTATATGCCTGATAGCTCACAATTCTATTCTATGAATAAACAAATCTCAAACCTGGCCAACATAATTCCATTGTGTCCAATACAAGCATTACTGGTACTTGCTTCTGACTTCAGCCGACTTTGATATGACTGCATACACTTACATCTTCAACACATGTCCCAGCCTACATGACAAAGTCCTGTAACAGATGAATTGGATTAAAATCAATTCTGCCGCATGTAATAAGTCAAAGTTACAAAAGTGCACACCCCAACCACCAACCGGACTCGATAATTTGGCGTTGTTTTGGTTCAATCCAATACAATAATATAAACACTGACAGGTAAAACAGGTGTTGAACTGCTGCATCTAACAAGTCAAATAACAAAAGTACACTCAGCACCATTAACCGGACTCGATAATTTCGAGTTGTTATACAATAATATAAACACTGACAAGTAAAACAGGTTTAAGACTATACATAGAGAGCACGTTAAGTGTTACGTTAGCAAATACTTTAAATGTAAACTATCTGATGTATGGAGCCATGTCACAGTGGTGAATAGCCACTTTAAATGTAAACTATCTGATGTTTCCAGCAATGGCACAGTGGTAATTAGCCACTTTAAATGTAAACTATCTGATGTATGGAGCCATGTCACAGTGGTAAATAGCCACTTAAATGTAAACTATCTGATGTATCGAGCCATGGCAGAGGTAATTAGCCACTTTAAATGTAAACTATCTGATGTATCCAGCCATGGCACAGTGGTAATTAGCCACTTTAAATGTAAACTATCTGATGTATGGAGCCATGTCACAGTGGTAATTAGCCACTTTAAATGTAAACTATCTGATGTATGGGTAATTAGCCACTTTAAATGTAAACTATCTGATGTATGGAGCCAGGGCACAGTGGTAATTAGCCACTTTAAATTTAAACTATCTGATGTATCGAGCCATGGCACAGTGGTAATTAGCCACTTTAAATGTAAACTATCCGATGTATCCAGCCATGGCAGAGGTAATTAGCCACTTTAAATGTAAACTATCTGATGTATGGAGCCACAACACAGTGGTAATTAGCCACTTTAAATGTAAACTATCTGATGTACCGAGCCATGGCACAGTGGTAATTAGCCACTTTAAATGTAAACTATCTGATGTATGGAGCCACGACACAGTGGTAATTAGCCACTTTAAATGTAAACTATCTTATGTATCTAGCCATGGCACAGTGTAATTAGCCACTTTAAATGTAAACTCTCTGTTGTATCGAGCCATGGCACAGTGGTAATCAGCCACTTCAAATGTAAACTCTCTGTTGTATCGAGCCATGGCACAGTGGTAATCAGCCACTTTAAATGTAAACTCTCTGTTGTATCGAGCCATGGCACAGTGGCAATTAGCTGTCTGCAGTTGTACAATCATAAAGTTACCCCCAATGGTGAATCTCACTCGTTTGGGATTCATATGGCAGTTTACACATGTTAATTATTTTTTATCTTTTTTCATGTGCACAGGCACAGACACTTGCTTGAATGTTAGGTCATACATGAATGAGACATATTCATTATTACACTTCATATGCTTGATGATGTTCATGAATTGTTCTGAAATAAGTATGCTTATCTGTTTATTAAACAAAACCATACGAAAAGTAAAAAGAAAATATGTGCATGTGTATGTACAAACTGATACATACATTTTACACAAAAAAAAAAGTGAAAGTGAAACACATTTTACACACAATGTAAACTATCTGATGTATGGGGCCATGGCACAGTGGTTATTAGCCACTTTAAGTGTAAACTATCTGATGTACGGAGCCATGGCACTGTGGTAATTAGCCACTTTAAATGTAAACTATCTGATGTATGGAGCCATGGCACAGTGGTAATGAGCCACTCTAAATGTAAACTATCTGATGTATCGAGCCATGGCACAGTGGTAATTAGCCACTTTAAATGTAAACTATCTAATGTATGGAGCCATGGAACAGTGGTAATTAGCCACTTTAAATGTAAACTATCTGATGTACGGAGCCATGGCACAGTGGTAATTAGCCACTTTAAATGTAAACTATCTGATGTATGGAGCCATGGCACAGTGGTAATTAGCCACTTTAAATGTAAACTATCTGATGTACGGAGCCATGGCACAGTGGTAATTAGCCACTTTAAATGTAAACTATCTGATGTATCGAGCCATGGCACAGTGGTAATCAGCCACTTTAAATGTAAACTATCTGATGTATCCAGCCATGGCACAGTGGTAATTAGCCACTTTAAATGTAAACTATCTGATGTACGGAGCCATATCACAGTGGTAATTAGCCACTTTAAATTGTAACTATCTGATGTATCGAGCCATGGCACAGTGGTAATCAGCCACTTTAAAAGTAAACTATCTGATATACCTAGCCATGTCACAGTGGTAATTAGCCACTTTAAATGTAAACTATCTGATGAACGGAGCCATGGCACAGTGGTAATTAGCCACTTTAAGTGTAAACTATCTGATGCATGGAGCCATGTCACAGTGGTAATCAGCCACTTTAAATGTAAACTATCTGATGTACGGAGCCATGGCACAGTGGTAATTAGCCACTTTAAATGTAAACTATCTGATGTATCGAGCCATGGCGTGTGTGTGTGTGTGTAATTCTAAGGTTTATAGTCCGTCCGCCAACGAACACGTCAGGGTATACCTGACGCGATGGGCACAATAGAGTCTGGACTTTGCACAGTGGTAATCAGCCACTTTAAATGTAAACTATCTGATGTATCGAGCCATGGCACAGTGGTAATTAGCCACTTTAAATGTAAACTATCTGATGTATGGAGCCATGGCACAGTGGTTATTAGCCACTTTAAATGTAAACTATCTGATGTATCCAGCCATGGCAAAGTGGTAATCAGCCACTTTAAATGTAAACTATCTGATGTATGGAGCCATGGCACAGTGGTAATTAGCCACTTTAAATGTAAACTATCCGATGTATCGAGCCATGGCACAGTGGTAATAAGTAGACTGTAATAAGCCACTTTAAATGTAAGATATCTGAAGCCTGGAGCCATGTCACAGTGGTAATCAGCCACTTTAAATTTAAACTATCTGATGTATGGAGCCATGGCACAGTGGTGATTAGCCACTTTAAATTTAAACTATCTGATGTATCGAGCCATGGCACTGTGGTAATTAGCCACTTTAAATGTAAACTATCCGATGTATCCAGCCATGGCAGAGGTAATTAGCCACTTTAAATGTAAACTATATGATGTATGGAGCCACGACACAGTGGTAATTAGCCACTTTAAATGTAAACTATCTGATGTACCGAGCCATGGCACAGTGGTAATTAGCCACTTTAAATGTAAACTATCTGATGTATGGAGCCATGACACAGTGGTAATTAGCCACTTTAAATGTAAACTATCTGATATACCGAGCCATGGCACAGTGGTAATTAGCCACTTTAAATGTAAACTATCTGATGAACGGAGCCATGGCACAGTGGTAATTAGCCACTTTAAATGTAAACTATCTGATGTATCGAGCCATGGCACAGTGGTAATTAGCCACTTTAAATGTAAACTATCTGATGTATCGAGCCATGGCACAGTGGCAATTAGCCACTTTAAATGTAAACTATCCGATGTATCGAGCCATGGCACAGTGGTAATTAGCCACTTTAAATATAAGCTATCTGATTCATGGAGCCATGTCACAGTGGTAATCAGCCACTTTAAATTTAAACTATCTGATGTATGGAGCCATGGCACAGTGGTAATTAGCCACTTTAAATTTAAACTATCTGATGTATCGAGCCTTGGCACAGTGGTAATTAGCCACTTTAAATGTAAACTATCCGATGTATCCAGCCATGGCAGAGGTAATTAGCCACTTTAAATGTAAACTATCTGATGTATGGAGCCACGACACAGTGGTAATTAGCCACTTTAAATGTAAACTATCTGATGTACCGAGCCATGGCACAGTGGTAATTAGCCACTTTAAATGTAAACTATCTGATGTATGGTGCCACGACACAGTGGTAATTAGCCACTTTAAATGTAAACTATCTTATGTATCTAGCCATGGCACAGTGTAATTAGCCACTTTAAATGTAAACTCTCTGTTGTATCGAGCCATGGCACAGTGGTAATCAGCCACTTCAAATGTAAACTCTCTGTTGTATCGAGCCATGGCACAGTGGTAATCAGCCACTTTAAATGTAAACTCTCTGTTGTATCGAGCCATGGCACAGTGGCAATTAGCTGTCTGCAGTTGTACAATCATAAAGTTACCCCCAATGGTGAATCTCACTCGTTTGGGATTTATATGGCAGTTTACACATGTTAATTATTTTTTGTCTTTTTTCATGTGCACAGGCACAGACACTTGCATGAATGTTAGGTCATACATGAATGAGACAAATTCATTATTACACTTCATATGCTTGATGATGTTCATGAATTGTTCTGAAATAAGTATGCTTATCTGTTTATTAAACAAAACCATACGAAAAGTAAAAAGAAAATATGTGCATGTGTATGTACAAACTGATACATACATTTTACACAAACAAAAAGAGTGAAAGTGAAACACATTTTACACACAATGTAAACTATCTGATGTATGGGGCCATGGCACAGTGGTAATTAGCCACTTTAAGTGTAAACTATCTGATGTACGGAGCCATGGCACAGTGGTAATTAGCCACTTTAAATGTAAACTATCTGATGTATGGAGCCATGGCACAGTGGTAATGAGCCACTTTAAATGTAAACTATCTGATGTACGGAGCCATGGCACAGTGGTAATTAGCCACTTTAAATGTAAACTATCTGATGTATCGAGCCATGGCACAGTGGTAATCAGCCACTTTAAATGTAAACTATCTGATGTATCCAGCCATGGCACAGTGGTAATTAGCCACTTTAAATGTAAACTATCTGATGTACGGAGCCATGTCACAGTGGTAATTAGCCACTTTAAATGTAAACTATCTGATGTATCTAGCCATGGCACAGTGGTAATCAGCCACTTTAAATGTAAACTATCTGATATACCGAGCCATGGCACAGTGGTAATTAGCCACTTTAAATGTAAACTATCTGATGTACGGAGCCATGTCACAGTGGTAATTAGCCACTTTAAATGTAAACTATCTGATGAACGGAGCCATGGCACAGTGGTAATTAGCCACTTTAAGTGTAAACTATCTGATGCATGGAGCCATGTCACAGTGGTAATCAGCCACTTTAAATGTAAACTATCTGATGTACGGAGCCATGTCACAGTGGTAATTAGCCACTTTAAATGTAAACTATCTGATGTATCTAGCCATGGCACAGTGGTAATCAGCCACTTTAAATGTAAACTATCTGATATACCGAGCCATGGCACAGTGGTAATTAGCCACTTTAAATGTAAACTATCTGATGTACGGAGCCATGTCACAGTGGTAATTAGCCACTTTAAATGTAAACTATCTGATGAACGGAGCCATGGCACAGTGGTAATTAGCCACTTTAAGTGTAAACTATCTGATGCATGGAGCCATGTCACAGTGGTAATCAGCCACTTTAAATGTAAACTATCTGATGTACGGAGCCATGTCACAGTGGTAATTAGCCACTTTAAATGTAAACTATCTGATGTACGGAGCCATGGCACAGTGGTAATTAGCCACTTTAAATGTAAACTATCTGATGTATCGAGCCATGGCACAGTGGTAATCAGCCACTTTAAATGTAAACTATCTGATGTATCGAGCCATGGCGCAGCGGTAATTGTGTGTCCGTCATCTGATTTAAACACGGCGCCCTGCATTAAAAGTTATATGATTGACAGTCCAAAAGTCTGACTGCTACACCACAAATTCGTACATGTCTGACTGCTACACCACAAATTTGTACATGTCTGACCGCTACACCACAAATTTGTACATGCGTTTTGTATTGCAATCTTGTTACTTAGTAGTTAAAGTTTAAACACCCAAAAAGTCAATGATAATTTTCTGATAATTTACCTGCTCATCCTACTAGTCCACATTTGAATTTACCGTTAACGCCAAGTTATCGAGCTCGGACTGTATTTTCCCCGCTTGTTTGTTTTCAAACTCTTTCAGGACAAATAAACAAGTATTCAGAACAACAAGTGCATAATATAGGATTGTCTTAAAGTACTCCACAAAAGGAAAATTTTCTCCAGGTAGCTATCTAAAGATGTTTTAGAAGGCTTAATTCAGATATTTATGTAATCTGACCAAAACCATATATCAGCTGTTCTATGTAAATCACATATCCGACTTATTATGTGACAATGACAAATTTCTCCCATGTTTAACCCTTAACCCGCTAAGCAAGACTATAATAGCCTTTGCGTCCATTGTAAGCCTAAGTTACCTCGCAGGCTGATCAGGTTTTTTTACAATGTCTGGCTGCTGATCAGTCAATTTCCCCAGAACACTCCTTTGTCACATAAATGGGTTGGTCTTAATTGAAAGAGAGAACAGTCCATTATGTAATAGATAGTCTGGTCTCAGTCCATTATGTAATAGATAGAGTCTGGTCTCAGCGAGTTGGCTTATTGAAACATAGCCCATCGAGGTGTTTAAATAACCAACGAGCTGAGACAGACTCTATCCTTTTTGTAGCATGGTGTACTTAATAACACTGTGACCTCATAGTGACCGTACTCTAATTTCCAATATCCGGTAAGCCACGCCCCTTTAGTTACCCTAAATTAATCGATTTAATGCTCTGCATTCATCAAAGGAAATGTCACAGACTATGCTACAAAATATATGTAGCGGGTTAAGGGTAAAAATAATTATTTAAAGAGACATACAGCTATCCTGATTTTTTAAAACTTGCAGTCACGGTAGTTTTTTAATTAACTTGCATTTTTGCAAATCATTATTTATAATTTGTTTGTTTGTTTGAATGGTGTTTTACGTCATTTTTATCAATTTTAGGTCATATATATATGTTGGTTGATTTTTGTGTTAGAAGCAGACCGCCTCATTTTACCCGGGTAGAACCAGTATTGTATACCTCCCGCCATCCGTAAGAATCGACACTTTCTCACTTACAAGTCGAGCTCTCAATGAGAATCGAACGGCAGCAGTGAGATTTATAATTAGAACAATTGTAAGTTCAAAGCAAATTGTTTTAGCTTGTTGATTACATTGAAAGAGTAATATCGTTAAAACTACGGTAGAATTAGTAGCATAACTCCAAATTGTATTACCTTTTATAATTAAATAAAAGCAGATTTAAATTCAAAATGATTTGTTTGTTTGTTTGAATGATGTTTAAGTCATTTTTAGCTTATATAAGGGCATACATGATGGTTGATTTTTTCATGGTAGAGGCAGACCACCCCATTTTTCCTGGGTAGAACCAGCACTGTATACCTCTCGCCATCCATAAGAATCAACACTTTCTCACTTGCAAGTTGAGCTCCCAGTGGGATTCGAATGCGCAGCGGTGAGGCAAGAAGGTTTACAACGCAACATTGTTGACCCCTCTGCCAAGGAGGCGCTCAAAGTCAAAATGATGATGGATTAATACATTTTAATGCTCAATTAATATTTTGCTGGGTGTCCCTTTAACACAGCAGAAAAGTACAATCATGTAATTTAAAACATGGCTTAGAAAAAGCGAAAAACAGGTAAAACTTGAACATTAAAGGTAAAATTATTAGTCATCCGGGCCAGCAGACAATTGATAACAATGAATGCAGAGCTGAAGGTCTGATTAAATTATCCCAATGGTGTGATGTGTCTTTTCAATGAAAAGTACAATACCTGAAGTTCAGTCTATTCAATGTGCTTTAATTTTTGAGGTCATGCTATTATGTGACAACACACATGGCAATCTAAATGTACTGATAAAGCCTGAACATGTATTCATATCTAATATATTCCTTCAATGTTGGCATAACTTTGAATTTACACATATTTGTTTATTTTTACCTAAGTAAACTACATACTTCTGTACATAACTATTTGAAATATATGTCAAAATAATAAATTTTGAAATATTAAAGAAATGTTTTAAAAATTATTTCCACCTTTCAAATTTCAAATTGTGTAGAAATATATTAAGTTTAATGGCTGCAGGTCAGAATGACCAGTGCTGTTTGTCCTCCCACATTAAAGCCTCACATGCAACACTTTAAAGCAGCCTTTGTAAATTATATAAGTAGGTTGGCTGAATGGTGTTTTACGTCATTTTCAGTACATTTTAGGCTATCTATGGAAGTCAATTTCTGTGTAGGAGGCAGACCATCCATTTTAAAATGCTGATTCTTATGGATGGCGTGAGTTATACAGTACTGGTTCTACCTATGAAAAAGTGGGTGGTCTGCCTCACTTAAAAGTCAAGCTCCCAGTAGGATTCGAACCCGCAGCGGCACAGAAATGAAGTAACAGTGAACATTTTAAAAGTAGTCGGGTATTTTATTGTGTTTCTTTTTGTTGTTGTATTGTGAGCAGCTAAAAGTAGCCGGTAAAGCTAACCAAAGTAGGACGGTAAATCACCCGCTTACCGGCACCGGCTATAAAGGGAAGCCCTGAACAATTTATCAGTGGACGGTGTAACCCTCCCTTTTGGTATGACATATTCTGGCCATTTCTTAAGAGTTCTGTACACCGAGATTTGGGTATCTACTAAATAATTTATTTTGAAAGCATAATTATCATATTACATAGACTGTAACCCTTGATTAAATTACATTCCATTTTTTACTGGGTAATTATATATATTGCCATATTTATTTCTTCCCCTGTGAGGAAGCTATCCAGCTGGCCTAATTGCGAAACATCGCTGGTTCTGCCCGCCCGTGCATGAAAATTGCCGGGAGGCCGGCACCTGGGGACTTCCTCCACCAATGGAAGCTGGACCGTAGCTGTTGGTGCGACCATAAAATGCAATTCAATTCTTCCCATGTGTTTAAATGAACATACACTTTTCTCAAGTTATAATAAGTCTATACCGTCACCGTTAGTCTCATAGATTATAATTCACTCCAGAATTTAAAGGCAAATTATTCTATCAATAAAACCCCTACACAACCCGACCAAATCTATTATAATGAAAAGCGTCTACGTAAACCTTCTCCTCTCACCACTGCGGGTTCGAATCCCACTGGGAGCTCGACTTGTAAGTGAGGAAGTGTCGATTCTTACGGATGGCGGGAGGTGTACAATACTGGTTCTACCCAAGAAAAGTGGGTGGTCTGCCTCCACCACAAATATATAACCTTACTTGTGTTAAAAATGACGTAAAACACCATACAAACAAACAAACAAACTATTATAATAACCATGCATGCGAAGTAATTATTTAATAACATTTAATAAATAGTAGTTTATGGAACAACTGAATAGTTAATACATCTATAATGGCTAGAATATGTTGAGGATCTCCCAGAGGTTTTGGGAAACATGGCCATTTATTTTTGGGGAACAAGGGAACATGGCCATTTATCTTTGGGGAACAAGGGAACATTGTCTGTTATTGGTAATATTTTTGGGGAACATGGGAACATTTGAAAAATATTTTGGGGGAACAAAGCAAAATATTTTTGAGGAACAAGGGAACATTGGGTCATATTTTCAGGGAACAAGGGAACATTGACCCCCCTGGGAGGGCCTCTCTTTTCAGGGCCTTTTTATCCTTCATTGCAGTGGTCTGTATAAGGCCCTTCCCCAACCAAATTTCTTTTAAAAGCATACAGTTTTCCCCAAAACTGGTAAAAAGGCCCTGAAGTTAAAGCAATTACTACTACTTTTGAGGCTTGCAAAATTAACAGAGTAGACTAGATGGGGTTGTTTTTGTAACAAAAAGATATGTCTCCCCACCCACAATTTATGAACCAACCTGGCTGAAAGTTGTGCTCTGCACGTTGTCTCAATATGGTGAGCATTTGTGCCAAGTTATTTCAAAATCCCTCAAGCTATTCAAGAGATATGGAGAGAACACGAAATATAGTGCATATGACCTAGGACCTCCAAGTGTGACCTTGAATGGACATGGATTGGCAGTTGCTCTCTCTATGTCGTCTCGATATGGTGAACATAAATTTTGTGCCAAATTATTTAAAAATTTCTCAAGCGGTTCAAGGGATATGGAGAAGACACGAAATACAGTGCATATGACCTTTGACCTCTAAGTGTGACCTTGACCTTGAACGGACATGGCTGGAAGTTGCACTCTGCACATTGTCTCGATATGGTGAACATCTGTGGTAAGTTATTTCCAAATCCCTCATGCAGTTCAAGAGATATGGTGGAGACCGACTTGTGACGGACAGAGTCACAAAATATAGTACATTTGATCTTCAACATCTAAGTGTGACCTTGACCTTGAATGGACGTGGCTGGAAGTTGCGTTTTGCACGTCGTCTTGATATGGTGAACATTTGTGGCAAGTTATTTCCAAATCCGTCAAGCGGTTCAAGAGATATTGTGGACACACGATTTGTGACGGACAGAGATCCAGACAGACAGACAGACAGACAGACAGACATTCAAGCTAAAAACAATATACATGTCTCCCCAGTATGGGGGTAGACATGATAATATATTCATTATTAACCTTTTCATCTTGATTTTAAGTCCAATTGTTGGCATTTATCTCTAATCCAGTTTTTCTTTCAAATTGCGATTATTACCGAATAACGAATTCCGACCGGTGCTAAATATCAGGCCAACATACTTTCCAAGGTCGTGCAACAAAGTGAACAAACACACATACAATTTTCTGCAATTATCTCCAATTAAATCTGACATTTTTCGTTAACCATCATCATTATTAAATATATAACCATATACATTTCCTATTTATTCTAGAATATTATGTTCCTTGTTCATAAAGCACACTTTCTTTGATCAATGTTTAATTATCCGTATAATTTCCATGAAACATGATAAATTATACAAATCCACAAAAAAAACGGTTTCTGGCCTTTCACAAGAGATTAGTTTTAAATTTAAGGTAGACTATTTTACAATGCTAACATGTGAAAAATCGACAGCTGGTATCAGCAAATAATTTGATGCTTTATACAACTATAAATGATTACCGTATACCCTAGTATAAACCCTTCGCACCCCACCCCAATCAACCTCCCCAATCCCCTCACTTTGACCCGGCCCTTTTTCAAAAAGGCAATACATTTTTTTACATATTATGGGGTCTAGTTTACTGTCAAGTATAAATACACTGGACAGTAGCCGGACTCGAGGTCTAGAAAAAAATACCTCCTCCCAAGCATTTTATATATATATATATAGTATAATATGTATATATTTTTTTTTAAATAATTATGGTGTCATAAAACTCCCCCACCCGAATGATACATTAACAATAAACATGTCGCCAGTTGTCAATCATTTATCCATTTTAACCTATCAAACCAATCCTATACCTCCGACAAACAATAGCATGTGCAACAGTATAATAAAGCATGTGCAACTGTATTATAATATAACCTACTGTCAATATACTCTGACATCAACAATAGGGTGGAAATATCTAAGTACTGGAGTCATGTTACAGATGTCCAGCCTTCTCGATCCATATCAAATATGACAAATGGTGTATGTAGATCATATACCATTATTTCATACAACAATTAAATCAAATACTAGAGAACAGCTGGTACCAACATATATCATTTGATAATGTGTATCATATGTTGCAAGCCATAGCCCCAGGTTCAATCGCCTAACGGTGCTTGTTCGCATTACATACAAACGGACAGACAAGGGCAACACTATATGCCCCACCCCCATATATATGGCGGGAACCTAAAAAGATTTCAACTATCTTGCGCATTATTTATTTGTAATCAGCAAAGTGGATAAACAACTGACATAAATAAACATGCAGGATGATCATAAACCTCAAAACCCACTCCTCATACATGTGTAAGAATTGACAAAAGCAACACAGAAATATGTAAAAAAAAGAAAAGTTTCGAGGGGGGGGGGGGGGGGGGGGGGGGAGAGGCGCGGGGGTTGGGGGGGGGCGGGGGGGGTGCAACATATATGTGTAAGAATTGACTAAAACAACACAGAAATATGTAAAAAAAAGTGGGGGGGGGGGGGGGGGGGGGGGGGGGGGGGTGAAGTAATAAGTAATAAGTAATAAGATGCATAATGCTATAACAAAATTATAGATATATACATGCTTACATGCAAACCTTGATCTGCCTTTATTGCACATTTTATGGGCCATCACAATTTGGGTTCCATGGGAGCCCAGAATTTGCAGAAGACAAAATTACTTAGCCAACCCTTTACAACATACTATAAGGAAACCAATTCCAAAATTTAGTTCAGCTAGGACAAAAAATGTAAGAGATATAGACCTGTAAACACAGCTTACACGCAAAATTTGATGTGAAACAGACATATTTTAAGGGCTATCAAAATTTGGGTTCCATGGGAGCCCAGGGGTTACAGGAACCAAAATTACTTAAGCAGCCCTTACGATAATGCTATAAGGAAGCTAATGGCCAAATATGGTTGTGCTAGGTTAAGAATTGTAAGAGATATAGACTTGTAAACACAGCTTACACGCAAAATTTGATGTGAAATGGGGTACATTTTATGGGCTATCATAATTTGGGTTCCATGGGAGCCCATGGGTTACAGGAACCAAAATTGCTTATGCAGCCCTTAAGATAATGCTACAAGGAAGCCCATGAACAATTTTGGTTGTGGTAGGATAAGAAATGTAAGAGATATAGACTTGTAAACACAGCTTACACGCAAACCTTGATGTGGGACGCCAACGCCAACGCCGACCCCGGGGTGATTACATAAGCTCTCTTATTCTTCAAATAGTCGAGCTAAAAAGGATATTAATTATTTGAAAAACAATAATAACAAAACACACAAACAAGCAAACAAAGCTAAACGCTAACACTTTCCAACGTACTTACATACAATCCTACTGTCTGATGTACATATCTAACTCCCCTATATTCTCTAGTATTCTTTTTACAAAATGTTCAAACCGAAAATATTCTAAACTCAAATAATTCAGATTTAGATATATTATTCGCAATCTTTAATATCAGTCGAGATGTTTTTTAGTAATACATTAATAACTTTATGAGGTTTGTTTTATCCATTTTACGAAGTTACAATGAAAAGAATCAACTGTTTTCAAGCTTTTTAAGCTGTCTGGCAAGCTATTCCAAATGATTGGTCCAGAATATGTAAACACTTGCTTGAATATTTCTTCTTTTGGTTGTGGGGGGATACAATTATGGGCTTCTGATCTCAAAACAGGTAATTTTTTATTTGCTGTTCGACGTCTGAACATGTCATTTACATACTGAGGGGTTTCAAATCTGTATACTTTAAACATAAACTTTGCTTTTCGCAGATTATAATCGGTCAAATACTGTTAATATTTTTAATTCTTGCATGCTTTCTACTACATTCTCAACATTATAGTCAATATTATCTTACATGGCGTTTTTGGTAGACGGTAAATTCTATCCAGGTGTATTTGTGATGCACCTCCCCCATACAATATTACAATAATCTATATGGGGTTGAATGTAAGTTTTATAAATTGAGTTCTATGCTCAATAGAAAGATTATTCGCGACAATAGCCATAAATTGGATGTCATTTTTTTGCAGATTTTAACTGTACTGAGAAGTCCATGTCAGTCTATTGTCTATAAAACACAAAGTATTTTGTCTTTAGCTATTGTATTCAGACTATCATTGTTTAAATTCCAATATTAGTTGTCAGTATTCATACAAGCTCTCTTTTGGTGAGTAGTTATAAGCATTACTTTTGTCTTTGAAGTATTTATTAGCATACCAATTGCATTTGCACCAATTCGTTAAATTGTCTAATGCTATTTGTAAGTTACTCTCAATTGTAGAGCGTGGAAACTCCAATATCAAAAAGGGTAGTATCATCTGCATACAGATCAGTATTTATTTGATCAGTATAAAGCGGTTGATCATTTATGAACAATAGAAAAAAGTAGAGGGGCCCAGGAATTGAGCCTTGTGGAACTCCATTTGTAATAATTTCATCTTCAGACATAGTATTGTTTGACCGATACTCTTTGTTTTCGATTGAGTAAGTATGAGCAAAACCATGATATAGTATCATCTGCCAGTTTGTAGAGTTTCAACTTTTTTAAAGAATGTTATGGTCCCACAAGGTCAAATGCCTTTTAAAAGTCAATCATAACTACTCCAATTAGAAGACAATTATTAATTGTTTTAAGCCATTTGCTTATCATTCCTAATAAGGAAGTCTCACATGAATGTTAGGCCTAAATCCAGACTGATTTTTGTGAAGTAATTTGTACAAAATAAGAATTCCATTAAAGAGTCGTGTACATGTTTTTCTAAAACTTTAGAGAGAATAGGAAGGACTGAGATAGGCCTAAAGTTATTAACATCATCTTTTGACCCACTTTTATGAAGAGGGGCTACTTTACCTTCTTTCCATTTATCTGGAAATACTGCAGTCTTTATACTTTGATTACATATATAAGTAATACTTTCCGTAATATGAGGTGAAGCAATTTTTATTAATCGCGGGCCAGTAAGATCACATCCAGTGGCCTTGGATATATCCATATTTTTTAAGAACTTTTCAACTTTCTCCCTTGCAATTTCTGGAATTTTAAATAAGGTTTCTTCAGGAACTCTACTATCACAGAAAGATTTAAGCTTTTCAAATTCTGACCTTACAACAGGTTCTTTTACGTTTGAAGCTACTGAAACGAAGAACCTATTAAATTCATTTGCAATTCTGCTGCATTCATTGAGCTCATTTTCATCAATTTTAAGTGAAGGAATATTTGAGTTGCTATTTCTTTTATTGACTCCTGTTTCTTTGAATAATTTCCATACACTACCAGGTTTAAAATTATTGTTTTCTATTATCAAAGCTGAATATTGTGCTTTTTTACTTTATTTCGCCATATTTTGTATTGATTTTCATCATTTAATGATTTGTATCTATCTCTTGTCTTTATGGCATCAATATCCACTTTGGCTGTTGTTTATACTTTACCCTATGTGATTTCATGGGCAAATGTTTGTCTATAATATTCAAAAACATAGATGACCATGTGTCTACAATTTTGTTTGTGTCATCAAATACTTTGATTATATCCCATGGAGCAGACTGCAGATCGTGTATGAAATTGTCCTCATTAAAATGTTTGTAAGACCAGTACGATATAATATGATGCGACAATTTAGGCTGTGCACAATTTGTTTTTCGAGTAAGAAATATAGGAAAGTGGTCACAACCCTTTTTGAGGGACATCGATAGAGCTAATATTTGCTTGCACATTGCAGTATATATGATCTATCAGCGTTTTTGAATTTGTGGCTTTCCTAGTTACTTTAGTTACTTTTTGAAATAGACCAAATGGTTCCATATATTCTAACCATGACTTTTTTATCTGTTCATTTAACAGGTCCCTATTAAAATCTCCTAACAAATACATCACTTTTTGTGATTCTAGTACCTTTTCTATAAAATTTTCAAAATTTTCATTCCATAAAATAGTTTCATTTGGATGCCTGTAAATCAAACCTACCAGAAAGCTCTTCGATTTTTTTGGAAACACTTCTAACCATAAACATTCAATTTCACTCGTCTCAATATCACTCCTTCTCTCAACCTTAATGCCATTCCTTACATAGACAATAATTCCACACCCTTCTTCCTTTCGTTATTTTGAAATTATTCTGTCTTTTCTAAATAACTGATAGTTGTCTAGTTGAAAGAAGTTGTCAGGATGAAAAATTTAAGCTTTGTTTCACTTGGTCCAAAAATATGAATATCATTATTTGCATTATTTAATATTATATCAATTTGGTCAAATTTATTTTTTATACCTTGAATATTAATGTGGCCTATTTTAAAGCCTTTGCATGTTAACCCTAAATTTAAAGAGTTTTGGGTACTGATGGATGAAATGACATCGTAATTCAAATTTTCATCAAGTGTTATATCATGGTATATGTTACTGTTATGTTGATAAGAAGCGTCATACAGTGTTGATAAGTCAAATTTTGTCAATATTTTGCCTAGTTATGCGCTAGGTTAGGTTGCACTTTTAAGTTCTATTAAAAGGGGCATAACTCATCCAAAATGAAATTCAGTTATTGGACATGTCAATTGCACTGAATAATTGTTAATGAAGAACTGTATAAAGGTCCATGACCTTATAAGGTCAACATTTTGCGAAGTTATGAGCTAGGTTAGGTTGTAGGTTTTAAAGTTGTGTTAAAAGGGGCATAACTCTGCTGAAATGAAATTCAAAATTAATGGACATGGAAATGGCATTTGAGAAAAGTAATGTATAAAGTTTCATGAACATAGGTCAATATGTTGCCAAGTTGTGGGCTTGGTTAGGTTGCAGGTTAAAGTGTTATGAAATGGGGAATAACTCTTCCGAAATGATGTATAAAGATGAAGATGTGTGTGAAGTTTCAAGAACATAGGTCAAATACTTTGCAAGTTATGGCGAAGGTTAGGCTGCAGGTTCAAGTGACGGACGACGATGGACAAAGTGATCCCTAAGTGCCTGCCATGCTACACAGGCGACATAAATAGAGTATAACTTGGACCACCAGGGTACTGTACCCCAATCTCGGAAAACGGAATACTCTCAAGACATGGCCCAAATCTGGCCTACTAAAACAAGGGTTTAAACCCTCTCTCTTAAAGGCCGTATCTTAATAAATATTCTGCATTGTTTGGTATATTATAGCCCTCCCTACCTGTCATTTAGGTAATAGGATATCGTAATTGAATCAAAATATTTGAGTGGAGCCAATTTGATTGTGTAGGCCAAAGTTAACAACAAATAATTTTGGACTTAACACACCAAATTTAATGCCCCATAAATTATGTCCCATGAATTCCAGTGAAAAGATAGTGCTTTACAATTGACCCCAGGTCAGGCATTAAAGGGACATACAGCGATCTTGATATTAAAATTCATCAATTATTAAAACAAGCACCTCAATTTATATTATTTTTATTTTAAACCAGTTTGGATATAATTAAATAAAAGGTCATAAAATTTTAATTTTTTAATTTTTCTTCGTTTACCATAGATTTAAGTATATTATTAATGCAGTACATAGAATTGAATTGAATTGCAAGCCAGCTGGATACATGTAGCTTCCTGGCATGCAGTATACACAGGATATTTGTTGTTTTGGAGTGAATAACAGATTTTATTTCATCGAGCAGTGTGAAAACTTTATATATTCACGAATGCTAAGCTTGAGTGAAAACTTCGCATTCGTGAAAATATTGTAGTTTGATCACTTCGAGATGAAATCAAATCAGTTATTCACGACAAAATATTATTTTATTTTTATTTTATGCATTATAATCAAAGTGTACTGCAGTATGCAGAAAAAAAAAAATAGAATTTGACGACCTTGCGCCATTGGCTTTAATAGTATGATAAAATTGCTGTTTTTAATTCCCAATAACTTCTAAACTATGGTACTTTAAAATAACCGATTTCAATAATCTATGACTCATTTTCTTAGTTATTTCCAATCCAATGATACAACTGTTATAGCAACTTAAAAAAAAGTAGTTTTGGAAAAGTGACCGACATTTTTCACTGTTAAATAAACAATGTTTTTGATATTGAAAAAAAAGAAAGTAGTTCCGGTGAAAAATAAAACCCTATATTTCACACGTATGAAATACCACTTTTATTTCATTGCTAAAATCCACTATTTCACTGCTAAGCATAAAATAAATATATATATATAGGATCTTAAACGAGTTCCCATTCCGTATAAAATTTATGAAACTAGTGTTAACAAGCCTTAAAAATAATTTATAACAAGTTCTATAAATGTTATATGGAATGGGAATGAGTTCAAGAGCCTTTTTATCACATGACATTATATTAATGTGTAAATAATACTTAAGATATGGACATGAAACCATCATGACGTCCGACAAACTTTCACGGCAATACATCATAAAATTAAGTCCTTTAGCGCGTCACATTCAACGTTAGGTATCAAAGAGTTTGTGTTTACCTTATTACATACACAAGTGCATTTTATGCCAACATTTAAACAAATACAACCTGATTTTTATGTTATTTACTTAGAGTTGTTGGTAAATTTATGACTGTGATCAGGACGAATTTATAATAAAAAATAAAATAGTTCCAATTAATTAGCAAAATTTCAGTAGTTATTATAATTACAGTTATACTGATTGAATGCATTTAATTTCATGCCCTGTGAACCATTACATGGTCCGCATATTAACTTTCATACCCCATCCACACCCTTCTCTAAGAAGCGAAAATGGGGTTGGCTGGGGTATGAAATAAAATCTTAGTTTTGGCTTAAAAAGTTTGCATATTGTAAAATTAAAACATTTAATAGGCAATTTTAAACAGATTATCACAGTTTCAGTAAAAAATGTTTATAAACAAGTTTTATTGTCAAAATATCCATTATAAATTCCTGCTAATAAAGATGGCTGCTGGCGGCCATGTTTGACATCAAATCGAAATGAATCTTTGTTAGATCCAGCTACATGTCACACCAGTCATTTTGGTAAAGGTTTCAATTCAGTATCACTTACAGTTTTTGAGAAGTAATCGCCACAAAGTCGCATATCTAAAATCTATTTTTAGACGTGGTGGACATCTTGAATTTCCGGCCGACCTGATTTTTTGTTATGATCAACTAAACATCAAGAGCAACATTCCTGTGAAGTTTCATGAAAATCCGTCAAGTAGTTTCAAAGGAGTAGTCACCACAAAAAAAGTTTACAGACGGACGGACGACGGACATTATAACGCACCGATCAGTCGAGCTAAAAATGAAAATTGCAATGCGTCTTTAACCTGCAAATTATACCTGGGGCCCTTCATAATTACATTCCATTTACTACACAAAACAGCCTAAAGAACATTCAACAAAACTTACCTGATTTAATAAATATGTAATAATCCTCGTGAACAACTCTACATAATATACTTCCTTTCTATCAAATCACTTTCAAAATCAGATGTAAATATTGCTTGCCTCAAACTGTTCACAACAGAAGTCCTCGAATAGATTACAACAGTTCGTATTGACAGAAAGTGTATATAATACTCCATACACCCCACAATGTTAAACCACCCGACCACCTCTGATACATATCCTAGTTCCACTCCACTTGGCACAGTACATCCATGAGATTTATATCGCTAACATTCCATAGGAATTAATGTACTGTAAATTTATTTGCCAATCCACACTACAGATAGAGCATTAAAGGGACACAAGTCATGTTCGGTAGCAAACGTTGAAAAGTTTCTATCCCGGTTTGTAGACATAAAGATTACAATATTTCCTCTACCGGTATATTAAAATTAAAAGGTATATTAAAATTAAAATTTTAATAAAAGGATTTTTACGTCTGAGAAGCCTGTGATTATCTTTTGTCAAGATGAATTCCATTTAATATCAAATGGCAATAGCTTGGAATTATAGCAAAGGATGTGATTATAGAAAACAAAATCATTATTTATATCAATTGAAAGAGGCTAATTGAAGGAAATGTCAAAAAAAAAAAAAGGTATGTTTCCTTTTGCATGCTCTAAAAGAATAGGGTAGGTCGGTAGGCATTTTTTTCTTTTTCTTTTTTTTCTATTTTTTTGGAGCAAGATATTGTGAGATTCTACATGTGTTTATCTCAAAAAACCCATACAAGTTGATGATACAGCTGAAAGTTTCTCTGTGATGTCAGTTTACCTCGATTTATTGTGATAAATCATTGTTCAGAACAAATAAAAAAAAAAAGATCTCATAAAAATGTTTGGGGTCGGCCCCTTAAAAATAGGGTCGGTCGGGCCACCGGAAACACAGGGTGTTGCTTTTTTGGCCTAAGTATATATAACTTTCAATAAAATGAAATAACACATCTTAGTAGGTTATGTTAGGACAGCAACCCCAGAGGGAGATGAGACAAAGGATGAGATGCCTGCACAATCAAGCGAGCGAACCCATAACGAGCAGGCCTGTAGCTCCAGATTTAAGAATTTATCCACTCAGCTACGGAAGCGGAGAGACGCTAATTAAGTTGGCAGGCATGGCTAACACAGTGATCTTGCAACCCGGAGAACCCGAATTCAAGCATTATCGGTAATTTTCTTGGAAAACACGGTTTTCCTTAGCCTCTATCAATGGATTGGTGCATAAATCAGGCAGCTTGTGTATCGGAGTCTATCCCTCAAGCACATTTATGAATCTATTTGTTAATAAAGTACCGGGCAGGTTCCCGGATTGCTATGTATTCATTCCCTCTCTCTGGGGCAGCTCTAAATAACCTATAATGTGTTGATGAGCCGTTAAACAACATTCAATTCATGATCGAGGACCACAACTTCCCTGTTATGTTCAAATCTGACTGTTACATGTATTACCTGATATAATGACGTAAAACACCATACAAACAAAGTAAAATTGATACACTCTTCAGACCAAGTTTGGTAAAGATAAGTAGTTATAGATTATAGCACTTTTTCAATAAATCAAGGGCTATATGCTTTGTCAAAGCTTTCATTAATATCAACAACATGGACAAGTTTGATTATAAAGATTGGATGGAAAACAAAGGTTCTAGACCGCTAATGAAGCAAAATAAAGCATTATTTAAAAAAAATCAGGGCCATAACTAGATGATTTTGTAGTCCGAGATCTCTAGTTTTCAAACTCGCCCACGCTTTTTATAAGATTAACCCTTAACCCGCTAAGCCTGACTAGAATAGGCTATGCATTCGCTGATCAGTCATTTCCTCAAAACACCCCTTTGTCACATAAAACAGTCTATTAAATCATTTTAGAATTATTTTATTTTTAGAATTTTGTGATTCTTGGTTTCAAGAAACTCATTACTCAATGAGTGATACAAACAGTCTTAATCTGTTTCTCACCGCAATTAAAATGCTCAATCAGTTCTGAGAACACACTGAGTTGCATCATAATAGCATGACGTGATGTCATAATAGCCTGACGTGATGTCATAATTTACCAGGTGTGATGTCATAATACCAGAAAGTGATGTCATGATAGAAACAACCAAACGAAAATATGAATGAAGCATTCTGATTGGTTCAGTGATACAAATTTGACCAATGAAACCAGTTAATTTAAAGCTCATTACATTCTCAGAACACACTGAGGTGTTACTGGACATTGAGTAATGAGGTTCTTGAAACCCAGAAACCCAACATTCTAATAATAAAATAATTCTAAAATGATTTAATAGACTGTTATAAATGGAATGGTCTTAAGTTAGAGAAAGAACAGACCATTATACATATGTAGCGTATTAATGGTTAACATCCGGCCAATGATTGGTCAAGCCCAGATAATGAAGGAGCTAGAAGAGAGCATACTAAACAAAATATAGTTCCCTTAACACTCACCCTTCTCATAGAAGTAACAACTACAACACAACGTAATAAATATATATTTTATTATTTCTTGATATAAGCCATTGAATGACCGGCAGACGGCATTACTACACAAAACATCACCACATTAATTCATACAAAGCAGTGCCTAAATCACTAAAAGAATCTTTATACAGCCTGTACTTCATTCGCAACATCTCGTACACTGCTTCGCAGCATGACTAGAATGTATTTCGCAGGTTTCCATATTGGTTACGTCATACTAGCGTGACGCGCGTCAGATTCCCGCCAAAACGAATTTGCATTCAAAATCAAAGTTATCTTCAACATTTTGCTATGTCATTTAGCCGATTTCTCCATCTGCAGTTTATTTACGTGAAAGTAGTGATACAACCTTCATCTGTATTGTAAATAACAAACACGCAACGCAAATCATACATCAACACGTGTGGCAAGCAGCCATAATGTTTATGTTGCAACAGCTTAGCAACAGTGCACTATTTTCTGTGCCATTGCCTTCCGGCTAACAGAATGTTAAGATTTTGAACATACCGAAGCACCGTGATACACACGAGGCGGGATCCCGAGGAATGACGGGATTGGCCGAGCGTTCACGATTGCCTGTACTTAAGATCAGACTACACCAATTACCAACCAATCAGCGGGCAGGGAAAAAGTTCCAGGGTAAATTCGGAGTTATTACACAGAATCTCTTAATTTTGATTGGTTGTCAAGGTAAACAAACCAAAAAATCTTGCTAAAAATTAAAATTCAACTTTTGAAGAGTACTTATAAAGGTTAAATCATACATTTGTGCAATGTATTCATAATGTGTTGCATAATCAAAGAAAGAAGTATATTTTACATTTTCCTCATGTTTCTACATGCAAGACAAGTAGGTGGGTCAGCACCATCCGACCCAAACAGCTTTTTCAAAACATACTCAACGTATGGCTTCTGTATGTTTTTTTTGGTAAAACTAAGATAGGTCTTTCAAAACAAGTATTAAAAAATATAGCTTCCTATATTAGGGAACTCAGTACAGAGCTTAGAGCTATAAGGTAGGACTATGGAAAATGAATTGGTGTAGTATGACCTAAACCTGACTGCATTACCAAGGGAGATAATTCTTAAATCATATAAGGAATCCAGTTTCCCCCTTACCTGTTCACACTTTTGTTCGACTTATGGCACATATCTCATGCTGATAATGATACAAGCCCAGTTTATCAAAGATCGGCTAACCTCATCCTTCAGTTAGGGAAAACCTTCCAATTTCATTTTCTCATAAATTATTTCTGTACTAGAAGATGTCTATAATTTCTTTTCTTTCTGAACATAAAGCTTTAGATACTCGAAGTCTGACTGCATATTCATTTATAAGAAATTCAGAGAAGTTTGAAATCCTGATTCAAACCAAGGTCAAGCTAACAGCTAGATCCTCGAACATTTGGGCCGTCATTTCTAAGATATTACATGTCCACCCTATTTCATCAGTTCCATTAATCACATTCGCACTTTTAACAGAGCAACATCAAAGTGATACCAGGCCGTCCACGATAAACCCTGTGCCTGTGGGAAACGTTTATCCCAATTAACATTTTTAAATTTTAATTCCAGTATCTCTCAGGATAAGATCTCGTACTTGATCTCTATCAAAAGTACAAATGTTTCACTGATCAATGAACAGGACGACATATTCAATATCCTGAAATATTTTCAAATCCACATTTTTTGTTTCTGCGATAGGTTTTCAATAAAATAACTCGAAGCTAGTCTGCTCTCCAAGCCAGAATGATTTAACTGGCTACTTCAACGCCATTATATGAATTGCGCCCTCTATGAGAAGTAATCACATAAAGGGAAATTCATTTCTGTCTAATTCGTTTCACTCAAATGAAATAAATTATATTCTAATACAGCCGCACTATATAGCCTAGTTTTTAAAATATATCGTTATATGGAACGATATATCACTGTAATTTTTGCAACGTTAGGAGAATAAGCATTGCGCATTGCGCATTGTAACGTATGCAACGTTAGGAGAGCAAGCAAGGCAATGCGAAAGATTTCAGATGTTTGCGTTATTTTCACATTTTATTAGAATAGAAATAGAACATCGTTTACGGTGAATTATCTATAATATATCACGGTTTGTCGTTCAATTGTAAACAATAATTTCACTCGCACTTCGGGCTCGTGAAATTATTGTTTACAATTGAACTCCAAACCGTGATATATTAAACGATAATTCACAGTAAACGATGTTCTATTTCTTAATTATTTTTCAATAAATCAAGGCCATTACTCTTGTAACGAGTACTTTCCGAACTTGTTCGAAATTTCATTGATATTAACCCTTAACCTGCTACATATATATAATGGACTGTTCTTTATTTGAATTTAAAGACCATTCCATTTATAACAGTCTATTAAATCATTTTAGAATTATTTATTTTTTAGAATTTTGTGATTCTTGGTTTCAAGAAACTCATTACTCAATGAGTAATACAAACAGTCTTAATCTGTTTCTCACTGCAATTAAAAGGCTCATTCTGTTCTGAGTACACACCGAGTTCTTCAGAATAGCATGATGTGATGTCATAATAGCATGACGTGATGTCATAATACCATGGTGACGTGATGTCATAATACCAGGGTGTGATGTCATAATACCAGAAAGTTGTGTCATGATAGAAGCAACCAAATGAAAATAAAAATGAAGCATTCTGATTGGTTCAGTGATAAAAATTGGACCAATGAAACCAGTTAATTTAAAGCTCATTACATTCTCAGAACACACTGAGGTTTTACTGGACATTGAGTAATGAGGCTCTTGAAACTCAGAATCACAAAATTCTAATAATAAAATAATTCTAAAATGATTTAATAGACTGTTTTATGTGACAAAGGGGTGTTTTGTGGGAAATGACTGTCGTACATCGCTCCCGACTGAGCTAAGCGGGCTATACATATTACGCAATACATACTATGGTGAAAACCTAATGCGCTAATGGAAGTCACGTGATTGCAGAAAAGGTAAATATTGTGAGTCCCACTTTATTTACATATATTTAAAAAAAAAAAATTCAAACTCACGAATGTATTCCTACATACTTGCTAGGGTCTATCCTCATGTTTTATGTATACATTTCACTGAATAAAAGTCAGACAGTTATTTGGTTATGCTCAATATCTGCTTACTTACGGACAGTGTCCCTTTAAACAAAGATCAAATGCAAAATAATGACAATGTAGTTAATAGACAGATGGACTACAAGGCGACAACACTGACAACGCATCATCCAATAAGCTTGCCTTCAAAATGAAGAGTAGAGCTAAAAACATGCTACATCGCTTAATCATGTATAACTGTATTGTTACGTGACATATATAACGAGCAGCTGGTACATTGTGTCTGTCCGCATATTCATAAGCTTTTGATGCAAAAATCGGAGATGTTTATAAAGATCTATTACGGTGATTTTTCAACAATAAGTTTTAATGTATTATTAATATAAATAAAGCAGCATGTTTTTAATAAATGAAACAAATTGTTATCATGAAGAATATTATTTGAATGGTGTTGGTATTATCAGTAAAATTATCTATCAAAATAATACTGTAATTGGAGATGATATATCTCGTGAATCACGAGTCGTGATCTAGGTGTAAATGCAACCGGCACTAATTTATCCGCTAGTCCGCGCGTGTTAGTCCGCGTTTTATACCTACCCGGTTTATTAGACATTTCCGGTTCAATTCCTCAAATGATCAACAATTTTAATATTGAGTGAAAATTATTCATTCAGTAAAGCGAAGACATGGTGTCAGTCATTAAAATGTACAAATTGTGATAAAGTAAGTTAGAAATAATACAAATATAATACAAACATACATTTTAAATAGTTCTCTATATCAATGACTGAACGGAAAAAATTCATGTTGCAGCTGACATGGTGGGTGGGGTACGGCGATTTTAGTGATTTTTTCAAAATAAGCGCGATTCTTACTGCAGTTAAAAACCTGGACCGATTTGCATTTTAAAATTTTAGAAGCCCTGCTCGTGATCTAGGTGTAAATGCAACCGGCACTAATAGGACATTTCATATAGTTGTCTATGCGCATCTTTTTCGCGCATAACTGTCTATTAAGAGTGACTATGTACACATATAAACATTCTTTTTCGAAATTGTATGTATTTTTCACTAGTTATATGAAAATGTTTAGATAGTAAAGACGTTTGTTGATAAACTGCATCAAGTATACAATAGTTTATATTTCTTGAAGACCATGACGGGATTTGTTGTGTTCAGACGCTATTCATAACTTTCACATCCGGTCAACTTCCGGTAGGTTGAGATATTCAGTAGGTGAAAATAAAGGGGTTTACTCGGACTTTATCCTCAGTCTCTATATGAAAAATATAAATATTAGACCATGATTTAAATTAAATGTATCGATATTGGTTTTTTAAAATCAGACACCACCAAAAGAAGATACATAAATGTACACAAAGAATAAAGCTTTTAATATAATTATCACTACAAACTAGTTTTGTAAAGGGCTAAAGTCAGTTGAGCACCAACGATAAACACAGAGTTTACCCCCTACCAGAATGTGGAGGTGTTTTATTGTCATGTGAAAGTTATGAATAGCTTTCACACTTAGTGCACATAACATGCAGTGTGGGAATGCAATAACGCCATTCAATATTTTCGATATTCCACTAGTGGTATAACATTATTGACGTCATGGACGTCATGTTAATGTACGTTTTCTGACGTTATAAGTTATGTGATATACAGAAACTAACATTCGTTCTCATTCATTATTGAATTTATTAAACTTGTTAGCAAAAATGATATAATGCGAGGCATCTCATTCATTATTGAATTTATTAAACTTGTTAGCAAAAATGATATAATGCGAGCCTCGCATTATATCATTTTGCCAACTCGTTTAATAAATTCAATAATGAATGAGCACTCATGTAAGATCCTCTATGTATAAAACATAAGAATTAACTTAAAACACTTGATGATTATGAAAAACTAGTTTTACTCATGTAACATATTCTTCCTCAAGAAATGGCATCTTTTGATACAATAATTTATGAAGGACTGAAACGAGAAACTTTAGTGTTGTTTTTCTGAGGTCAAGCAGACATGTATAAAAATATCAAATACAAGCTACTGATACCCTACCTTGTGTAGAAATGAATTTCCTATCCAACAATACCCTTGTTCCTATGATGCTTCATCAATTCGCTGAGATATCCAAGTCAAAAGTCACCAAAGTGCAATTTCAATCTACTCTTTATTATTCTTGATATGTGCTTACCATTCCAAATTATGTATCTGTTTTTTCATGCAATCCGATGCAATCTAAATACAGCAATTGACCGACTTACTAATTATGATGTAAACAGAACAATCCTGATTTTATCCAGAGATCTGGCAGGCCTGGAGATATTGGTCATTGGTAACAACATTCCTCAGGATGAATATGTGTGTTTAGTTTCACAGGGCCGTCGTTTGACCGTTTTTGGGGCCGAAATTCGGCCCATTCCCCTCCCGTAAATGTATATATTTTCCCACTTTTCCTGTGAAAAATGCCCTTAAAAAAAAAAAAAAAAAAATATTACAAATTGTGTAACTCCAAAACAGGAAAAAAGCATACAATTTGCAATTTGGAATGGTAAATTTTTGGTACCATTTAAATAATAAAAAAAACAACACTAATTTGTGTTTCTTAGAAATTCCCTTTGATATGAAAACTACGCAAAATTCCCCTTCCTGAGGGCCCTGGCCCCATTCGCCCAAAGTGAAGGGAGGGCCCTGATTTCATGAACATAGGTCAAATACTGTTCAAGTTATGGATGAAAGTTACAAGCTTGGTTAGGTTACAGGTTAAAGTTTTATGAAAAACAGACTGTACCAAAGTGAAAATCAGAGACATGTGTAACGACATTCCTAGAGGTAAGGTAAACGTTTGTGAAGTTTCATGAACATAGGTCCTATACTTTTTAAGTTATGGCCAAGGTTGCAGGTTAAAGCGTGACGGACAATGACGACAGTCAACAGACAACTGAGGAATCCCTAAGTGTCTGCCATGCTATGCAGGCAACAGAAATACTATACCATAAATATCATATCGCAAAAGAAATGTATGATATGCAATTCATTGTCGATCAATCGCGTATTTAACTATTACCCCCAGTGTCCTCACCACATCTCGAAACCAAATCAAATATACATGTAGGTAAAAGACCATACAAGCAGCTTGTATAAGACACACTCCGAAATTCATTTTAATTGTTTGCGATTTACTGTATTAAAGCGTGTGTTGTTTGTTGTATACAAGTCTATTGGTAGGCGCTTGGAGATCTAAATTACGAGTCTGCCACCAGGGGCGTACCTGGAGCATTTTGAAATGTACGCCAGATATGAGAAGCGTAGCTGCGAACCGAGCAGCGACGCTGCGAGTGGGGGTAGGTGTGGGCAGGAGGGACACCCCTCCCGCCAGTGGGGGTTTGGAATTTTGAAAATTAGTAGGCAAATGATGCGTTCTCAAGCTTTATTTTTTCACTATTGCTGACGAATTGTACGCATTGGCATACATGCGTATGCCACAAAACTGCCTCACAACAAACTCGGACAAAAAGATTAGTACCTCAAAAAATCACAAATCATCACCATAAGCTATTACTTTGAGTACCATGTTTGACTGTTGTTTGTTTATGCCTGTTGTTGTTTGACTGTTGTTTGTTTAGGCCTGTTGTTAGTTACGTCTATAAGGAAATACCTGGTGGGGGGAAAACATCCATAGGTGCAAAACTTGTACTGTGACATTAAATATCGATTGAATTAAAGAAACTAACCCGCCCAGTGTTCGACACAAACTTTTATGAGTAGGAAGCCTGCAGGACTTCCTGTCTTTGAAAATTGGTGGTCCTTCTAACAGATAGGTGGTTCTTCTCAAGTACAGCTATACTTACCAAAACATGGGTTATACAGTCTTGTTCTATTCAATGTTTACATTATTTTTCAACTTTTCAACGCGTTAAGTGTCGAACCCTTCTGCAAAATAACAGTAAAATTACGCTACAAAACCATTTATCAAAACTTCTTCCAAGTGTTCAGGTCATAGAATAATGTAAAAGTGCCCATTTAAATTTGGGTTAAATAGTTTTATTCATGGTTTCTTAAAATACCTGTGATTGAATGTGATGGTAAAATCTTCTTCTTCTTCTTCCGATAATGTGGAAAAATCAGGAACGTTTCAGGAACGTGTATGAGAATTAACGTTCCTGGTAAAATGAATTATGTGCTGGTAAATCTCAATTTGACCTTCCAGTCTTGGGGTTGGGCCTGGCTGGTTAAAACCATTTATATTGTGTCTAAAGAGTTTGGATTTTCAAAATATGTATACCTTGTCGTCAGTAGGTTAAGAAACGGTGTATGTTGTAAACTTTGGCTGTTGTTGGCGGGATCTTTAAAACTAAAGTACATGTCTCTGCGTAGCATCAACTTTGACATTATAGTAATATTTAATATGACAATATGATCTGCCATTTTATAAGAAGAAGACCACTCCACTATGCGATTTGGCAGCCATATTGAGGGCGAACATGTTTTAGAACGAAAGTATAATTCAGTTAGCAGTTTCGCCCAACAACAACTTACTTAGGCTTAACTTTGTTTAACATTTAACATTTTATTAAGCTGATTTTATAGCTTGTGTATAAAGTACAAAATTAATACATATGAATTATGCTTACCTGTTGTCACCAAGCAAGCTAAATTTGCAAAATCGTGACTTCGTTATCCGTTTTCACGCAACAGGTGCTTGTCCAATTAACAGGTATGTAACAACGTTTCTAACTTTTGATTGGCCAATATTTTTGACAGTCATTCCCGCCAAAATGAAAGAAGAGAATAGAATATTGTAATATCATACAGTTTGTACAAGCACTACGATTGAATTATCTATCTATCTATATATCTATCTATCTTCCATTTATTCCAAACCTAGGAATAACGGCAGATCAACATTTAGTTAACTATATTGAAAATGAACATTATTTTACTTGTTATGATTTATTTCACTATGTTACAAATTATTGAGCCATTTTTAAAGTACTTATCCTGCTTTTGAGACAAACACTAACTATAGTCCTATTTTGTCTCTGTCAAATGTAAGTTAGTCTTGCCTTATATCCGACTAAGTTATATGGACACCGTACAAACAATACTAACTCTGATCGGGAAGTAGTATAGATAGTGGGGGTACCGGGCCACTTTTTTTTCAAAATAAACATGAAAATCACTAAAATATGTAAGTGGGGACTCTATCATAATTTGATAAAAAAGAGACGTTTTTGAACAAAAAAAATGTGGAAGGGGGGGACCCTACCCGATTTTCTCGTTTGTAATACAGACGTTTTGGAAAAAAAGAGTGGAAGTGGGGACCCTACCCGATTTTCTCATTTGTAATACAGACGTTTTGAAAGAAAAAAAGAGTGGAAGGCATATTGTAGCAGTTTTTTCATACTTTTTTGAAAAAAAAAACATACTGATACCTCCACTATCTATACTACTCAATCATAAACAACCCGTCAAAAAAGTATTTTGCCGTCAAACAAAGTCTGACGGAACAAGATAGTCGTCATCACGATCCAAAACGGCATCAACTCCGGGTCTAGTCTCGGCAGTTAAACAAAATCAGAAGGAGCAAAGCAATCATCCTCATTATCACCATACATAACACACTCGATCATGGCACTCAAATAGGGTTCTGGTAATGTTTGTGGAGCCACCATGTTGAAATATTACCCAGTCAGAGATATCACAGAATCAGGAATACTGGAAAAACATCAAATCAAGAATACTGAGATATCACAGAATCAAGAATACTGGGATATCACAGAATCAAGAATAATGAGATATCATCAAATCAAGAATACTGGAAAAGCATCAAATCAAGAATACGAAGATATAACAGAATCAAGAATACTGAGATATCATAAAATCAAGAATACTGATATATCACAGAATCAAGAATACTGAGAAATGATCAAATCAAGAATACTGAGATATCACAGAATCAAGAATACTGGAACAGCATCAAATCAAGAATACTGAGATATCACAGAATCAAGAATACTGAACTTGCAGCAAACCAGAGATACTCAAACAGCATCAAATCAATAATACTGAGACATCACAGAATCAAGAATACTGAAACAGAATCAAATCAAGAATACTGAGACATCACAGAATCAAGAATACTGAAACAGCATCAAATCAAGAATACTGAGACATCACAGAATCAAGAATACTGGGATATCACAGCATCAATAATACTAAGATATCATCAAATCAAGAATACTAGAAAAGCAACAAATCAAGAATCCTGAGATATCACAGAATCAAGAATACTGAAACAGCATCGAATCAAGCATGCTGAGAAATCTCAGAATCAAGAATACTGAGATATCATCCAATCAGAGATACTGAGATATCACAGAACCAGGAATACTGGAAAAGCATCAAATCAAGAAGTTTGAGATATCACAGAATAAAGAAAATTGAGATATCATCAGATCAAGAATACTGATATATCACAGAATCAACAATACTGAAACAGCATCAAATCAAGAATACTGAGATATCATCAAATCAAGAATACCGAGATATCATCAAATCAATAATACTGAATAGTAGCAAATCAGAGATATTGAGAAATCATCAAATCAAGAATACTGAGATAGTAGCAAATCACGAATTCTGAAATACTAGCAAATCAGTGATCTCGATATATCATCAAATCATGAAGACTTAAATAGCAGCAAATCAAGAATACCGGAATATCGTCAAATCAAGAATACTGAGATATCACAGAATCAAGAATACTGAAATAGCATCGAATCAAGACTATTGACATAGCATCGAATCAACAATACAGAGATATCATAGAATCAAGCATCCTGAGATATCATAGAATCAAGAATACTCGAACAGCACCAAATCCAGAATACTGAGATAGCAGCAAATCAGAAATATTGAGATAGCATTGAATCAGAGATATTGAGAAATCATTAAATCAAGAATACTGAAACAGCATCGAATCAAGAATAATGAAGTAGCAGCAAATCAGAGATATTGAGATATCATCAAGTCAGAGATATTGAGATATCATCAAATCAACAATACTGAACTTGCAGCAAACCAGAGATATTGAGGTATCATCAAATCAAGAATACTGAGATAGCAGCAAATCAGAGATTAATCATAGATATTGAGATATCATCAAATCATGAATACTGAAATAGCAGCAAATCAAGAATATCACAGAATCAAGAATACTGAAACAGCGTCGAATCAAGAATATTGAAATAGCACAGAATCAAGAATACCGAGATATCACAGAATCAAGAATACTGAGATATCACATAATCAAGAATACTGAGATATCACAGAATCAAGAATACTGACATATCATAGAATCAAGAATACTGAAACAGCAGCAAATCAAGAATACTGAGAAATCATCAAATCAGATATACTGGGAAATCATCAAATCAAGAATACTGAAACAGCATCAAATCAAGATTACCGGGTCATCACAGAATCAAGAATACTAAAACAGCATCGAATCAAGAATACTGAGATATCACAAAATCAAGAATACTGGAACAGCATCAAATCAAGAATACTGAGATATCACAGAATCAAGAATACTGAGATATCACAGATTCAAGAATACTGATATATCATAGAATCAAAAATACTGAGATATCACATAATCAATAATACAGAGATATCATCAAATCAAGAATACTGAGATATCACAGAATCAAGAATACTGAGATATTGTCAAATCAAGAATACTGAACTTACAGCAAATCAAGAATACTAAGATATCGCAGAATCAAGAACACTGAACTTGCAGCAAATCAAGAATATTGAGATATCATCAAATCAAGAATACTGAACTTGCAGCAAACCTGAGATATTGAGATATCATCAAATCAAGAATACTGAGATATCACAGAATCAAGAATACTAGAACAGCATCAAATCAAGAATACTGAGATGTCACAGAATCAAGAATATTGAACTTGCAGCAAACCAGAGATACTGAAACAACATCAAATCAAGAATACTGAACTTGCAGCAAACCTGATATATTGAGATACCACAGAATCATGAATATTGAGATATCACAGAATCAAGAATACTGAGATATCACCAAATCAAGAATACTGAACTTGCATCAAATCAAGAATACTGAGACATCACAGAATCAAGAATACTGAAACAGCATCAAATCAGGAATACTGAGATATCACAGAATCAAGAATACTGAGATATCATGAAATCAAGAATACTGAACTCGCAGCAAACCAGAGATATTGAGATACCATCAAACCAGAGATATTGAGTTATCATCAAATCAAGAATACTGAACTTGCAGCAAACCAGAGATATTGAGATATCATCAAACCAGAGATATTGAGATATCATCTTATCAAGAATACTGAGATATCACAGAATCAAGAATACTGAAACGGCATCGAATCAAGCATGCTGAGATATCACAGAATCAAAAATACTGAAACAGCAGCAAATCAAGAATACTGAGATATCATCAAATCAGAGATACTAAGATAGCATTGAATCAGAGATATTGAGAAATCATCAAATCAAGAATACTGATATAGTAGCAAATCATGAATACTGAAATAGTAGCAAATCAGAGATATTGAGATATCATCAAATCATGAATACTGAAATAGCAGCAACTCAGAGATACTGAGATATCATTAAATCAGAGATATTGAGATAGCACGGAATCCATCACAGAATCAAGACTACTGAAATAGAATCGAATCAAGACTATTGAAATAGCATCGAATAAAGAATACTAAGATATCATAGAATCAAGCAGGCTGAGATATCACAGAATCAAGAATACTGGAACAGCATCAAATCAAGAATACTGAGATATCATAGAATCAAGAATCAAGAATACTGAGATATCATAGAATCAAGAATATTGAGTTATCACAGAATCAAGAATACTGGAACATCATCAAATCAGAATACTGAGGCAGCAAATCAGAAATATTGAGATAGCAGCAAATCAGAGATATTGAGAAATCATCAAGTCAAGAATGCTGAGATATCATCAAATCAGAGATCTCGAGATATCATCAAATCATGAATACTGAAATATCATCAAATCAAGAATACTGAGATATCATCAAATCAGAGATACTGAGATATCATCAAATCAGAGATCTCGAGATATCATCAAATCAGAGATATTGGGATATCATCAAATCAGAGATCTCGAGATATCATCAAATCAGAGATACTGAGATATCATCAAATCAGAGATATTGAGATATCATCAAATCAGAGATATTGAGATAGCAGCAAATCAGAGATATTGAGATATCATCAAATCAGAGATCTCGAGATATCATCAAATCAGAAATATTGAGATATCATCAAATCGAGAATACTGAGATATCATCAAATCAGAGATCTCGAGATATCAACAAATCAGAGATCTCGAGATATCATCAAATCAGAAATATTGAGATAGCAGCAAATCAGAGATACTGAGATGTCATCAAATCAGAGATCTCGAGATATCATCAAATCAGAAATATTGAGATATCATCAAATCAGAGATATTGGGATATCATAAAATAAGAAATATTGAGATAGCAGCAAATCAGAGATATTGAGATATCATCAAATCGAGAATACTGAGATATCATCAAATCAGAGATCTCGAGATATCATCAAATCAGAAATCTCGAGATGTCATCAAATCAAAAATATTGAGATAGCAGCAAATCAGAGATACTGAGATATCATCAAATCAGAGATCTCGAGATATCATCGAATCAGAAATATTGAGATATCAGCAAATCAGAGATATTGGGATATCATCAAATCAGAAATATTGAGATAGCAGCAAATCAGATATACTGAGATATCATCAAATCAGAGATCTCGAGATATCATCAAATCAGAAATATTGAGATATCATCAAATCAGAGATATTGGGATATCATCAAATCAGAAATATTGAGATATCATCAAATCGAGAATACTGAGATATCATCAAATCAGAGATCTCGAGATATCATCAAATCAGAGATCTCGAGATATCATCAAATCAAAATTATTGAGATAGCAGCAAATCAGAGATGCTGAGATATCATCAAATCAGAGATCTCGAGATATCATCGAATCAGAAATATTGAGATATCATCAAATCAGAGATATTGGGATATCATCAAATCAGAAATATTGAGATAGCAGCGAATCAGAGATATTGAGATACCATCAAATCAGAGATCTCAAGATATCATCAAATCAGAGATCTCGAGATATCATCAAATGAGAGATCTCGAGTTATCATCGAATCTGAAATATTGAGATATCATCAAATCAGAGATATTGGGATATCATCAAATCAGAAATATTGAGATAGCAGCAAATCAGAAATATTGAGATATCATCAAATCAAGAATACTGAGATATCATCAAATCAGAGATCTCGAGGTATCATCAAATCAGAAATATTGAGATATCATCAAATCAGAGATATTGGGATATCATCAAATCAGAAATATTGAGATAGCAGCAAATCAGAGATATTGAGAAATCATCAAGTCAAGAATGCTGAGATATCATCAAATCAGAGATCTCGAGATATCATCAAATCATGAATACTGAAATATCATCAAATCAAGAATACTGAGATATCATCAAATCAGAGATCTCGAGATATCATCAAATCAGAGATACTGAGATATCATCAAATCAGAGATATTGAGATATCATCAAATCAGAGATATTGAGATAGCAGCAAATCAGAGATATTGAGTTATCATCAAATCAGAGATCTCGAGATATCATCAAATCAGAAATATTGAGATATCATCAAATCGAGAATACTGAGATATCATCAAATCAGAGATCTCGAGATATCAACAAATCAGAGATCTCGAGATATCATCAAATCAGAAATATTGAGATAGCAGCAAATCAGAGATACTGAGATGTCATCAAATCAGAGATCTCGAGATATCATCAAATCAGAAATATTGAGATATCATCAAATCAGAGATATTGGGATATCATAAAATAAGAAATATTGAGATAGCAGCAAATCAGAGATATTGAGATATCATCAAATCGAGAATACTGAGATATCATCAAATCAGAGATCTCGAGATATCATCAAATCAGAAATCTCGAGATGTCATCAAATCAAAATTATTGAGATAGCAGCAAATCAGAGATACTGAGATATCATCAAATCAGAGATCTCGAGATATCATCGAATCAGAAATATTGAGATATCAGCAAATCAGAGATATTGGGATATCATCAAATCAGAAATATTGAGATAGCAGCAAATCAGATATACTGAGATATCATCAAATCAGAGATCTCGAGATATCATCAAATCAGAAATATTGAGATATCATCAAATCAGAGATATTGGGATATCATCAAATCAGAAATATTGAGATAGCAGCAAATCAGAAATATTGAGATATCATCAAATCAGAGATCTCAAGATATCATCAAATCAGAGATCTCGAGGTATCATCAAATCAGAAATATTGAGATATCATCAAATCAGAGATATTGGGATATCATCAAATCAGAAATATTGAGATAGCAGCAAATCAGAA
Organism: Cyrtodaria siliqua; assembly: GCA_037043455.1. Taxonomy (NCBI): domain Eukaryota; kingdom Metazoa; phylum Mollusca; class Bivalvia; order Adapedonta; family Hiatellidae; genus Cyrtodaria; species Cyrtodaria siliqua. Next base: position 474,620 of record JAWPHD010000367.1, read on the forward strand.
ATATTGAGATATCATCAAATCAAGAATACTGAGATATCATCAAATCAGAGATCTCGAGATATCATCAAATCAGAGATAATGAGATATCATCAAATCAGAGATCTCGAGATATCATCAAATCAGAAATATTGGGATATCATCAAATCAGAAATATTGAGATAGCAGCAAATCAGAGATATTGAGATATCATCAAATCAGAGATCTGGAGATATCATCAAATCAGAAATATTGAGATATCATCAATGCTATGGAATTAGCACAGACATGCTAGTGAAAATAAGATAACTTATCTTAACTTATCTTAACTTATCTTAACTTATCTTTGCTTATTTTCACTAGCATGTCTGTGCTAATTCCATAGCATTGTGGAAACATGCATGTAGAAAAAAAGAGCAAACATTCTTGTCGTTTGCATGATATTGTTAGATTATGCGTGTTGTATTCTTGCTGTATGTTTCATGCATGTTGTAATCCAAGATGGAATTAGCTTGCTTTCCTGACTCAACTTATCTCCGTCTGGATGATATTCTAGTTTCCCAGGCTGGGCGATACCTGTGATTCTGTGATGTTTCAATATTCTCGATTCTGTGATAGATTCTATGATATCTCAGTATTCTTAATTTGCTGCTATTTCAGTATTCATGATTTGATGATATCTCAGTATTCTTGATTCGATGCTGTTTCAGTATTCTTGATTTGCTGCTATTTCAGTATACATGATTTGATGATATCTCGAGATCTCTGATTTGATGATATCTCAGTATTCTTGAGTTGCTGCTATCTCAATATTTCTGATTTGATGATATCTCCAGATCTCTGATTTGATGATATCTCGAGATCTCTGATTTGATGATATCTCGAGATCTCTAATTTGATGCTATCTCAATATTTCTGATTTGATGATATCTCCATATGTCTGATTTGCTGCTATCTCAATATTTCTGATTTGGTGATATCCCAATATCTCTGATTTGATGATATCTCAATATTTTTGATTTGATGATATCTCGAGATCTCTGATTTGATAATATCTCTGTATCTCTGATTTGCTGCTATCTCAATATATTTGATTTGATGATATCTCGAGATCTCTGATTTGATGATGTCTCGAGATCTCTGATTTGATGATATCTCAGTATTCTCGATTTGATGATATCGCAATATTTCTGATTTGAAGATATCTCGAGATCTCTGATTTGATGATATCTCGAGATCTCTGATTTGATGATATCTCAATATCTCTGATTTGCTGCTATCTCAATATTTCTGATATGATGATATCTCTATATCTCTGATTTGATGATATCTCAATATTTCTGATTTGATGATATCTCGAGATCTCTGATTTGATGATATCTCAATATCTCTGACTTGATGATATCTCAATATCTCTGATTTGCTGCTACTTCATTATTCTTGATTCGATGCTGTTTCAGTATTCTTGATTTGATAATTTCTCAATATCTCTGATTCAATGCTATCTCAATATTTCTGATTTGCTGCTATCTCAGTATTCTGGATTTGGTGCTGTTCGAGTATTCTTGATTCTATGATTTCTCAGTATGCTTGATTCTATGAAATCTCTGTATTGTTGATTCGATGCTATGTCAATAGTCTTGATTCGATGCTATTTCAGTATTCTTGATTCTGTGATATCTCAGTATTCTTGATTTGATGATATTCCGGTATTCTTGATTCTATAAAATCTATTCCGTATCTCAATATCTCTGATTTGATGATATCTCAGTATTCTTGATTTGCTTCTATTTCAGTCTTCATGATTTGATGATATATCGAGATCACGGATTTGCTAGTATTTCAGTATTCGTGATTTGCTACTATCTCAGTATTCTTGATTTGATTATTTCTCAATATCTCTGATTTGCTACTATTCAGTATTCTTGATTTGATGATATCTCGGTATTCTTGATTTGATGATATCTCAGTATTCTTGATTTGATGCTGTTTCAATAGTCTTGATTCTGTGATATATCAGTATTCTTGATCTGATGATATCACAGTCTTCTTGATTTGATGCTTTTCCAGTATTCCTGTTTCTGTGATATCTCAGTATCTCTGATTTGATGATACCTCAGTATTCTTGATTCTGAGATTTCTCAGCAAGCTTGATTCGATGCTGTTTCAGTATTCTTGATTCTGTGATATCTCAGGATTCTTGATTCGTTGCTTTTCTGGTATTCTTGATTTGATGATATCAGCATTATTGATGCTGTGATATCCCAGTATTCTTGATTCTGTGATGTCTCAGTATTCTTTATTTGATGCTGTTTCAGTATTCTTGATTCTGTGATGTCTCAGTATGCTTGATTTGATGCTGTTTGAGTATCTCTGGTTTGCTGCAAGTTCAGTATTCTTGATTCTGTGATATGTCAGTATTCTTGATTTGATGCTGTTCCAGTATTCTTGATTCTGTGATATCTCAGTATTCTTGATTTGATGATTTCTCAGTATTCTTGATTTGATGCTTTTCCAGTATTCTTGATTTGATGATATCTCATTATTCTTGATTCTGTGATATCCCAGTATTCTTGATTCTGTGATATCTCAGTATTCTTGATTTGATGCTTTTCCAGTATTCCTGATTCTGTGATATCTCTGACTGGGTAATATTTCAACATGGTGGCTCCACAAACATTAACAGAACCCCATTTTGAGTGCCATGATCGAGTGTGATATGTATAGTGATGATGAGGATGATTGCTTTGCTCCTTCTGATTTTGTTTAACTGCCGAGACTAGACCCGGAGTTGATGCCGTTTTGGATCGTGATGACGACTATCTTGTTCCGTCAGACTTTGTTTGACGGCAAAATACTTTTTTGACGGGTTGTTTATGATTGAGTAGTATAGATAGTGGGGGTATCAGTATAGTTTTTTTTCAAAAAAGTATGAAAAAACTGCTACAATATGCAAGGGTCCCCCTTCCACTCCTTTTTTCTTTCAAAACGTCTGTATTACAAATGAGAAAATCGGGTAGTGTCCCCCTTCCACTCTTTTTTTTTTCAAAACGTTTGTATTACAAATGAGAAAATCGGGTAGGGTCCCCACTTCCACTTTTTTTTGGTTCAAAAACGTCTCTTTTTTATCAAATTATGATAGAGTCCCCACTTACATATTTTAGTGATTTTCATGTTTATTTTGAAAAAAAGTGGCCCGGTACGCCACTATCTATACTACTTCGGGGATTAAAATTACAATATCGACAAAATTAGGGCCCTACGCGGATCCAAGACAGACACAAAGGAAAATGACCTTGATATGCAAATATCTTCACGCTATCGCCTTGGTTTACTGTTTTTTTGTGTATGACCACTGCAACTACGCCAGATACATTCCATTAAAATAAATGACGCCTTCAGTCTGAACAAAACCCATCCCGGGTCAACTGAACTTCTCCGAAACAAGGGAGCCAGTGTCTCTCGTCACAAGTCACATAACCATTGAGCAAACTATCAATCGAATGCAAAGTCTCAAGGTGGGATCATTGGGTGCAGTAGAAATTATACAGCATAAGGGTACTAGCGTTGGTGCATTACACGTCACTGTAGAGCAAAGCTGGTAGAATCCATTCTCCAAATGGAAAATACGACACCAGACGTTACTTATTCGCACAATGAACTGCATCCATCCTAGACAAAGGACGTTGAGAAAGACGCGAGGAGAGCTACGGAATCTTTCAGTGGTTTCATAAACCCATTCCAAGTTAATATCAACGACCAGAAGTTATACTTCCAATCGTCATGTGTTCCAGCACAGAGATATGTTGATGATCTATTACAAGCCTCATGATCAGCTGTTGGAGAGAAGAACATGGACAGGTTTGTCAGTGACTTCTTAATTGACACGCCGACCCCACCCTACTTCACGACAAAAATCAAGAAAGCCAAACTGACAACCTTTGCATCAACTCATTCAAGTGTCCAAAAAGCCTACAAACACAAATAACACAATTATGTAGATCAAAGCAGAAACACTATAGTTCGTCAATTGGTTCTCTTATGTGTCAATACAGTTGACGCAACATACTATCCTCTGTGTTCAGTACCATGGTCCCTTGCAACAGCTGATGGTATGCCTCAAAGCCTACCTTCAGTTCTTGCATGTACGTTTGAAAAACGTAGCACAGTTGGTGTTTGATCAAAAAGATGTGTGTTCATCATAGGAGGAAGCAGACAGCAAAATGAGTCGACGCTGTCAATCCTCACCAACATCAGCACTGATCCTGCTTGCAATATTTGTTTCATTTCAGGAATGGCACTTGGATGGGTATTACAATGAGAACGTTGAATGTGAAACAGATTGTTGAAGTTAAGAGTCTGATATGTGCTGTGTACTACATTCCTCCACAGGCTGTGATACAACCATTGTCTTTGTATGGAGAGGCAAGGCAGTCCCCTTGAAGATTATTGAAAAGAACAATGAGTTTGTGCCTTTTTTTGGATTGCTCGAATTGAACTGAATTTGTTTTTATAGTCGCACCAACAGCTAAGGTCATACTGCAACTTTCCAGCTTCCGTTTGGTGAAAAACCACAGATGCATCTGCGGGCAATTTTTATGCACGAGCGGGCATCTGGGTAGAACTACCGACTCTCCGCGAGCCAGCTCAAATGAGAAGAAAAAGGAGAACGGATTCACCCACATCTACACTTCTCTATGTGTCTATATAAAATATAGGTAGGTATGCGGCACGACTCCATCCACACTTTTCGGCAAGGTTTCTGAAGTCATCACGCAAAAACACCGTATCTCAACTGAGTAAACCTTAAAAAATACCACACCTCCATGCATACAGCTAAATTGCAAATAAGGAACGAGATTTCAGACGAGAGAGGTATAATTTCGAAACGAAAACAAAAACATATAAAATATACAGTCGTTACACAAAAAAATGTCTATAATTTATCTGCGGGATAATCTCCTCTTTGTCAAGTATGTTTTAGTCAATTGAAAATACGCGGTTGTTTATGTAAGTATTTTGTGAGGTCTTCAGAAATCTCGGCGAAACGTGCGGATTGAGAACATCTATATTTAATTGGGTTTTTAAGACGCACTCGGTCAATCTCTACACACATTTGACTTTGTCAACGTCAAAGAAAGTAGGGCGAACGATTATTCAAAAAGTTATGACGATGTTTATAATGTATATATGACGTAGCAACATTGCGGCAGCATGAATACAATTAGAATCCGCTGTTGAAAATATTAATAAAGTGTCTTAAGGAATGGAATGTTCTTTATTTAAAGACGTACGTAAAATACACATAAAAAGGTATTTCTGGACAAGACCAAGTATGTTTAAGCTAAAACAGCTATTTAGTAGCGAAAATGAAAATGTCATCAGAAATTTAAGTATGTATATCTTCAAATGTTTTGAAGTAAAGAAACAGATTATTTGACCATATAATGAAAACCTTCTTAATCCATATTTGACATCCAATTAATGTAACTTTGTTTTATTTATCATATATGCATGTAAGTCATATATAATTGTAAATATGTAGGTAATTACATTAGTGTTATAACTACAGTTGTTTTTATATTAAACTTATTTTGAATGATGTCATTAGTTTGCAAATATAGCTAACATAAATACTATTTACAGCCGTTAATTACCCAGGTGGCGGTGCCGTACGGATGCAGTGAGCGCGTTAGGTATGGACAGACCAAATCACCAATCCTGCTGCATTTGTGGGGCACTACCACCTTGGGATTGTTATATTAATTCTGTTCGAATGTTTTGCAATACGTTGTAACATCACAACAGTATCACCTTCTCCGTTATTTCTATTAATTAGGAATACAAATAATATAATATTATGTTTATAGCAGAAAAATGTTAATGTAAATACTTAGAACTGTAAATATGTTTATTGCTATGTCATATGTTCTATGTATATATGCATTTGTAGTATCTCACGGGCCTGTGGCCTATTCATTTATGAATAAAATCTTCTTCTTCTTCTATAATAAATCCTTTTGCGTGATCCGCAAAGATAAAATATAGACATACCTTAAATATTTTCAAATTGTTTTTCTATGAGTTAAATTCTTTAGTATCTAAATAAAATGTTTTTTATGCAGAATGCGCATAGAACCTTCTCACCTGTAGAACTGCAGAGTTGCTACAATTTCTATTGCAAGCACTCCATTTTTCGCTGTTTTCTGCCACCACTTAAGTAGCACCTGAAACAATACAGGGAGGATGACGAAGGCCTCTAATGAACATGGCAAAAATAACAAAATGAACATGAATTCGGCGGGACTTTACCCCTCCGCCTGGATAAGCAGTGGCCCTATTCCTATCCGGGAACCACACGGGGATATTTGTTTATAGGACGATGTTCTTGTACTCTACTGATCTCAATAGACTTGACCTTTGTTCTTCTGACTCTCTCCGTGTAGTTCCAATTTCATGCTGTTTTTATTAATCCCTGCATGCATTAGTCTAATGAATCCCTTAAGAACGTTCTTCAGCATCTTGAACATAACATTCTAACGAAGTTGTGTACCATATAGCGCGGGAAATAACAATGGTGCATCCAGCTGAGTTTTCCAATCTGGTTCTATGTTTCGGATCATTTTGTATTTCCCAGATCTTCCTCGGATGCATTGGAAAATATCTCCACAATAGTGGCGCTAATATGTACAGAAATCTGAGTCTCTAGATCTGGACCGAACGAACAATCTGTTCTCGGCGGTATGCACCATCTTCAGTATTTTAAGAGCATAGTTCCTCTTTGTAAAGCGATGGAAATGCTTCAATGGTTTGAGTTCTTTAACTAGAAGAGCATTGAAATATGCCAAGCAGAACTTGATGTGATTTATAAACTTCGTAAGATTCTTGGTCAAGATCACTTTCATACTATCTTTGTTAAACTTGTTAAAAAGTTTATCAAAAGAGGTTATGACCCTATCATTTTGCAACGTACTGCATGCTTGGTGATAGACCCTTTTACAGTTCGCCACTATGCTTTCCTCTTTAATTGTACGATGACCGGACAGGTTGTGGAACCTATGATGACGCCTACCTAAAGCCCATTGGGACGGTGGCGTTTGATATTTGTCTATGATCTTTCCTGTCGTGCCCTTAATGGTTTATTCTCTTGTTGCTCTGGCTTCTGCCAAGTCACTGAGTACCTTCATTGTGGCTTTCTAGGCTATTGTTTTTGTATTATATTTACACGAGCATATTTGTGTTTTACTTATATTGCCTATTGATGCTGCCTTGTTGGTTAGAGATTAGATCATGCGGGGATTTCTTTATTTACACTATCCTGTTTTAATGGGATGACAGTAGGGTAAGTGTGAGGTTTGGTGAACCCTAGAACCGGTTTAAACCCCCAGTGGTCTACTTTGCCACTGACCGTTCCAAGGCGGTAGCCCTATTGTCAACCCTTTTGTGTTTGTGGTGTCGTTTGCATTTATGATTACTTTTGCCTTCTTGTTTGTCTGTTTGCGTGTTTGTTTCTGTCTTTTGTGGTTGATTGTCCTCCTTGAATGCTACTTTCCCTGTCCGATCTTTTTATATTTCTTTTCCAGGAGCAAGCAGCTACTTAAACATGTGAAGGAATGTTCAAAAAAAAAAAAAAGAAAAAAAAAAGAGTTACTATAAATTTTGAAGAAAGGCGTTGTATAAGTTAGAATTAAACTTACTGGGATACCTTTATTTCTTCGGTCTCACTACATAGTAATCTAGTGAGAGCTGATCGTGAGGGTAATTGGAATCTCCATCTCAACAACTATACGTCCGCCCGTCGTCCACAAATGTTGTATAATAAGCATCAGAGTTATGGCCCTTGATTTAATAACAATCCTGTATCGATCTGTCTAAAAGTCATGGGGTGAAAATACCTCGAAACCTTATGATTGGGTTCGAAGTGTTGTGGAATACGGACAGCTACCATATCATGCACTATTTTATAGAAAAGGCAAAGGCGCGCATCTGCTCTGCGTTGCTCGAACAGCCTCCATCCCAGCCTCTCCAACATACAAGTAACACTCGAGTAGCTTGAGTAGTCGTTTAGCGTCCACCTTGCTGCTCGGCGTTAGACTTTTTCAAGTTTGTCGATGTTGGACTTCGTGTCGGGGTCCCACATGCTGCTGGCATACTCTACTTGTGGGGCGGACAAGGGAATTGTATGCGCATTCCTTAAGTTTGGGAGAACTAACCCTTATATTACGTTTAATAAACCAAGAGTTTAGTTTGCCTTACCTGCTACCCTGTTGATGTGGGTGTTTCAGGATAGGTTGCTTGTGATGTCAACACCAAGGTAGCGAGCACTCTCAGTTGTCTTAAGCGTCTGTCCGTGAAGTACTAGTATATAGTTTGTAGGAAGTGGGTGTTTTGACCTTGTGATTTTAATGACTGCACATTTAGACGCATTAAATTCCATGTAGTTTCCCACCTCTGAAATGTATCTAAGTCTGTCTGGAATACGTTTTAGTCGGTTTGTTGGCCGTCAATAGTCAGGTAAACTGCTATGCAATCAGCAAACATCCTTACTTGTGAGGTGATACTTTCAGGCAGATCGTTAATATATACAAGAAACAATATAGTGCATAGGACAGAACCTTGAGCAACACCGGATGTAACTGGTATAGTGTCTGATTTCTCGCCTTCGAATACTACTGTCTGCGTCATGTCACTGAGAAATGCCCGTATCCAGTTTAGGGTCTCACCTGTAACAGTGCTGATCTTGTATAGCAGTTTCTCATGGTTGGCGTTGTCAAAGGAATTATGTCCGGTGATTTTTGTGTTTATTAGACATCAATTCTGACTTTTTTAGTTTTGGTAAGAACGTCCACGTTGGAATACAAAACTGTGATTTTTGATATATTGGTAGTATAACTCTTATGTGCACAGATACTGTTGTTGTTTAATGAGTTTTCAACAGCATTATTTACAATGTTAAAACATTCATCTTATTCTCTGTCTACTTCTGGTGAAATTGGTTGTGTAGTGACACCACCAATTACCGTTATGTCATTTTGATTAGGGTTATCGAAAAGTGTGTCTTCAACATATAACGACGACTCGAAGAATCTAGTCATTGGTTCAGAATTGTTGCATCTATTGGGTTGGAAAACAATTAAGAAACATGTGCCTCAATTTCACGTATATGCATACGCATCATGAGGGGTATTAAATCGAACTCAATGGTTCCTTTATAGTACTGCCCAAGGATTTATCCATAAAATCCTTGTGCTGCCACACTGCGATCGACTACAGTCCCTTTAAAGGGTTCAATCGCACTATCTCGTTTTAAACTAAAAATTGGTATCAAATCCAAATGATTATATTCATATTAAAGTAGTCTCCCTTGGATAGAAAATGACCGGAAAAAGAAATTATGTTGACATTGAAACAGGTAACTTTTGCCTTCATATGTGATTGTTAAGCCTTTTTAAAAAGGACCGCAATGAAATGATTTTACCGAACAACAAATCAGTGTGCTAATAAACTGTCACCTTCAAGAAACCGTTATTAATTAAACAAAACACGTTTAGCTAAACGAATCATCCGTGTAATAAATTAGGCCGAGTCTATTGACACGTATACGTTTATTCGTGTTACCTGTCTAGTGACACGTATACGTTTATTCGTGTTACCTGTCTAGTGACACGTATATGTATAATGGAATGGGAAACGTATCAAGTAATAAGTGTCAATAAGGAGATTAGTTAGTGACACGTATATAAACGTTTTATACTTGTTTGTTGCAGGTATTTTTTAAATTGTATATTATATTTTGGAAAAACTTGCTAGTTGAAATAAATAATAAATATTATATATTGCTTTTTTTCTTTACATTTTTCTTTATGTGTTGTTTTAATTGCAATTGTTTCTGGTGTTGTCAGAATTCTATTTGTTGTCAGACTTTCATGTGTTTCTGATGTTGTCAGACTTTCATGCGTTGTCTGACTTTCATGGGTTTCTGATGTTGGAATTTCATGTGTTGTTTTAATTTCATTTGTTTCTGGTGTTGTCAGAATTCCATGTGTTGTCAGACTTTCATGTGTTTCTGATGTTGTCAGACTTTCATGCGTTGTATTTTTCCCGTGGCGTCATTTTCGTGTTTTTTCTTTCTACTAAAATTATGTTGGTAATTGGAATTACAATTCCACTGTTTTTTATTTCTTTAAGCCAACGGGTTGCTACACATTTTTATCGAATAAATGAAGGCCTAAATGTGTTCTTACACTAAATATGTGGTGACAAGGCAAGGAATATACTGTGTGAAATGCGCACGTGCAAACCTCAGCATTGTTCGTGACAATGTATGTGTTTTCGTTTACATTTACTGTGTACGTCTTTTCGTCAAGCGTCGTGATAACATATTTGTTGTGTGTATGTTTATCTAGTTGCCGAGACTAATTTCTCCCTAAAATGCAACGGCTTCAGCGCATCCAAGCTTTCTTTACAAACACTAATTAGTATACAGTCAAAGGTGTCAGCTAATCACTCAAAGTTAAGTGGATACTGTCATTAAGTGTGCTTGTTTGCTTTTCTTTTGTGGACGTTTAATGTTTTTCACACTTACACTGTTCATAGACATTTGAGCAAATGCTATCATTTAAGTTGTGCTTGTGTATTACGGTATTAATTTACTATATACAAAGTAAAGAGATATGGCTTATATTTACATTTATTTAATTATCAATTTTGCGTTTCCGTATAAAAATATTTATTCTTATACATTACACATTAAGAACATGTGATATACATAAGAGGAATATTTATTAAAATGTGATTGGAGTGTGTCTATATAATTCAAAAAGTTTTTCATTGATGCAAAAGCTGGATAACATATATATGAAGTGGATTTATACAGTTACAATGTAAATTTACATGTTGAATTTCTACGTTTTGTGTATAGATTCGAAGAATGAAGTGGATTGTGTCTATATAATTCAACACGTATTTCAGTGATTCCGAAGGTGGTTTATACGTCAATATCTATGTAATAAAGTGAATTTATACTGATGCCACGTAAATTTACATTTTAATATCTACGTTTTATGCCTTGAATCGCATACGTGTAAATAATTCAGGAACGATAATTCGTATATTAAGCGTGTCAATTATTCAGTAACGATAATCCAGTAAACTACTACTACGTTGTGTCCTTGAATCTCATACGTGTAAATAATTCAGGAACGATAATTCGAATATTAGGCGTGTCAATAATTCAGGAACGATAATCGTTGGTGACACGTATAATAGAAGTGACAATGGGAAACGTATCTACTGCTACGTTGTCTGTACTTGAATCGCATACGTGTAAATAATTCAGGAACGATAATTCGTATATAAGGCGTGTCAATAATTCAGGAACGATAATCGTTAGTGACACGTATAATAGAAGTGAGAATGGGAAACGTATCTACTACTACGTTGTCTGTACTTGAATCGCATACGAGTAACTAATTCAGGAACGATAATCATTTAAAAAAAACACGTAAGATATGATACACTTTCTTTAATTACTGACACGCACATTAATATATGTTTAATATATCACAATGACAATGTCTAATATAAGAACGTTTACGATACAGTTTCTTGACCATTTGGGAAAGAACACTTACAAACATATATATAATATAACCAATACATTACAAAAAATAAACTTTATACGACTTTATATAAAATTGGCAAAAAATATGAACTCATAACAGTATAATGTAAATATTACGGGCGTGATAACCGCCATCGACCTACTCTTACGGTTGTGCTATTATTACATACGTGTCAATAGACACTCCGAATAAATTATTATACGGATGATTCGTACTAAGAACCGTGCATTCTTTCTCAAATTACTACTACAAATATACACATGTACCCACACATATAGGTACATAATATTCTCGTGAGTTTAAACCCAGAAATTAATGATAGTATTTGTTGTTCATGGTGTTTTTTTTTAAATAATTTGAATGAAGCCAACATTTTGGAGTAGTAATTGACTGACAGCATTTCACTTTATTCTGCCTGACTCCACCTACAACACCACAGATCACCCAGGCAGTCTGACTTTTCACACCTTTTACTGATAGTTACGTGGGAAATAGATAATCTCAACAAGTAGTGTCCTGCTGAACTCATTAACTTTGTTTTCACAGCATGGGTTATAAATGACCATAAACGATGCCGGGGGACTGGAATTAACGTGACTTCCATTGACTACTCACGTTAAATAAATGACCTTTTTACCAACCCTCTCAGTCATCAGTAGTCAGAGTAGATGCATTTCTACTTCAGTTCCCATGGTTTAGTAGGCATTGTATATATTGTACATGTATATACATGAGATACAGAAATCGAATTGTCTTTTACACGTATGTATTCAGTCTTCAGTGACTCTGACCACCTATTGTAGACTGCAGTTTACAATGTACAATTTATAAACTGCAGTCTACAATATGTGGTCAGAGTCATTGAAGACTGAATACATACGTGTAAAAGACAATTCGGTTTGAAGATGATTTTTGTAGACTGCAGTTTACAATTTGTAAACTGCAGTCTACAATAGGTGGTCAGACCTGTGTGTTGTTTCTTTATTTTTATTAGCTCTACTGGCCAAGGGCCAGCAGCCAGCAGAGCTTATGGGATGGCGAGTTATCCGTCGTCTGTCCGTCTGTCGACCGTCTGTTAACTTTTACCTCGTTAAGACGATAGGGCCTTCATTTTTCATCCGATCTTTACCAAACTTTAACACATTGTTAATGTCAACAAAAGCTCGGACAAGTTCGAAAACCAGCCAGATCGGACCAGTAACAGCGGAGTTATGGCCCTTGATTTGGTTAAAAATGCAATATTTTGCCTCATTAAGACGATAGTGCCTTTATTTTTCATCCAATCTTTACCAAACTTTAACAGATTGTTGAATGTCAATGAAAGCTCAGACAAGTTTGAAAACCAGCCAGATTGGACCAGTATCAGCGGAGTTATGGCCCTTGATTTAGTTAAAATTGCTATATTTTGCCTCGTTAAAGCTACAGACCCTCTATATTAACTGGTAATAACTCATGAATATGAATGAGTCACGTGTGAAATAGTTTAAAATCGACGAACACCCGAAAATTCGGTATATATGGCAGAAATCGATGCGTAAAATATCACATTTTTATTTAGCCTTCGTACAGGTAACATCGATAAATATACGGCTTCAGAATATATGTGATAAAAAAAGTACTTGTCCAGAACGGGATTTGCGTTGCGCCAAAGCCGTTGCGCTTTTAAGTTTTGAAAGCTGTACATTTAACCACTAGACCAAGGCTATTTATTGGTTTGTTCTAGCATTATTAACACTAAATAGGCATTATGTAATAACTAGCTCACAAACAAACTCATCATGCGCTAAATAACAAGTCGATATATGGTTGTTTTGAGGCGGAATATTGGTTTTATATTGATAACATATAGTATTACACCAGGCAATGCTTATTTACACGTCCGACAAGATGGTCTATATATGTATGGATTCATCTTGATTTGCGTTCAAATATATGTTAAGTTACTTTGCCTCATAATAAATTGTAGTTTGTATACCATTTTCTCAAGCAGCATTATAGCTCACCTGACTTGAAATCAGAAGGTCGTGTGTTCGAGTCCCGAAAGAGGCAAATCTTTTTTTCTTCTGTAAATCGTAGTGTTACCTGTGTACAGGTACGATGTGCACTGGTCGATGTCTATACAATAAATGATGTCCTACGTTATATTTGCTGGCTTAAATACCCGATTTGGACATGAGCTGGTGAACATGAAGTTACAAATAAAGCAGGCCTACAAAGAAGAAATCGATTTATATAGAGGGTCTGTAGCTTTAAGAAGATAGGGCCTTAGTTTTTCATCCGATCTTTAATAAACTTAAACAGATTGTTAATATCAATGAAAGCTCGGACAAGTTCGAAAAACCAGCCAGATCGGACCATTAACAGCGGAGTTATTGCCCTTGATTTAGTTAAAAATGCTATATTTTGCCTTGTTAAGACTCCATCTTTCATCCGATCTTTACGAAACTTTACCAGATTGTTTATATAAATGAAAGCTGGGACAAGTTCTGACTAGTTCTCCTAGTCGGATTTAAACGAAACATTTTAGGGATGATTAATTCCATGTGTAGTTGTGCAAATCATTGCCGTGTTCCGGTTGAATTATTTTTGGCAGAATTATGGCCCTTTAAAGGTTTTGATACACAAACTTTGTCTGATCTACTTCTCCGGAACCTCTCGCCAGATTTCAATGAAACTTTGCAAGGATGATCAGCACCAAGCCTAGTTGTGCATGTCGTCGTCCATTTTGATACCACAAATTTTTTCCAGGCTAATTCTCCTGAATCCCTGGCTGGATATAGACGAAATTTGACTAGGATGATCAGTATCATTTCTAGTTGTGCATATCATCGCCGTATTTTGGTTGAATGATTTTTGGCAGAGTTATGGCCCTTAAAATGTTTTAATACACAAACGTTGTCCAGATTAGTCTCTTCTGAACTCCTTGCCAGATTTCAGCGAATCTTGGCGGGGATGATCAGTACTAAGCCTAGTTGCACCTGTCATTGCTATGTTCTGGTTGAATGAATTTTGGCAGAGTTATGAGCCCTTAAAGGATTTAATACACTAACTTTGTCTAGACCAGTTCTCCTGAACCTCTGGCTGGACTTCAACAAAACTTTACATGGATGATCAGTACCAAGCCTAGTTGCGTATATCATCACTATGTTCCGGTTGAATGATTTTTGAAAGACTTATGGCCCTTTATACATAAACTTTATCTTGAGCCAGTAGAGCGTCCACAGGACTTATGGGATGGCGAGTTGTCTGTCGTCCGTCTATTAACTTTTACCTCGTTAAGACGATAGGGCCTTCATTTTTCATCCGATCTTTACCAAACGTTAACAGATTGTTAATATCAGTGAAAGCTCGGACAAGTTCGAAAACCAGACAGATCGGACCAGTAACAGCGGAGTTATGGTCCTTGATTTAGTTAAACATGCTATATTGCTATATTTTTGCCTCAAGACGATAGGGCCTTCATTTTTCATCCCATCTTTACCAAACTTTATCAGATGTTAATGTCAATGAAAGCTCGGACAAGTTCGAAAACCAGCCATATCGGACCAGTAACTGCAGAGTTATGGCCCTTGATTTAGTTAAAAATGCTATATTTTGCCTCGTTAAGACCATAGGGGCTTCATTGTTCATCCGATCTTAACCAAACTTTATCAGATTGTTAATGACAATGAAAGCTTGGACAAGTTCGAAAACAGCCAATTCGGAAGTTCGGACCAGTAACAGTGGAGTTGTGGCCCTTGATTTCGTTAAAAATGCTTTTATTTGCCTCAATACGTTAGGGCCTTCATTTTGCATCTGATCTTTGCGAAACTTTACCAGATTTTATGACTCCTTTTTATATTATTAATTTTTGTCTCGCCTTTTCGAAGAAAAAAAGAGACATAGGTGTTGCTTTTCCGGCGGCTGCGTCAACATTCAAGTTTTGCGTTTAGGTCATTTTCTCACAAACTGCATGCACTAGACCTTTCAAACATTGCTTATAGTTGTATCTTGGGTGGTACATCACAACGTGACAAAGCAAATGTGGAAGTGACCTTGACCCTCCAAGCAAAGGGCAGATAACTTAATAATTTTTAGGTTCAACTTTTGCGCTTAGGTCACTTTTTCACAAACTGTATGCACTAGACCTTTCAAACTTTGCTTATAGTTGTACCTTGGGTGGTACATGGCAACGTGATAAAGCGAATGTGGAAGTGACCTTGACCCTCCAAGCAAAGAGCATATAACTTAATAATTTTTAGGTTCAACTTTTGCGTTTAGGTCATTTTTTCACAAACTGTATGCACTAGACCTTTCAAGCTTTGCATGTAGTTGTGTCTTGAGTGGTACATCTCAATCTGACAAAGCAAATGTGGAAGTGACCTTGACCCTCCAAGCAAAGGGCAGATAACCTTATAATTTTTACCTCCAACTTTTGCGTTTAGGTTAATTTCTCACAAACTGTATGTCTAGTTGTATCTTGGGTTGTAAATTGCAACGTGACAAAGCAAATGTGGAAGTGACCTTGACCCGCCAAGCAAAGGGCAGATAACTTAATAATTTTTTCCTTCAACTTTTGCGGTTAGGTGAATTTCTCACAAACTGTATTCAATAGACGTTTCAAACTTTGCTTATAATTGTATCTTTGGTGGTACATAGCAGCGTGATAAAGCAAATGTGGATGTGACCTTGACCCCACAAGCAAATGGCAGATAACCTTATAATTTTTACCCTCAACTTTTGTTTTAGGTCACTTTTTTACAAACTGTATGCACTAGACCTTTCAAACTTCGCTTATAGTCGTATCTTGAGTGGTACTTTGCAACGTGACAAAGCAAATGTGGATGTGACCTTGACCCTCCGAGCAAGGGCAGATAACAATACTTTTTACTTTCAACATTTGCGTTTAGGTCACTTTCTCACAAACTTTATGCATTAGATCATTCAAACTTTCCTTATAGTTGTTTCTTATGTAGTACATCACAACGTGTCTAAAAGTAAATGTGGATGTGACCTTCATCCTGCAAGCAAAGGGCAGATAACTTTAATTGTTACATTTACATCGCTTTCTCATGAACTATAAGTATGCACTAGATGCTTTAAACCTAGTTTATAGCTTAATCTTTGGAAGACAATTGAATTGAATTGAATTGGATTTTATAGTCGCACCAACAGCTAAGGTCATATGGCGACTTTCCAGCTTCCATTGGTGGAGGAAGACCCCAGGTGCCCCTCCGGCAATTTTCGTGCACGGACGGGCACCTGGGTAGAACCACCGACGTTCCGCAAGCCAGCTGGATAGCTTCCACACATAAAGATTCCTAGGCCCCTGAAGGATCGAACCTACAGCGGTGAGGGGAAAGTGATTTCAAGTCAGAGACGTTAACCACTCGGCCACGGACGCCCCTTTTGGAAGACAAAAATTCTATTTTGACATAGTTGTGTCATGGGTAGTGCATCTTTTGAATGCAGTTTAGAAAACGCGGCTACAGCGAGCGCGCCTGTCAACAGCAGAACTTCAATTAACAACATCGTAAGTATTTTCGAATGTACACGTAACATATGTCATGCGTATTAACAATGTAATAAGTATATATATATTCTTTCACGAAACAGCAACTCATTAGTTCCTTTTTAGATGGAAGAATTCGTGTGCTGCAAACTATGTCATCAGTTTTCGCGATTTTACGGCGATCATATATGCAGACATTTAAGCGTTAGAAAAAGCTCATTACAATTAATTACATGCAACCTCATTACTGTTATGATTTAAACAATTTGATTTAACTGTTTCGTTTATAAACATAACATCTAGAGGTTTTAGAACGGAGTTGCTTTGGAAAGCAGACGGCGTTTCCGGTCAAAAGTGACAAAACAAAAGATTCTGAACGACATATTTTGTAAAACTAACAAGTATTCTGAATGAGATATTAGTTTCTGAAACAAAGAAATATATCCATATAGTCTTGTTTTAATCAGGATTTTGAAGAAAATGATTTGTACTCTTTTTAATTCTCCCCCACATAGGAAATGTATCCATATATTCATGTTTTAATCAGGATTTTCAAGAAAATGATTTGTACACTTTTGGTTTATCAATTCTCCCCTCCCCCAACCCCACAACACACGCCCCATCCACCTACCCCTACACAGTAAAGTATGTATAAATGCCATTTTGCTGACGACGTTCAACCCGGTCTTTACTGCCCCATCCCACACCCGCCCCACAGTAAAGTATGTATATATGCCATTTTGCTGCTGACAATCAACCTGGTCTTTCTAAAATTTAAGAGGGCTGGCGTGGCGCAGTCGGTAGCGCGGCGAATTTGTAACCGGAGACCCCGGGTTTAATCCTCCATGGTGCCACTGAGTTTCGTCGGAGTGTTCATGGGCAAGACACTTTCCCTTAGCCTCGGCCATCGGATGGGGACGTAAACCAGGCGGTCCCGTGTATCGGTCTATCCTCCGAGCATGTTAAAGAACCATAGGAATCTATTCGATAATAAGAGGAGGGCAGGTTCCCGGATTCCTG